>JARVLU010000001.1:40681792-40702880 GCA_031762415.1 Simpsonichthys santanae | reverse complement strand
TGTTAAACACACTGATTACTTACTTCAAGATGGCTGCCCTAGCAAATTATTTTAAAAGATATTGAGCTGAAATTTGATGTTGTATCAGAAAATGTTTCCCATCACATAAGAAGCTTTTGCAACGACTGATTGTGTCAACTATGAGCATCTGTTAGCAAAATATTTCAGGAACCACTTGATTCATTAGAATTTCCCAGAAAATAACCTGATTCAAGATGGCCGCCACAGCTAATTAGCAATCAAGCACTAAATTGGTCTTCATTCAGGTAATTTTACAGTTATTGGGCTTAGTCAAGTCAAAACAGACTTCTATTCTCACGATGGAGCAGTTTTAGCTCTTTTAACAAAATTGTGGCTTCAACTTTTACCTTCATGCATCTTTTTTAATAACATGCCACCAACATCAAGGCTTGTCCAGGTCTGTGATGTGTCACGTGTCACCAAATTAAAATCCAGGCAGCCACAAACTAAATTAAAACAGGACCTAAAGCTTTGAACCGAGCGAGCAGATCCTGAAGGTCTCCATGGTGACCCAACATCAAAGTCCTGACCAGCATGTGAGCTTCATTAGGGGACAATATTACTGTCCTCGAGCCACAGAGGACATGAAGGAACAGTCTTACTGGGAGACGTGCATGAGCACAGAGCGGAGGCAGCTCGGAAAAGGCTGTTTCCTTTTAAATCTGCAGGAAGTGGCTGTCTGTCCAGCTGTAGGGACAGGAAGACGAGCTGGACAGAGAGCTGCAGGAACTTTGAAAATAAAAAGACATGGAGGCCGTGACATGTCAGTATGTGTTGAAGATGACTCTCAGCTACTACCACACTAAGCTTTATCTCAATTTCTATTCAATTGACTGTGTTACAGCCATTTATGTGTTTGTTAATGTTGACTAGCTGTGGCAGCCATCTTTAAATGGCTTGTCTCCAAAAGGTAAACATTTATAGAAACCCATCTAATGATTGCATTCTGTCAGTTTCATTAAAATCCACCAAGCGCTTCATTAGATATTTTGCTAACAGACAGTCAAGGTTGACTCCAAAAGGTAATGCTAATGCTTCAAGCAAACATCCTGTCCACCCTGTCAACGCTCAGATTGTGTGTTGTGGATCACCATCAGTTACTAGCACACTTTAGTTTAGCCCAATATTTACAGATGCGAGTGAGTTGTTGTCGTTTTTGTGTTTTTAAAGATCAGCTGACTGCAGCAGCCAAACACGTCATGGAAATCCCTTCATGATCTCCTGACCATCCAATTCATGAACATAGACTCCTTCTCCGTTCAGAATATCTTATTTGGATATGTATCTGAAAATTAAAAAAAAAAAATGAATACTTTGTTAATAACATTATCATAATATTACAATTCTATATACATAAATGCAGATATGGCAAGTCTAAACCATTATGGTCTGTATTCAAACAAGAACTCCAGTTGTTAAAACTTTCATTAGACTGTGCTAAAAAAACACAAACAAAAAAGCTCTCTGATCACCTCGCTCAGATAATCAAGCCCTCTGATAAATTATTTTAGTAATTATGTAGATTGTTAGATAAATAGCTATGTGGTTGTTTAATTTACTTGTACTACATTATTTGCAAACTTTCAAATAATACTACAGTATTGCCTACATTTAAACTTATGATGATTGATATGATAATTTGTTTAAGAATATGTTGACCTTAGGAGGTATGATAGTAGATATTCGTACATGTTTATATGTAACATCGTAATTTGAGGTTGTCATTTGTTGTTTTGTTTGTGTTCCTTTGTTCTGTATGTTCAATAGTTCAATAAAGTAAAAAAATAAAAAAGACTGCAGCAGCCATCTTGAATCAAGATGACTCCAGAAGTGAATCAGTTACAGAAAGTTTCAGTAAAGTTGTTTCAGTGGTTCATGAGAAATTTCGCTAACAGACTGGCAGACAACATAAACAATAACATTATCACTGCTTTTGTCTTTTAGCAGTGGCTGATAATGAAAACGGTGAATATTAAAATATTAATTTTGGCTTTGCTTCTTTTATCTAAAGTTTTTTTTTTTTTTTTTTCAGCCTTGTGGCTTTGAAGGTATTTTAAACATCTCTTCTCCGTTCCACAATGGAAATGTTTTGTTTTTTACTGGCTGCAAGTTCCCACTAGCAGTCCCACTGCTGATTATCTGACTGACAGATCCTCCTTCAGGGGATAATCTGCTTTTCCACCACAGTTTTCTGCAAGTCCTGAAGTTGTTGTGATGGAGGAGCTGGAGGCAGGAAACGCCCAGAGATGCACGATTCTTCTTGTTAAATAAAAAAACACAAGCGTGAGACTTTTCACTCTGTAACCCAGTATTCCCTGAGAAAGGTTTTCTGCAGGGAGGGCGGATCGCTTCCTCAACGACTACCCCACTTTGCTCTGCTGCCCCCGAGGAACAGGAGCTCCATCGGCCCCAGCGTGAAGAGGTGGGGGCCCCTCTCATTCTGCAGGTTGCTCAATGGAGCCTCTCATCTGCACCTGAAGTATCAAACAGCGTGTGAGAGGGCGGTCGGCCTGTTTGTTTGACTTTGGTGGTCACCGAGGTTCCTGTGAAAGGAGTGAGAACAGCTTGATTTATCTCAGAGGATGTGGGACGGAAGCTGAAGCGTTTGTCACAACTTATCAGACGGGAAGTCCAATTCTTTTCCTCACAATGCTGCAAGACAAAAGGCAAAGGTTTTTAAAGTTTATGAGGCGAAAGAAGGTTCCATGTGTGGTTGTTGCAGGTTTAAATGAATGTTTTTTTTTTTTACACAAAAAGCATAAAAAACATGATTTGGTTTGACAACTTTAATTCCAAAAATGTTCTTACGTGATGTAAACGCAAACAAATCTGCAAATCTCATAATCTCAATAGAACATTGTAAACATATCAAATGTAATTCTGAATTTGATGACAGCAACACTTCTCTAATGGGGTTGGAACAGAGCAAATAAAAGGTTGCAATGGTAAATGACATGAATAATAATAATAATAATGATGATGATGAACAGCTGGAGAAGCAATTAGCAATGTATTAGTTTAATTTGAACAAGGTCAGTAAGCAGACTAAAGCATTTTAGAGAAGCTGAATCTTTCTGATGTGAAGATGGGCAGAGGTTCACCAGTCTGAAACAAAAAAACTGTTTAAAAATAGTGGAACAATTTCAGATTATTGTTCTTCAAATGAAAATTGGGAAGGCTGTGGATATCTCACAATGTACAGTTCATAATATCTTGGAAAGTTGTTACTGGGCGCTCATAGTCTTTAGGCCCTCAGGAGCCTCTGCATTAAAAACAGGCCTGACTCTGTTCTGGACATCACTGCATGAGCTCAACACCTCCACAAACCACTGTCTGTAAACGCAGTTCACCGTGCCGCCCACTAAAGCAGATTAAAGCTCTATCGTACAATAAGAAGCCAAATGTTCCACCTCCTGCTTGTAGCCGGACTCATCATTGCTTGTGATGCATCCACCCACCGCTGTATCGTCTGCAAACTTGACAGTATGGCAGACTGGATGGGTGGGTGCACAGTCATGTGAGCAATTCTTTCTGTAAACCACGGAGCGAACACCCCTCACACAAGGAGGGGAACCACCGGGTCTGTTGTCAGCGCACACTTCAAAAGCCTGCCTCTCTGATGGTATGGGGATGCATTATTGCTTCTGGCATGGGCGGCTTACACATGTGAAGGCATTCATGCAGAAAAGTAAACAAGTTTTAACAACACATGCTTTTGTCCCAACTTTGAGACGTGTTGCTGCCATAAAATAAAGAAAATATCTAAAATATTGTACAATTTATTAGTCAGCTATGTTCTATTGTGAATAAAACACAGGATTGTGAGATTTGCAAATCACTGCATTCTGTTTTTGTTTACATGTTACTCAATGTTCCAACTTTTTTGGAGTCGGTTTATATTAAATGTCTCCATTTTTTTTTTTTCTCTCTTTTTGTCCGAGCAGCTACTGCCACAAGTGGAACAAGGCAAACAAACCCACTGGGACCGTGAAGACTTTTATACTCACATCCCTGACCCTAAACTGATAACAAGCACAAAGGGCTAAAGGTGGAAGAAAATATATATCAACTGAAAATCATAAAGGCTGCTGACTTCGTCAGACGTTAGAGGCCTGATCAACAGAGCAGCAAACTGATCAGTTAATAAAGTAAAAGTCTCTTTTTTACCATTTACCTCCGTCCCACCCTTGAAAGCCACAATCTTGCACTGATGTGGTGGTGGTAGTGGGGGGTTAAGGAGTGTGGGTGGGGAAGTGGCCACAAAAGCCTTCTGTTGCTGCCCAGGAGTGAGGTTACCTTCCAGGTCTGATTTCACCCTTCACATGTGCATGTGCACGCATGTGCAAAAGCTTCAAGCTTCACGTTCACACAGCTGCTGCAGGGGGCCGAGGGCCGGGGGTCCACTGGGAACAAATGAGCCATCATTCAGAGCAAGACTTCAACTGACCAAACAGCTGGATGACAGACAACAACTGGGACATAGTTTTTCTGTTTCAAAAATTTTCATTTTTTTTTAGATGTTAGAAGAGTGGGATTTAATTTAAAAGGCAACATCAATGTTCTAATGCTCGGAGCCGACATGTGGGTTAATAAAAAAAAACTTTTAAATGTAGGGTGGAGCGTGCAAAGTTATCAGCCCCAAGATGTTAAAAAAAAAAAAAAAAACATCAGAGGAAACAAAAGCTTCAAAAGGTAAATGATCTGCAAGAGGCCGAGGGCAGGAACCTCCCTTCTCCTCTACAAACTCTGACGACGAGCAACAATATTAAAATTCCCCACCTGAACTGATTCTAGTCACACCCATCTGGAACAGGTAGGATATTGTTTCTGATTAATGGTGTGAAGATGTTAAGTGATCTCCAGTAAGTTTTTATTTTTATCACCTGCCACCAAAAGCAACAAGGCTTTTGTTCGTTTGTTTGTAGCGTTAGCAAAATACTTCCTGAACAAGTGGATTTGATCAAAACGTTCATGTACGTTTACATCGTTTATCCATTTCAAGATGGCTGTCACAGCAAAGTGAATTTAGGAAACCCCAAAATGACTCCCAAGATATCAGGCTATAACCTGGTATGTTGTTGAGAGTCATCCCAAAAACACATGCTGAGCACCAGTTTGGGCGAAATTCACTTAAAAAAAAAATTCCGGTTCTCGTAACTACAGTGAACTTTATCTGTCTGTTAGCAAAATATCTCATGAATCAGAGGGAGTTCAAATAAATTTTTGGTCAATTCAAAATGGCTGCCACAGCTAATCAACATTATCAAACTCAAAAATGATTAGAACCCAGCTCAATTTGCAGATACAGTATTAAGCAAAATTTCAATCACTTCTGTTAGCTAAATATCTCAAGAATTACTGGGTGGATTCTAATGAAACTCTTAGAACGTAATAATTTAATAAACACCTTGATGACTGCCACAGCTAATGGGCATTAGCTAAAAAAAGGCTGTGTCAGTTTTACAGATATTGAGGTAAAACTTATAGTTAGGCCTGTCATAATAAATAATAAATCAATTAATCACAATAAATTAAAATTATCGACCTCGTTTTCATTTATCGGCTTTATTGTTTCTTCTTGTCTCTCTTTCTACTGAAGACACTGGATAACAAAAAGCTCAACTCCAGTGTTCTTCAGCGACTCCTCCCTTTCTCTTTAAAATCCATTTTAACCATCCAAAATCATGTTTTTGGATGGTTAAAAGCAGCTAAGCTGAGAAGCTAAGCTACGAGCTAAGCTAACAAGCCGACCTCGGGGAGGGGGAGACTCTGTCTTGTCAAAGCTCCAAAATTCACAGCTGAAACTCGTGCCTTTGTGTAAAGTTTTGTTTTCTGCAAAAAAGAAGCTGAGAGCATTTTTACTGAAATTTTGTATTAAATGCTTTGTGTGAAAAATGCTATGCTAAAGAACACTGACCACACCGAGCGGCCGCCATTTTGAGAACCAAAGAGAGACAGCCCATGTCACGTCAAGGGGCCTCTCTCCCATTTTTCTGACACGCTGAAGCTCCCTCACTATCCAGCCTACAGTTCAATCATATACTGCCATCCAGTGGTAAAAAAGGTACTACACGCAAAACAAATTAACAACCATTTCTTAAAATTGACAATAATTATTGTCAAATTTTAAACAATATTATCATTTATCGCAATAATTTCTGAGATAATCGCGCAGCAAAATTTGTTATCGTGACAGACCTAGTGGTAGTAGCTGAGAGTCATACTGAACACCTGCTTTGGAACAGATTGTTTTTTGCCTTTAAAGCAAAGTCAATGAGACATTTCTTTGTGGATCACAATAATTTTGACTTTATCAAGACCAGCTGGAAAAATGGGTTCAGGCCCACAAAAAGCGCATTAAATCCTCAGATATCTGAATAAAACAATTAAATACTGACATCAGTCTGGTCATCATAACGGTTTCCTGCAGCTCGTAAATGTTTTCAGTCTTTGGGAGTAACATCCAGTCTGACACCAGCCTGTGATAAATCCTCCCACTGGGAACAGTTTCAGCTTTTGTTACGACGCTCTCGGAGCGTTCACACACCTGAGAGCTTTCTGCCATTTAGGCTTTATCTCAAAAACCAGACGGCCAAGTATAAACAGAATAAAGTATGTGTTTCAGAAACACTTGAGCTTGTGTATGAGAAGTTAATCTAGTGTTTTATTGTGGATCAGGCTTCCCCAATTTATTTCAAGTGTTTTTCTTTTGTAATTCACACTACCAAGCAATTTTCTACCCGACTTACAAGGTTGTCTATAAATACAAAGAACCCAATTTTAATAAGGCTTTTGGCACTTTGTTACTGGCAAAGACACACATCCCAAATTCTGTAAAGTTTAGGTTCTTTTGTCCTTCAAAAATCCACAAATGAATGTTAAAACTTGCTTTCTTTGAAAATGGTTACTTAGTGATTGAGTTCTGAGATACCAATAAATAAATACTAACAAAATGTAAGAAAACACGGGGTTGGTCAAGACCTTGGCATAATACAGTACTTTAAAACTTAAAAGTCTAAATAATTTATTTCAAGCATAAACTGCTGCCACCTGCTGGTGAGAAAGACAATTTATTCAAACACTAATTTTGAGCTTTTTTTCCCCCTTGACATTCAAAGCAAATAAATGATCAAACTGCTCGACGTTCATCAGTACCGGATGGAAGGTGTGAAACAAAACCAATGAAACGGCACAGGTCAGTGTTAAAAGAGCCAATTTACTCTTACACAGGACATCAACAGGGTACACTTCCAATAAAAAAATAAAACCGCCTGCTTTAGAGGACATCAAATGGAACTGTGCCAGGTTTTTTTTTTCCTCTAATGACCACGAAGCACAGTCCAGAGGTGGACCTCAGACGCTCGTGTCCGTCCCATCAGCTGAGAACACGTTCAGTGAGCTTCACTTTTGGTTTACGTCTCATTTATGAAACAAGGGAACTGGCAGCGCAGTCAGCCGGTCAGGTCCGAAAGAGGCGGGGACCATGCATATCCATGTGTGAAGAAAGAAACACTAATTATGAAACACAACTGTGGCAAAAACGAGGAAAAGATCATCATTTCTTTTAAGAATTCAATCCATACTGTGTGGATAAGCTCTAAACCCTTTTCCATCCAAAATTCTTTACATATAGTTTCTTCTGAGTTCTCCTGAACATGTGTAGTACTGTTATTGCTCGTTAGAAAAACTAAATCAACTCGAGTATCACGCACGCGTACTGGCATTTAAATCTACGTAGTGGCACCAGGACAAAGCAACAGGACAAAAAAATGTTAGCAACTGAACTTAATTTAGTAAAAAAAAAAAAAAAAAAAAAAAAAAAGGTGCTTCAACCTTAGTAAGAAAAGAAAACATGATCAACTTCACGTAGAACTAAATTTATGAATTATATACACAGATGAGACAGTCGGCTCAGATGGACCCATCCTATGACACGGTCAGTAAATATTTACAGATTAAGATCAGGATTACAGATTAGCTTCATTTCTTTGAGGAGTTAGTCGTCGGCGCCGTTGGCCTGAGACGTTTCGATTTCTTCGCCATCGACCTCATCAGATTTGTCCACTTCCTGTTCCTGAAACAGAAAAACAGTCACTGAGTGCGAGCTCATTTCTCTCCTCTGAGTAAACGAACGGCGCTTTGCAAACGCTTGGCACCTCGGTCAGGACTTCCATCAAGCCTTTGACGGTGGACATCAGGGAGCTGGCCGACTTGCTCATCAGTTCGTAGTAGATGTTCTTCTGCTCCGTCGTGGTGCTGAGGGTCTCTTCAGTTTGGCTGAGGGTGGTTTTCACCTCCTCGAGCTCCGTGGACAGAGCTTTGTTCATTTGCTCCAACTCAGCTTTGACCTTTTCGCTTTCCTCTGCAACAAAATGAGCAAGATCAAGAATCAGTGATTAAAATAAGACTGAAAGATCAAATGACTTGGAACAAAAAAATTAAAAACTAATAATCAGAACGACTCTGGTCTAAATACAAATCATGAAACTTCACTGCAGCTGAGCATTTAAATGTTTTTTCATTTAATCATCAGATATGGAACATTAGGTTTCTGTAAGCCCAGCTCATAGTTCTACAATTTATTATACTGCACAGTTCAGTTCTACCCAAAACAGGTAAGTTACTGACTACTCATAATATTCCACATAACTCTACTAACCCTCCAATCTTAGTAGCAGACATTTATGTTTATATTGTTTCTTAGGTTTGCCTGCTCAACTGCCTACATTAATAATTTTATTTACATTTTTTCCATGTTTTGCTCGTCTGTGTGACACTTTAAAAATATGTACGACACAAGCATAAAAAAAAAATCTAACTTGAAGGAAAACTAAGAAAAATGTTTGAATTAAAGCTCATTAATGTTCCTAAAACATATCAGGCTTCTTTTGACCTCTTTGAACTCCTTTAAATCTGCTGCTTCTTGGTTACAAATATCTGCTGAGTTAGCCTTTACTGAATGCTGAGTCACTATTTCCTCAGTTACAGTTTATGTACGTTTTTTTAAAACTTACATCCATCTACTGGGTTTTATTTTAACCGCTCATACGTCAAAACGTTCAGCTCGACCCAGAACGTTCTGCTATGACTTTTAGTAGTTGTAACTTTTACAGTTCTTGGATTATTTTACTTTAATCACAAAACATTTACACATAGATGTCAGTTCTTGGAAATCTGTTTCAGCACATTTGCTCTGTTTTCTGTATTCTTAGGTTCAAGCCACAGTTTTGCTTATTTGAGCTTTTGTTCTGCTTGTTTTAACTTCAAGTCATTCAGCTCCACCTTCACACTGTTGTCACAGAAAATACAATCTCTGTAGTTTTTGTTACTTTTTCTGAGCTGGTGAGTTAATATAACTTATTCTCTACATTTGTTTCCCCTTGCACGGGTTAACTCCCTGAGTAAAAACTACTACTGTAATTTTTGATGTATAAGCCAGTTTGCATAAATTAGCATGCCTGCGACTTATACAGCAAAGCAATGTATTTATGGATTTTCCTCATCTATAACCCAATTTTTGTCTGAGATCTGATGATTTCATTCATTCTGACATGGAAAATATTGAACATTACCATTTTCAGCCAGTAGAGGGCCCTCAAGTAATATGGCAAGCCAAGTGTCTCATTAATAGGTAAAAGTGGCTATTAATGAGACACTTGGCTTGCCATAGAAGCCGCCATCTTCTCGCTCCGGAACTCCTGGAGCAAACATCAAACCAGCTGCATTTCGCCTCACAGCCCAGGCGAAATGCAGCTGATCTGACCATTAAAGTGCATTTATTAAGAAAAAGTTCAACTATTTCGAGCAAACAAATAATTGTTTTTAACTGTTAATCTTGTTAAAGTTCTCCCGTGCACGCTACCGCGGCCGGCCCACGTTTCCGGGTTGTCAGCGGTGATGCATAATAGATGCAACTTATTTATGTTTTTCCCCACTTTACTAGACATATTTGGACTGATGTGACTTATACGGCAGCAAGTATGGTAATATTTGAATTTTGGGGTTAAAAAAAAATCAATGCTAAACTTAATTTTACACTGTGTAAAGAGAAAAATAGATATTTTACAGAAGAGAACATAAAATATAATCTGGATTATACCCCTTTCGGCATCCTGTGCTATGAGCCGCTGCTCTATCTCCTCTCTCGCTCTCTCACTCCTCTCCAGTTTCTGCATCATGCTGCCGACATCAACCATAGCTCCGTTGTAGACGATCAGGTTACTGGACTCACTGGTCTCTGGCTGAGCACAAACTTTCAGAGCAGGAAGCATCCCTAGGTTACCTGATGGGAACAAAGAAAGGACAGGTTGCTGTCAAGACCCTACACCTTAAAGAACGTTTTATAATCAGGCAGGAGATCCAGGTTAGCTCACCTAAAGGGTTTTCTATCTGGGCTTCGCTAAAGGAGGGAACAGGTTCGTCCTTCCCCCTGTCTGTCAGCTTTCTGTAGTAACAAGTCTCTCTGACAAGAGGTTTGTTCAAAAGCATCTTTACCTGAAAACGGAAATGAGCGCGTCACTTGAACTAAACTGAAAATTAAAAAAAGTCTAATCTGACACCTGAAGACTGGGATGAAGAGAACCAGATTTGTAAAATGAAGGTGTAGTGGCGTTCACCTGTGAACGGGAAAGATGCAGACCCAGTGTGTACACGAGGATCTCCAGGTCCCTCTCCTGCAAATACCCACAGTGGCACTGGTCAAAGTAGACAAACGCCATGAGCAGGTCCTTGTCGTGCGTCACCATCTGCTTTTTCTCCTGACGGAACAAAAACTAGTTTTAAATCCGCCATCGTCTCATCGGTACCTGGATTATAATCCTGCAGGGAAAACAAGCAAACCTTGTCTTTGGAGGATCTTTCTTTTGACGACCTGCGGTCATCCCTGCGGTCTTTTCTGTCTCGGTCGTTGGAGTCGTCGTCATCTTTGAGAAAATCGAAAAGGAATCAAACCGGATGATTGACACAAAATAATCAAACTGAATGTTTTGTTTGTGTAGAATGTCTTGATACGAGTTTAACATGGACACAACATAAAGTTAAAGAAGAACAGTTAGGTATGAAATACCATCATCTTCATCATCCTCTGCGTCTTCAGCCTCCATGGGGTCATATTCTTCAGCATTGGTTGTGCTGCCCTCATCTTCATTTTCCTCGTCATCTCTAGGCTCCTCCTTTTTGAAGATTGTTTTTTTTTTTTTTTTTAAAACAAATTTCACAACGCTGAACAATAACATGCCAACAAACCAAAAACGCTCGCAAGGTTTACCTTCCTCTTCTCGTCTTCGTCATCTTTGGTCTTTTTTGCTGCTGGCTCTTCGCCCTCTTCTTTATCTTTTATTTCACGCTTTTCAGATTCTTTCTTCTCTCCATCTTTTTTCACCTTCTTGTCCTTCTTCTCGTCCTTCGCAGGCAGAGCAGCGAGGGCTTTATAGATTCGATAGCCGAAGTCTCTCTGGAGCATCTCGTTGAACAGTTCAGCAAACAAGGAGATCTGTGCACAATCAGGGCAGCGCATCTCCACTTAGATCAGTGACAAACGGCTGTCATCCACCATTTAACGAGCGAGATGAAAATCTTTAATAAAACGTCAGGAGAACGAAGTCTCACCTCAAACGAGTGCTCCTTGTTGTCTTCTAGTCTGTAGTCCAGCAGCACGCTCAGAGACATGATGCTGCAGTCAAATTTACCGTTCTTGGCGGCCCAGTTGGGGTGCACGATGATGGTGGACTCGTCGGGGAGGATGAAATGTTTTTCTCTCCGTTGACGATCGAGTTCCTCCATTTTCTTTCTTTCCTCCTCCTAACAGAGAAGAACACACCAGATGACGTCCAAGAATCATTTCTGGTCATCTGCTTCTCAACCACAATACAAATTAAGAACCAAAAAAAAAAAAAAAATTAATCTTATTTTCACCTGGAACAGGGACCAAAATTAAAACATTTTTCAAACTAAGGGCCAATTTCAGAATCTACATTAACTCAAGTTAGATGATCTACATATTTTCTTGGTCACAGGTTCCTCAACAAGAGCTTGATTGGTCTCATTTGATGTTCTGAAACATAAACAGCTGCATTATAAAGCAATGTAAAATGCTAAAAGAGGAACATGTCTGTGTTGGTTTATGCCATGAACTTAGCAGATGTAAAGCTATTTATTTTTTTTACATAAAAACCTTGAGCTGATTAACCCTCAAACAATTATTTAATTATGTAGAAATTATGCTAGCAAGATAAAAATTCAAAAAAGAAAAAAAAAGGCATATTTAGACAATATTTATGGCTTTAAAAAAACTTAATGGCTTTAAATTTGAAATGTGGATTCAATTTATTTTAAAAAGAACCAAAAAATATAAATAAATAAAAAAATTTTTAAAGAACACAAAAAAATCTCTTCCACCTGTGGTTAATAGTGATAAAGCCACAAAAATCACTAATATTCAGTACCTCTCGGTCATCTTCGGCGTGAACTGGCTCTTCTTCCTCTACAACTTTGCTCTCTGGCGTTTCTGGCTCCTTGGGCTCCTCCACCACCTGCTCCTCCACCTTCAGTTGCTTGGTGAGGCGAGCAATAAGCTGCGACTTTAAGCCCTTTGAGCTCAGAGAGCGGCAGTCGAGTTCTTTACGCAGTTCATTTACCTAGATGACGACAAAACAAAATTAATTTGCACTTTGAGCCTTGAGTCATGAAAGAACCACATCATCTGGTAACATACATTTTATATAAAACGTCAAAAACACTTTAGACATCATTGTTTGTTCTTATATCTCTATTGGTGAAATGTTTGTTTTTCGGTCCTGAATGTTACCTTCATTGATTTCGGATCAAGTTTAGTCCAGTGTGTGGGCGTACTAACATCCTTTGACACAGCTTCATCTTTATCTTCCTCCTAGACAGAAAGCCATTAAGACAGAGAGAGAGGCAGAAGGAGAGAAGAGGTAAAAACGGCAAACAGTCAGCTCGCGACTCATGGCTTTAGTAATCTTTAAAGCTGAACCGTGCAAGAAGCAAGGTCTCATGTGTCTTTCATTGTCTTTGTCCTAGTGAGCTCGACTGTGTTTAAGTCCACTGCTACTGAAGCGTACACAGGGAAGCTCTCTAGCTCTTATATAAAAAAAAAAAATAATAAAATAACAGAAATGCCTCCCAGCAGCCAATCAATCAATCTGTGGAACACAAAAAAGGTAAAAATCAATGGCAGGCGTGTCAAAAAGGTGTGCGGGTACATCAGGTAAACTGGAGCTGGCCTCCAAATGAAGTGAGGATAGGGTAGCCCTACAATGCTCTGACTGAGGTACCTCCATTACTGGGTTTTTATACACCTACATCACATAGAAGCCATCTGTCCTGGAAAAACCAAATTCTACATGTAGTCCAAATGAAAGTGTAGAATTCAACAATAAGAACAGACAAGAAGAAGAACTTGGGGGAGGTTCTCTTTTCGTTGTCAGGAGACATTAAAATGATACGAAAAATCATAAAAATACACATTTCTACAACAAACATTATGTGCACACAACTGACTCCACAGGTTCCAGCACTTTTTTTTTTGCAGTGTTAAAACATTTACCACTGGTTTCAAGTTCAAATTTGTTGCGCATAATTTAAACGACAAGAAGTAGATGCAGGTTAAAATAAATGCTTTGCAAAATGCAAAGTGAATTATAACAAATTGGCGCCCAATCATGTGGTGTTTTAAAACTGGAATCTGTTTTATCAATTGTGACTGGGGCCTACACGACACAACACAACCTAAGTCTCACTGCTTCCCCTGTATGTGTCTGCTGGATGTGAGGGAGGATGGAGGTGCTGATGGAGGGATGGAGGAGCAGAGGAAAGGGGGGGGGGGGGCAGGTGGAGGAATAAACAGAAGTCTAAGTGACGTTTGGAAGAACATCAATATGCCTGTGTTCATATTTGTGTGCATGAAAGGTGAGGTGTGCTTTGTGTCTGCTGTGTGTCTGGGAGTTTTTTTTTTTATTATTCCTGTGCCTTCCTGTGAGAAGCGGAAATGAGAAGAGAGGGATTAGCGGTTCAGTGCCTGTTCTCCATCCGCCTCCTTTCGCTCGGCCGACAGCTTCTCAGCCAGCTGCTCCTGGAGTCGCCGTGACAGCACCTCCCACTCTGAGCGGGTAGGAAGACAATGCCAAACATCCGGAAGAAACAAAACCACTGTCTCCACATGAGCAGGGACTGTCCGCCCCTTGTGTGTCTCCTCTGGCCGATGATAGCGAATCTCTGCAAAACGATACCTGTCGCAAAGGAAGAGGGTGCATTGGAAAGAAACATTCGGGTCAGGGCACAGTTTAAAAGGCAAGCCTTTCTAAGGCGAGCCTTCTACAGCTACTCAGTCCTGTCAGGTCACTGAACGACTGCAGAAATCTTTACATTGACCCTGATCTCGTACAACACACAGCATAGACAAATGGACCCAGTCAGCAGCTCTTCATCTGTTGTCACGGGTTATGGCAGCCATTTTGCAAATGGTGACAGACAACAACAAAAATAAAAAATATAAAATCACACGCCAGATATCCTCCCAGTTATTGTTTCAGCCAATTTACACATGAACATTCTGTGTTTAACCTAGAATACACTTAATGCACGACGTTAGAGTTGTGCAAAGAGAGACAGAACCAACAGGACATTGAAAGCCAGTTAAATATATAAGATATTTAACACAGAAAGTAGAAAAACATGAAGAAAAAAATGTAATGTCTTCTGATCCAGGCTACTGCTTCCAGACATCAAGTCCATGCGTTTGTTTTGAATCACAGCAAAAGGCATGTGTATGAGTAAAGTCAAAGAAAGAGCCAAATCAACTACACACAGAAGTTCCCCCCCACAAAAAAACACACACGGCACAACACAAATGCTAAACAATAAACTGCAAATTAACCACAGGATTATCATTAATATAAAAATATATGATCATTAATATAAAAAGATATGAAAATTTCAAAATGTCCAGCAAAGATTTAGCAATGAATTATAAAATAATCTATTACTTATAGTAAATTTGGGATTAGAACAATATAAATAGGAATACATATTGATAAGAGTGCTTACCATTGTGTGCACAGACTAAGGTCAATGCCTGTGAGTGCCTTGCAACAGCGTATGGCTGTCTTAATAAGGACCGACGGATCCTTCTCTGGGTCTTCTCCATCCAGAGAGGGAGACCAGTGACCTCCAATGGCCATGGCCTCGTCTTTCCCCCTCATGCCCACCAAAAACTGAAGGAAAATAAAAATCATATCAAAGGACAGCTAGAGAATAACGGTTAGATGGAAATGGGGAATGACAGTATACCGTATTTTTCGCCCGATAAGTCAGTTTTTTTTCTTAATTTACATGCCCTGTGACTTATATGCCGAAGCGACGTACCGTATTTTCCGTGGTACACATTGCACTGCCGTATAAGTCGCATCTATTACGCCTCACTGCTGACAACCCAAAAATGTGGGCCAGTGTTGTGCCAAAAATCGATGGGCTGCCAAAAGGCAGCTGCAGGAGTGTGCACGGGAGGACTTTAACAAGATTAACAATTAAAAACGATTATTTGTTTGCTTGAAATAATAGCAAAGGTGTGTCTCAGCTGAACTATTCCTTAAAAATACACTTTAATGGTCAAATCAGCTGCATTTCAAAAATAGGTTTGCTGCCTTGGTGCTCCGTGAATGTACAGAGGAAGAAAAAATGGAGGAGGAATGCTGCTTGTTTCTCCGAAAATGAACAAGAAAAGCACCTAAACAATTATTCGCTTGCCCTAAATTATAGAAAAGTTGTGTTTCAGTTTCACATTTGCTTAATAAATGCACTTCAGTGGTCAAATTAGCTGCATTTCGCCGGGGCGGTGCAGCTGGTTTGACAGTTCCAAGCAGAGAGCAGAATGAAGGTAGAAGACTAAGGCAGGCCGATTGTGTCATTAATAGCTGGTGAAGATTCTCAGTCATCCAGGACATGGTAAATTCAAAAAAGTTCAAGAAAAAAACGACAACAATATAATACAAAACAATAACGTATAATAAATAAAGTCCAATTGTTTTAGTCTTGAACTTTTTTGAATTTGTCATTATAGTCAGGTTTACCTATTACATGATCCAACAGCATGTCACACTATTACTACCTGTACTCTGTTGCCATTAAGTGGCTGAAAGTGGTACTGCTCGATTTTATTTTTCAGTCAAAATGAATGAAAATGGTCATATCTCAGCCAAAAATTAGTTTATAAATATGGGAAAAAATCCATAAGTCACAGCTTTTGCATAATTGACATGCCCTGTGACTTATAGGCAGGTTCAGCCCACATTTCCGGGTTGTCAGCGGTGACGCGTAACAAACACATTGTGTCAGCGGTGACACATAATAGATGCGACGTATATGGCGAAGCCAGGTATTTATGGATTTTCCCACTTTATTAGACATATTTGGACTGATGAGCCTTATAGGGCGGTGCGACGTTTACAGCAGAAAATATGGTAATGTTTAAAAAGGTGGAGATGAGGTGAGGGGGGACAGAGACAAAAGGCAAACCATAAAAAACAGGAGGAAGAATGAAGTCATACCTCTAAAGATCCACAAGCAGGTGAGAAAACACTCACCAGTGTTATTTACACAAGACAGCTAACATCGGGAAATTTCCACATTGGGAGTTCTCAGCAATGGAATAGGATTAATACATCACCGTCAGCCCCTGTCCTCAGTAAACGTATAAAAAGGGTTTGACATGCCTTAATAAGTCTTGCAGGGTGCTGGAAAGAATCCCTGACTTCTTGGGGGTCTTCAGCCAGGGCACAGGATCTATGATAGAGCTCCTCTAAACTGGGGTTAGCTAGCAGCATCACCTGAAATATTAAAGATTGATTCAGGAACAAAACTCTTTTAAACACACACTGCTGTTAATTATTCTGACAAAAAGTGAACCCGTCTAGTCACAATCAGCATTTTGATGATTTTAAGTTCCTTATGTGTTCAAACCAGTTTATGTTTGACCATGCACAGAAGATAATGTGAAATAAAAGGTAACAGTTCGTTGAAGCACCCATTTTTGTTGAAGATGAGACCGTGTGATTTCTACAGTCAATCTTTTGCAGCAAAAATAAATAAGCAATAAAAGTTTGTTCATGATATTTAACCCTAAACACTGATAGGTTTTGACCAAGTTCTGCTCCAGATTTATTATATTAAAAATCTTCAATCTAATAATGGTCTGCAACATTATTTTTGGCTTCATCTTAGTACTGGGGAAAAAAAAAAAGATTTTTGTTTGAATAATTCCTGCAATGTCAACATTTAACAAAGAATTAAAGCTGTCCCATCTGTTTTTCCAACAGACAAGTTTATTACTACCGTACCTTAGCGCTGTAATTATGATTAACATCAGGAGGCTCCAGCACAGCAGTATTTTTGACAAGAGGACCCACTTCTTTATGCAAAATGTGGAAGTTACAGGTATTACTAAACGGGAAGGGCCTTGTGAGAGGGAAGGCATCCACCCAGGTAAAGGCTGCGTTAAAAAAGTCACTCGGAATGTAGAGACTCGGATAACGCCTTCTCAGCTCTATCAGGTCACAACTTGAGCTGGAAAAATTAAAACAGACGTTTATTAAATCAGCAAAAACACCCTTGTCTTCATATATTTGTGGAGTCTAACATCGGTAAAATTTTAAGGTAAAAACATTTAAAAATAAAAAGACATCTACCCTTCTAAGCTGAACTTGGAAAACTGGATAGTGTAGCGAGGCGTCGTCCTGCGAGGCCGTCTCGGGGAGCGGTCACGTCGTGGTGATCTCGAGCGCTTGCGTGTGGGCGAGCGCTCCCTCGATCGCCTTCGTTCACGCTCTCTGTCTCTGCTAAAGAATCATCCAACCGTTGACTAGTGTAGGTACATTCGTGAAAAAGTGATCGCGGTCAGCAGCTACATGCAAACCCAGCCATCCTACCTGCGGTCGTCTTTAACCCTGAGGAGAAGCTCAGGGGCGCGATCATTCCGAGTGGGGAAACGAAGTGGAGGCTCGAGTCGTCGAACAGGCAGAGGCTGTGGCATCATTCTCACCGGGACCTGAAGTAGACCACCAGGGAAAACATCTGGGAGGAAAAAAATGTTTAAAAATTGTTTCAGAGAAAGTCCTTTTGGTGATAAAACGTGTCAGGAATGCTGCGTGTTGACCGATACCAACTACGGTGGCCTTAAGGTGTAAATGAACAACATCTGAAAAAACAGAATTACATTCAAAGAAAACGAAATTACATTAAGAGAAAGCGAAAGTGGCCAGAATCACATTTAAAAAAATAAAAATAAATAAATAAATGGAATCACAATAAAAAAATGGAATCACATTTGAAAAACGGAATTACATTAAGCCAAAGCGGAAGTGGCCGGAATCACATTTGAAAGAACAGAATCACATTAGATAAAACAGTGTTACAATAGAAAATAAAGGAAATTACTGTACTGTATATGAATTTTTGAATGATTCAGTTTTTTTCCAAACAATTTCCCCCCCCACTTTCTAATGTGATTCCGTTTTTTCAAATACAATTCAGTTTTTTTTTTTCCAAATGTGATTCCGGCCACTTCCGCTTTGGCCACTTTTACATTGGCTTAATGTAATTCCATTTTTCCAAATGTTTTTTTTTTTTTTCTCCAAATGTTGTTGTGTTTTTGTTGTATTTTTTCATATGTTGTTCATTTACACCTCAGGGTCACCGTAACCAACTGACTGAACAAAATACGACTAAAACGTTTAGTCTTAATTTTATGTAAATGTACTTATACAACTATATATCGTTGGAGTCAGCCTCTCCACCATTACAGACATTTACACCTCCACATGCAGGAAGAGGGTCACCTGCATCATGAAGGACCCCACTCACCCAGCACACACACTCTTTGTTACACTCCCCTCAGGAAGGAGGTTAAGGAGCATTAAGTGTAGAACCACTAGACTGAGGAACCAGAATAATCACTGTGAAGAATCACATCATGTTGCTGCTGATCTGTTTCATGCTGCTGCTGATCTGTTTCATGTTGCTGCTGATCTGTTTCATGTTGCTGCTGATCTGTTTCATGTTGCTGCTGATCTGTTTCATGTTGCTGCGTTCATTCATGCTCATCTGCTCACACAGACTCATGTTCGTGCTGCTGTTCGGCGTGTTATTTTTATGCTATAGTGCTTAGTGTATTTTCAATTAATGTTTTTCTTAGTTCATATCTTAGATATTATTAATGTTTTTATTTGGAATTTTTCTGTTGGGTGTAACTGGGACCCTGTGTACAAAATTTAATTCGGACAAATAAAGAAACTCTGACTCTGTTGAGCCACCTAAATGCACATGCTCAAATGCACATAGAAATTTTAAATATAAAGCAGCACAATGCCAGAACATATAAAGCTGTGACTTTACCTTTGGGTGGAGGTTGTGGAAGCAGAGGCTGAGGAGGGTTTTGGAGCAGTGGGGTCAGAGAGGTGGCAGAACGCTGAGCCTGCAGGAGAGAGGGTGGGGGAGCCTGGGGTGGAAAACTCAACGTGGTTGGGGGAGGTAGCGACTGCAGCATGGCAGGAGTTGGTTTTATCATGTTAGGAGCCTGGGGCTGGCTCTAGAAGAAAGAAGGATAAAAAAAATGTTCAAAGGCAAACTTGAAACAAACTAACATTCACATAACTGTACAACAACGACTGAGCTTTAGGGCCATGCTAAGAAAAAAACAACAAAAGAAACATTACGAACAAGAATAAAGTCATAGTATTACAATAAAGATGTCTGACAATAAAGTCATAATATTACAAGAATAAATACGTAGTATTACAAGAATAAAGTCATAATATTATGAGAATAAACTCGTAATATTATAAGAATAAACTTGTAATATTAGAAGATGAAAAAGCAGTCTTACAACAGCGGTAAAATGATGAATGTTGACGTCGGCAGTAGGATAGCAGGGCGCCCAATACACTGTGGCATATGGATTCTTAGGATAAACCGAAGCCGTATGGCATCGTAATTAATGGATGCGTTGATGGATTTAGTCATGAGGCATATTTCACAAACTGTGACTGAAAAGTGATTGTGGACTACAGTACTTCATAAACACAGTGACTCACATTAGAGGATGTCCACAGCAGGTGCGAGACGACCAAGGATGTAATACGAGTTTATTCTTAATTTTATGACTTTATTCTTGTAATACTTCAAATTTAATCTCATAATATTTCAAGTTTATCCTCATAATTTTATTACATTTTTCTCATAATGTAATTTTTTTTCTTAGTGTGGCCTTAAAGCTCCATCGTACACAAGCTAACATCCTCAGGCAAAAATAAAATCAAACTATAAAAATATAAATAGTATTAAAAAAGATGAGCAACTTTTAAAGTTAAGAACTTAAGTAGCATTAGTTTGTTTTCTGACCTGATATAAAAAAAAAGGTTTTGAAAATATAATAAAGCAACTTTATAACAATAGTTTTCCTGTAGTAGAATAAAAACAAATGTGAAACAAAACAAATACCAAACAAGTATTTTTTAACAACCGAAACTAACAGAAAAATAAATAATTAAATAGTGGTTAGGAATGGGAACTGTGAGTATTATTCAGAAGATCATAATAATAATAATAAATAATAATACAATTTATTTGTATAGCGCTTTTCTAAATACTCAGACGCTTAAATCAAAGAAGATAAATCAAGAAGACAAGACTGTTGTAATGACTATAAAAATATATATTACACGACCAGAGGATTACATTTTGTCTGTTGTCTGCAGTGGAGTGCATGTCTGTGTAGCGCAGCTGCATCCCTGGCTCATTGTACAGGCTGCTGAGCTGTGGGGCTGCTTGAGGTAAAGGCGGGGGCTGCTGCTGATGCTAGAAAGGATTGAAGACAACAATCACAGGTCAGAAAGGTTAAAGGGTCTAGACTAAATGTTAAAAATAGGGCAAAATTACATGGATGTACCATAAGCAAATTCCCCAGAATATTGATTGTACTGTACAGGTTGTCCCCGGTTTACGGCGGACTTGCTTTACGGCGTTTCGCGTATACGGCCGTCGCGCCCCAGTGACG
>JARVLU010000001.1:40646487-40660612 GCA_031762415.1 Simpsonichthys santanae | reverse complement strand
CACTCTGAGAAGCTCTTTTTATACCCAATCATGTTGTCAATTGACCTAATTAGTGTTAATTGGTCTTCCAGCTGTTCCTTATATGCTCAGTTTCCTTTTTCCAGCCACTTATTGCTACTTGTCACAACTTTTTTGGGGATTTGTTGACACTGTGAAATTTTGAATCAACATTTTTCCTTCAAAATGTTACATTTACTGATTAAACTTTTGATCTGTCGTCTATTTCTATTACAAATAAAACATTGACATTTGCCATCTCCACATCATTGCATTGTTTTTATTCACAATTTGTTTAGTGCCCCAACTTTTTGGACTCCAGTTTGTACACTAGTGTATTTTATATATTTATTTACTGCACACACATTTTCTTCTTTCGGCTTCTCCCTTTGTCAGGGGTCACCACGGCGAGCTAAGTTGCACGAAGACTTTGCGATTATTTTTACGCCAGATGTCCTTCCTGAAACAAACAAATCAGCGAGCTACCACAGCAGTGTGCATGGAGCAGAGAGCTACATATGGTGCCCGAGACAGCAGATGGTGGGTGTTAAGGGCCTTGCTCAAGGGTCCAGAGTGGGGCAAATTAGGGTGCTTCATCTATCCCACCCACATTTCTGACGTCAATACCGGGAGTTGAACCAGCAGTCTTCCGATCACAGGCCCACCTTCTCTAACCTCTGCGCCACCACTCCCTACACAATGTAATCTGTATAAAACTATGTTCTTAGAATAAACATGATTTAGTTAAAATAAAAGTTTACATTTATTTTTATTCACAAAGAGGTTGTCAGACTGATTTATATCGTCACTATTGTTTACCAAAAACTAAACGCTCTGCATATTAACCAACCACACTGATGAATGAGCGTGGGGGAATGTGTAAGGCTAAAGCATTTTTCTCACCGGATGCCTTAACTCACTTGGTGCTCAGATTTATCACAATTTTAAAAGTACGACTATTTTAACCATTCTCATTTTGCATTTATTTATCTGGTGTAGCGACGTTTACACGAGATAAACTGAAGTTAAACAGCTGAAAACAAAAGATGTGAACAGGTACACACTTTTCAGTCTGATCTGTCAATGGATTGTTCATTAAAAATTGTTTGTTCTTTTTATGATCGGATTGTGTTTCTGTCTTACGATCAGAGCACCTCTTCTTTATTAAACTGTTCTGCAGAGAACTTAGCAGAACTGAAATTTTAACAGCTGTCAAGACACCAAACAGACCTCAGTCAGAATAAATTTGCTGTATAAAGGCCAAAGTGACAATATAAATGAGTTCCTCTATAAATACTGGATTTTTAAATGATCTTTTGTTCATCAAAGTAATTGGAGCAGCTTCAAGACACATTTCTGACACCGACCGTCTCCAATCAACAGACAAAAGTGGCTATAGAATTTTTACCTCCACCGAGACACCACAAAAGTGACACTACTGCTGTGATTTAATGCAAAGCACTTAACTTTTACTTGAAATAAGGTAATATACATCCTGGAATAACAGATAATAACGATACATTATGAGCAAAATCATTTCACAATGAGCATAATCCTTTTTTTCTCGCATCAACTAAGAGGAGTGCGACGTTATCTACAGTTTCTGTTAGGAAGAAAACAGCAAAAAGCACATCAGCATCTTTACTGTAAAAACAGCCTCTATATGCAATAGTCCACATGGTTAACAAAAAAGCTTTTTTGTTTTTCTTTCAACTAAGTAATGGTAATGTGTACAATATAAATAAAATGTAAGTGGAAAACAGTTTCAAAAGGTACTACAAGCAGTATCCCACATTCCAGCATGGCTGAAAAACAAAAGTAAAAAAAAAAAAAAAAACCCTAATAAAACAAAATAAAGGCCCTAAATCCAAACGTGATACTTTTGAGTATGACAACTTTTTAAGATACTGCATATTCTTCAAACTGGAGCGTTTGACAGCCTGTCTCATGCTTAACACTTCTAAATAAATCAAGTTAAAACTGTTATTAAAACTTGTTCTGTGTAAGGATAAGCTGTCTACCATCAGTTATCCTGTGAGGTGACAACCTTTTCTTTTTAAGGAGAGATAACAGCATGAGTAAAAACACAAGGCCTTGTAGTTAATGTTTATTTTCCCAACTCAAAGTCAGTAAGTACTATAAAAAAAATTTGTTCTCTGCTAACCTAAGGGAGGTCACTGATATTACTCACAGATCTTTTCAACTCTAAAAGAAAATGTGTATGTTCTCCTGGTCATTTAAGACTTCACCTCGAGTCCAAGCCTCCTCCCCTCATATGCATCGGTCCAAATACACCGAGGGAAGCTTCAGCTGTACACAATATAAACATTTCTCTTTGCAATAGAAGGAAAGGACACTAGAATAGTGAACAACTCAAAAAGTTAATGTGATGATGCAGGTTGGTAATTGTTTAAATCTACGAGTTGAAATGAAGGGAAAGTTTTTCAAACAGAGTACATGTTCCTGGTGGTGGATCCACTCTTACTGGACGTGTCGTCATGTGACTGGTAGCCGATCACGGCTTTCGTGGGGAGGCTCAGGCGATCCTTGTAAAGTTGCCTGTGGACACAGAATAAAGAGTGAATGTCGAAGAGGACTGGCGGGTAAAGTCGCCACCTGGTGGTCAGAAACAAAGGATCTCACCCTATCGTCAAGATGGCTTCCCTGTTTTGGCAGTTGCTTGTCCAGATGGCTATTTTGTCACCTTTATGCCTGACATTGACCACAGCTCCACAAACGTCTTCACTTGCCTCGTCAAAAGATTCGCCAACTAAACACAGGAGCTGCAAACACAAAACGTCCTGGTTTAACCCTTGAGGGACCTTTGAAATGACATTTAACACATTTGGCCCACTTATCCAATAAAAATGACAAATTTCACACGCACGCACAAAATGTGTTCTCAGCAACATTCACACTATCAGTCCCAGCACACCAAGACCATTTTTGAACCATTCAGCTTTTTTTTTTTTTTTTACCTCCATGACTTCTGCAAGTTTAAAAAAAAAACAGGCCTCCAATGAAACATGTAATGAAGGTTTGTTGCCCCTGGGGGGTGTCATCCCACCTAAAACCTGTTGTTACGCCTGAGAATGCAGAGTTATTTGTGAAAAAGTAAAAATGGCAGCATTACTGTTTCCATCCAGCAGCGATCAAGTTCATTGTGTCTCTGTTTGTTGAGAGTCATCAACCATCGACCCCCCAGCTTGTTTCTGTCGTCTTCCCACATGGGTTTGATTCCATCCTGACAAATGCATTGACAAGTTACACATCATATGATCAAAAAATTATTTAAACACTGCAAAATGCTAACAAAAAAAATTCAATCGTTTGTATACACGTTATTACACACTTTACTATGTTTATTATTATGTTAGAATAACAGTATTAAGGCAAAGCATTAGCTGTATTTCCACATTAAAACTGCACTTCAAACATGGCAGTCTGCTGGTCTGCTGTCGTATTTAAAGCCAAAAACAGGACTTATTTGATCATATTCACACATCCGTTCATCCATGTATCCAACCATCTATTTATCTTCTACCCCTTATTTGTGGTCAGGTCACAGGAGAGAAACCCATACAACTTTCTCCCTGAAAACACTATATCCAGCTCCTCCTGGAGGACCCCAAGGAGTTGGGGAGAGAGGACACATAATCTCTGTGGGCAGTGGAACATGTTTGAAACAACCAAGGACAAAAGGGAGGAGTCCAAACCAACTCAAATGACTCTTTGATGCAGCGGCTTTACTCTGAGCTCCCCTCGGATGACAGAGCTCCTCATCTCAAAGACTGAGCCTGGCCACCCGGCGAAGGATGCTCATTTCAGCCACTTGTACCTGGGATCTCGTTCTTTTGGTCATGATGCATACCTCATGGCTATTGATGATGGTTGGAAGATGTACGGACCCAAGAGGCTCAAATACTTGAACTGCTTCACCTGAGGTAAAGACTCTATCTCAACCCGGAAGGATCATTTCACCCATTTTCGGTGAGAACCAGGGCCTTGAACTTTAAGGGCTGATCCTTATCCCCACAGCACCCCCAACAGAACGCCTCTGCAGATTTACCACCTCATTGTAGTGGAGGGGTTTAAGTACCCCAGTGATCGTGGGGAATATGCTGTAAGGGGCATCATGCTCTGGCAGGGTCTCAAATGGCAGTTTGGCCTCAGGGGGAAGTCAGACCAAAAGTTATTAAAAAAACTTGACAATCTACTGATGAGTCGTATACTGTACTTTGGGTACAAAAGGGAAACAGAAAGCCAGGTCTGGGGGAGGGCTTGCCAGCATGTGCTTGAAAGCAGAGACTTGGCTTCTGGGTCTCGGCTGGACTTAGCCCAAAAGAGAGACAGGATGTCACCACCACATGGGTCCACCTTCTGCGACGAGAACTAATGAGGTCAGGTTCACTGCAAGCAGGGTGGCAGGTGAAGGAGGGTCCCCGGGCTTGCCAGCTCCTGTCGGCGGCACCGACTATTCATCCACCCACTGACATTAAACGCAGTGGAAGTGGAAAGCCTTTTTAACATTAATGGGATTGTTTTATCAGGAAAACTTCTCAAATGGTAAGATGATGCAAAGGCCAAAGTTTTTAGCGGTTGGATGGATGGATGAGCAGTTTTTCTGAAAAATCTAATTATAAAGAAAGCTTGTTAAACTACCAGTATTACAATCAATGAACACACTTTTACTGAAGGGAAACAAATAAAATGATGGATGGATTACCTTAAATAAGCAATAATCGCAGCCAACACCAAGCTTGCTTGGTTGCTGTATGTGGTTGTATAATCTGCAACACAAAATATCAAAATTTCAACACAAAAATGCAGAATTTATCAGCTTTTAAGCCCTAGATCAGAAAATGACAATACTGTATTCTGTTTTACTGAACTACTTTAGCTTCAAAATATGGTTTAAAAATGTGTGGGGAGTAAAAGTCACCCTCCACCATTTATTTTTGTTATGTATGCCTAATGTTAAACTAATTTGCTGCTGCAAACAAAACCGATTACCGTAAATTAATTAAAGTAGTGTTGCAGGTAATGTGCGCACTCAACAAATGCACACATCTACTCGTTTTTCTTCCTAAATCATTACACCTCATTTCTCTTGGTGACAGAATTATAACTAACATAAATACTGTAAACAGAAAAAATGAACTTACGCCCAAAAATCTTCCACTGTGTCAAATTCAGAAATTAAACGAAAGTTCTCTGTCCAACTTTTGCTTTTGTCTGCTTTAAAGTACCACAAGACCCATCTGAGGAAAAAGAAAGAAAGAAACGTTTATTATCTTATAGGAATGCATTTCTCATTTATTTCACAAAACCTATTAACATAGGAAAAGAACTGTCTCAGTAGGGTTTTATCTGACAATGTGTTAAAAGGGATCAACCTCAGTTCACAGCAAAACGCAGCAGCTAATTACAAAAGCAAACATGTCAATGCAAAAGAAAAGAAAAGTTCGGCTATCATCAGCACCAGAAACACAGCTTTTGTTTACAATGGGTTCATTTATTCTTTCGTTTCCAGGAGGGGTGGGGTCAAAGGGGGGACATCAGGCAAACTCAGTGACCCCGATCACATATATCATATCATCTATTTTCCATAATACCACAACAGGCCAAATTAGTATTTATCCACAATTGTGTCTTGTATCAGCACTACAGACAAATCATAACCCAACAGAGTTTCACTCAGCCAGGACGTCAATGACCCCACACAAAACCAGTCATTGCAAACAACTATGTTGCAACAATGTGTCAAGTTACTGCTGAATTCATCCAAAAACCCCATTACGTGCTACAATATGCCATCAATCTATGAGACAAAGACTACATCTTTCAAATCCCAATCAAAATAAATTATTCTTCTTAATTTAGTGGGCATGAACTGAATTAGAAAAGCACAGGATCTGTTTTGTAAATGAACAAAACACCAATAAAAAGCTCAAAAGACACTCAAAGTAGTTAAAAGAAGCACAGACTAAGCAAAATTCAATCAAACTCTCAAACAAGAGTTAAATATAAGCATTTCTATTCATTAACAAAATCCCTGCCAACTTTTAAGTGGTTTCATTATTTATGGACATGTTTATAACAAAAAATTACAACAAATCTTTATTCCATCAAATTTAAACTGTTAAAGCTGTAAATTGAATATTTAAGTCTTAAAAAAAAAAAATTCAGTCTGTTGGCACTAACAGTCAATCTGCACATTTATCTTACTCATCACATTGCAAGTTTTCAAAAGATAAGATAGAACTTTATTGATCCCGCAGGAAATTGTTGTGCCAGAGTTTCAGTATAAAGGAATATGCACAAGGAATCACACAAGATACTGTATAGTGTATACTGTATATATAAAAAAACAAATAAACATAAAAATACCAGCAGTTAAGATCTAAACAGGTCTGATTGCTGAAACAGCCTTCATAAAATAAACGTTCTTAATGTAAAATAACACTTTTTTATTGTCTAAATGAAAATAATTGCTTTTGCAGACAGATTTCTAAAACTCACTTGTTTTGCAAAGGATGTTTGATATACTGCTCAGGATTTGCGACAACCTGACCATCAGTCTGCTGCTCTTCAGTATCAGCTGCTTTCTGAGGAGACAAACAAGCAAATCACATAAATTTGTGTGGTTCAAACATTTATTTTAAATAGCCATTTCACTCCGTCATCAGCGTCGTAACAACACAGGAAACAGACTAGAAGAGAGATCAAAAAACACCAAGAGCATTACAACAGCTTTGAGCATGAGCTGTAAATCACTTCATTTTTGAAGGGGCTTTTCTTCCCAGCACAATATCACAGGTACAACGTTAATTTAATATCTAATGGACTTACGGTGCTTAAAGCTGTGGGGTGTAAGAAAATGCATACAGTGGATTAGGACAAAAGTGATCAATACAATTTAATTTGTATATCAAACAAAACATCCAATAGAAATAATTTTGCCTTGTATACATATATCAGTGTTTTCCCTACCATTATTCAAGGAAGGCGCCCCGCCCTCTCAACAGAACCGAGTGCCCCGCCTACCCCACGGGGAGCAGAGATTAGCAGCTCAACTCCACACCCCGGTTGACAAAACCTTAAAAAGACAAGTGCCCTCCCAAGGCGAGTACCGTAACCTAAGAGAAACACTGTACTGGTACATAGTGGGTCAACCAGTTTGCTGGTGACAGCCAAAACTAAGTTGATGACATGCAAAAGCTGATTGGCTGGATTCCTGTTTGGGTTTCATATCTGCTTTCCTGAGTTCTGAGGAGTCAGTGAGAATGATAAATCCCACACATGACAGGCCCTGGAGCAATGTAGGTATATTAACTGGGCCTTCTTGAAACTAAGAAAGCACAAGAAAGCAGATAAACTAAACAGCCACTGTCCAACAGAATGACCTAGCAGATAAGAGCAACATCATCTGGCCAGAACTCTGTGGTTTACACTCATCTCTTTCAGGGATGAAGATATACATCCTTGATAGAGAGGAATGATGGTTTGACAGAGGAGAAAGAGGTCATCTTTGTGAAGTGAACCCGTCCGTCATTAAACGGGGGCAGAGACCTCGGTGTCCAGTTGTCCCCCTCTTATGAAGCTGTTATTGCAAGTATCGAGTATCAAGTTACTGAGTTTGTTGCAGCTCCTCAGACTGAAGAAGTCTTCTGGATAAAAGATGAAACGTTTCAACAAAGAAGAATCCGCCCAGAGGACCTGACTCAACCTTCAGGTCTCTCTTGTAAATGAGTCCCAGAGGCTCATTGGGATTAACCTGTACAAATAAAGATTGAATGAATGAACCTTGTTATATCTACCTGGATTATTGAGCATGCATCAGGACATTGGGGCAGATTCCACTCAGTCTGCAGGATTTTAAAGATAATTTATTATACGATATATGTTTAATGTGTGTGTATATAAATAACCTGATTTTTTTTTTCATGGTCACACCCTTGTTTGAAGGGAGGTTTAAAGAATGAGGCATTTGATCTTTTTTCTGCTACAAACAGAATGTCGCACTTCACCTCAAACTCGCCTAGAATAAATAACACCAACATTAAACTGTAGCTCATACTTAGCAAACGAAAAGTGGCAACTGGCAAAACGATGGACCTGACGGGTTACTTACCACGCCTTTTGGCAACGGATTTTTCTTACACATCACAAATGCGCAAACGTATTATCGAAATGTTTTTCAAGCACACTTCCATAAAGTTCTTCAACTCAGTTTTAACTAATTACAGCTAACAGAATAAAGCTAACATTAGGTTTTCATTAAAAATACAGTAGAAGCCAAGCCTGAGCTAACTTTTCTACTAACGTTTGCTAGCATTAACTTTAGCATATGTGCTAGGCTAGCTACAAGCTCGAAACACACGTGTCCAGATTGTCAAAAAAATAAATTAAAAAGTAATATTAAGGGCAATAAAAGGTATTGAATTGAACCATCGCTGGATACTGACTCTAATTTCCTAAAGGAGTTCAACAAAGCACAGAGTGGAGTTTGAATGAACGACGTCCAGTCAGTCAGTCCCTCCCTACCAACAAAGTCTGGCAGCGCTTCATCCATCACATTGCACTGCATGCTAGCGCTAATCCACGCCAGCATCAATGAGCTCAAAGGTCATTATATATAGATTAGTTACTAGTGTCATTTCAAAACAATCACTTGTGGAGGGATGCCAGCGAATAAAGCAAAGATGTGAAGGGTCTTTCCACGCGCAATAACTGATTTTTCATCTCTCTTGTCTCTCTTACCGGCTCCGATGTCGCCATCTTGACTGGGGAAACGATCTAGCATTCGGCGCTTCTGCGTCATTCCACTCCACTACTACGGAAGCCGCCGCAGTCCATTTTCGTTGATGTTTGAGTCATCCTGCTAGAAATGTCCATATTTAATGTGCTTATTTGAATGATCCCCCTAGCTTTTGTTTATTTGTTTGAATGTATATTGATAACTGTCGTTGTGATGTTTTACTTTTATAAAGATTTTAATTTAAACAGTGTTAGAAATATCCATCCATTATCTTTACACGCTTCTTCCTTTTCGGGTCACGGGTGTCACTGGTGCCATATGAATTAGAAAATTAAAAATAAATAAATAAAAATCAGAGATTCCCCATCTAGTTGCATCTAATCCCTAATTATTTTGTTTTGTTTAGATTTAAATTGAATTGATTTTAAATTATAGATAATTTTAGCTCCATGTCAAATGCAGAATAGAATTTAAAATTTTATTGATTATTGAGTATGCATCAGGACAGAATTAAAAATAGTTTAATAATTCATTGTTTTAGACTCATGTTGAGAAATGATAGTTGTAGCTGTTTTGGTCAAAGCTAAAATATAGCGTTATGCACATTATCATGTGGTATAACTGCTTAATGTGTTGTGAATGACTCTCAGCTACTACCACATTAAACTGTAGCTCAGACTTACCGTATAAAACTGAGTTAAAACCATTTTTGTGTTGGTTAGGGTTGATTATATGTGACAGTCATCTTGTGTTGACATTAAAAGTTAATCAACTTGTAGATGTCCATTAAATGATTACATTCTGAGAGTTTCAGTAAAATATGTTCACCATTTCATAAGATATTTAGCAAATACTATAAACAGAATTAAATCATGAGACAGCCAGAGAGACCCAACTAGTAAAGCAATATATTGTGGGTCAATATCTGCAAAATTAACAAAGTTAAAGCCATTTTTGAGTTTCTGAAGTAAAGTTGGCTGTGGCAGCCATCTTGAATCAACTCTAAAAGTCAGTAGTTGAGACACGCCCAATAATTATGAAAGTTTCCTTAAAATTAATTCAGTTGTTCATTAAATATTTTGCTAACAGACACACAGACAAAAACATTATTGTTTGCCTTTTGGCGTAGAGCAATAACAACTAAATGCATTTCATTAAAATTTTCTCCACAATACAGTAAATAATTGTTGTGAATATTAAAAATGTTTATCTTTTTAAATCCATCTATATTTGATCAGAATCCTCAAACAGTCTTGTGTTTGTCAAAAGTAACAATTTACACGGAGTTAAATTACTTTAAAATGTCCTCCATGGCCATTCAAAGGGGATACAGTTTCTAAAAAGCAGATTTATCTCTGTACGACTGCAGGATGAGCTTTGTGTGAAATTTAAACAGGAAAAAAGAGAGGAAATAGTGGTCAGGTCCAAAATATAAATATGACTTTATTTCAACAATCCTGAAAGTGATCAACCATTCATGAATGCTAAAAGTTGTCTCATAGAAGTCTTAACTGGATATACTTTCAGCAACTTGAAGTAATTCAGTTTTAAAATAAGCAAGACCATCCATTGTCTAAACACCATACAGTAAAAACAATGTGGTTCACATATTTACAGTTTGTGTTTTGAATGCTGGTGCTCATTTAGTTCCTTACAAAAAATGTTTCATGTGGACTGAAGATACTCCCCACAAGCAATAATAATAATAATAATAATTAAAAAACACATTTGCAATTTAATTTTTCCATGTGATGCTCAAAAATGTCCTTTCTTAAACCATTGGATTCTGAATCATTTACATTCATTTCTTCTGCATTCTATTTTTTTTATTTTATAATATTAATGCTGGAGAATCGGGTCATCTTATGGAAGACATTTCAACTCTGCACAAGTGAACAAACATTGTGATTAATGCATTTCTCTGTCTGTTGTCTCATGAGTACCAGTAATGATCCAGGATAAACGTGCATAAAATGCTCATGCACGGATGAGTTAAAAAGCACCACTGTCATCACTGTTATACAGTACAGAACCAGGTCTGGTCAGTGTGTTGACATCTTGTTAGCACCAAGAGACGTGTGTAAAAGACCAAGATGGTTCTAATGGAAATGTTATGCTGTTATTGTTAGTGTAAATACAGTTAAAGGGTTGTAACAAAAGCCTTATTTGATATGTTAAAATGACAAATTTCACCAGGAGGTGATGCTAACCCCTTTATTCAGACTGATATAAAACATCTGTAAACAAAGTCCTCATTTAGGCTTTCATCTGAGAGGAATCTGGTGTTTTAAAATTGTTTAAAACAAAAGCAAAGAGGAGGCAACAGTAGGAATAAGTAGCAAATAGGTGGTTGGTTTGGGACACTTTGCGGTTTCTGTTAAAAAGGGTCTGTAGCACCACATAAATGCACAGTAAGCTTCTGAGATCTTATCATCACACTTGTTCCCAGTGAAAAAGTTGAATTCCAGCTCAGTAAAGCAATAAGCACCTAACTGCTGCAGCATCTCACGATTTGATGTCATGAGAACAAATTGGGAAAAAAAAAAAATACTGTAAAAAAAATCTGAACTTTTTATATGTATATATCTCTGTCTGTACATACATATTCAGGCCTGTGGACATGATTTTCAAGTTAGGAAAATAAAAAAGTGCTTCTTAATATGCCATCTAAGTGAAAAAATATAAACTATCCCAAAGTCAGGAAAACAAACCAAAAAAAACAACAACAAAGAAGTACGTTTCTTTTACCTGCCTCCAACAGAAGTCAGAGCCTCGAAAAGAAAAAGCACGATGCTACATGTGACAGTCTGTAGTAAATATATGCACATTGTTTGTCTACATTATGTGATGCAACCAGTTTGCTTTAAAGAGGTTACAGTGAGAATGGCACCAATATAAAAGCCAACAAGACTCATTTCATAACAAGAGTACACTCCTACTGCACGACATAATGCAGGCCATCAAAGAAATCTTGCAGTAAACAGGCTTACACAAGAAATTAAATAGATTTCATTAAGATCAGAATAAATAATCACATCTTTTTTGTTCGTAATCACGTATATAAAGCCAGTTTAAAAACATAATTAAATGCTTCAAAGCACCATTTCTTTACATTAAAAACCAGCACCAAAACTCACAGTTAAAAATAACCCCCCTCCCAAAGAAAACAAAAACAAAACAACACGTTTGGTCCTTCTTATCATCATGAAGGCAGAGACTCAGAAGGACAAAGTTTATAGATATTAGAAAAGTACAAATGACATGTGTAGAAGTCTAATTGAGGTAAGGCAGAAGCGCACGGTGAGCGAGTGTTTGGTGACTAAGTCCAGCGGTTGTACGGGCCCGTCACGTGTGTAAGAGCATAAGGGGACACAGTGATGACGCCGTCCCTCGAGAGAGTCCACGCCTGACGTGTCGGGACGTTCGTTAACCTTGTGTCCTCGGCGTCCTCGCCTGCTTCCTCCTCCCCCTTTCTTACGCCGCTGCTCGGGCCGCCCTCCATTCTCAGTCTTTCAGCCTCCTCCTCTCGATCCCGTTCCCGCTTGGCCATTTTGGCGTCCCACATGGCCATCCCGTGGCCTGGCTCATTTAGGGCCTTGTGCTGGTAGAAGACTAAGGAGATTCGTGTAGGGTGGCTGCGGTTCGGCTTGAGGATAGGCGTGGTGGCGTGGAGCTCCCGTCGCGCACACTCAATCAGGATGGAGCCGTGTGACGGCGCCACGGCGACCCCGCCAATGTCCCCGTCCAGGAAGTTGTGCTCACTGTCAGACCAAACCTCTTCCTGCTTTGTATCCTCAGCCACGAGGGCAGGGGTTTGTAAAGGGGGAGGTGAGCATGGAGGAAGGGCATGACCCCTGACCTCTCCTGCGACATCGTCTGCTGGCAGTCCATTGAGCCTGCTGAAGAGGCCCTCAGATGTAGGTCGTGTGGAGAAGGAGGAGGGATGATGAAGAGGAGGAGCACTGGGGGAGAGTCTGCGCATGGCAGAGCAGTGCACCTCACTGGGCTCACTTTTAAAGGAACAGTCACCGCGGGGGCTTTGAGGAGGTTTACGCTCACCAGATGCTGGAGCAAAAATGCTCAAGGTTCCACTCACTGTCTCATACCGGAGGCTAGGCAGGCCATGGTGGCTGGCGGGGATGACGTCCCTCAGTGATGTCACCCCTGCACCGGGTGAGGAGTAGCTGCTGGTGCTCTGGCTGTAAACGCTGGGTTGATTCCTCTCTGGTGGGGACCTTCCAACACTGGCAGGTCTGGGTGGCAGCCTGTAAGAGCTGAAAAGGTCTTGTGGCTCTTTGTTGGGAAGAGAAAAAACATCTATTAATGAAGTTATAATAAAAGAAAAATTGCTTGTGAATATTAACTTAAAATAAATAAAAGCAGTGAATGTCTACCTTTGTTGGGGGTCTCAGATTTCACTTTTCCGGGACTGAGAGAAGTCAGCCCGAGCTTCTTCTCCAGCTTCTCTGCTTGAGCTTTTATCCGAGATTCTTGCCTCATCTTACGGGCAGATTTCACGGGCTCAGCCAGTAAACGAACCTGAAACATTACAAAGTCAAAATAAGACAAGAAATAGTCAAAGAAAAAGAAAAAGAATAAAACTAAACTTCTAATGCTGCTTTTTTCTACGACGGAGCCTTAGGGTCACACTAAAAAAAATAAAAAATTAAAAAATTACATTGACACGCTAAGAAAAAAATAATTAAAAGCCATAAAACTACAAGAATAAAGTTGTAGTATTATGAGAATTAAGTTGAATAAAGTGGAATAAAGTCTTAATATTATGAGAATAAAGTCATACAAGAGTTTTTTTAATTTTATTTTTTACAGCTGTCGTAAAAAAAAAAAATTCTCCACGAGTTGGATCATGAGTTGACGTGACCTGTCAATCAATCCAGTAAGCATGTCAGTAAATGACCAATCCAAAACTAAATCGTAATATTATCTGAACTCTGACATGATAAAGCAGGTTTTACAGCATTTTAACTGCGGTAAAATGAAGAACATTTGTTAAACTTTATTGTTATTGACACTTACTCAAAACGTGTTTCAATACTGCCACCTGCTGTTGTGTTTTTATATGTGACGTCATTATGTCATGACTTTAGTTTTTGTTTCAGTCTGAAAACGTCGCTCAGTGAGTGAAACTGTGTGCGTGCAGCGCTGTTATCAATAAATATGCCAGAAAGAGGCTGAAGAGACCAAGTGACTCACTTATTAGAGCATTTAATAAGCATTAGGGGGAGTGGTGGCACAGTGGTTAGACAGTGGGTTTGTGATCAGAAGATCACCGGTTCAAACCCCAGTACCGACAACACCTCATTCGCTCCACTCTGGGCCCCTGAGCAAGGCCCTTAACCCCCACCA
>JARVLU010000001.1:40633219-40646387 GCA_031762415.1 Simpsonichthys santanae | reverse complement strand
CTCTTGAAAATGAGTTCTCGTGGCTCAATGAGACTAACCTGGATAAATAAAGGTTAAATGAAAAAAAAAAAAAAATTTAGCTTCGGATTTGTCATTTGCTGACACACCTACTGGATTGATTGACAGGTTGCGTCGTGGATCCAACTCATGAAATTTTTACTTTTAAATAAACAAGAGCTGTAAAAAAATGTCTCGTACGACTTTATTCTCGTAACTTTATGGCTTTTAATAGTTTTTTTCTTAGTATGGCCCTAAAGCTCCGTCTTATTTTTCCCCTTGCTCACCTCTCGAGGAAAGGAGGACAGAACCTGCAGAGCACCACTTTGGATCTTGGCCCACTGACCCTCCACGTGTCCAAATTCATCTTTGTCAGAGATCTTGTAAAGTGGTAGCACATGAAGCTGCTCGTCCTCTGGAATATTACGCACTGATCGGTTGTCTTCCTTTGTTAACGTGCAAACCTGGGAAAACATACAAGACCGAAGTCAAGCTTTCTTCATCCTAGATCACAAAAATCTAAAAAGACAAACCCAAAACCAAAGACCCTCAGCTTTGAAACAGTTTGAGACTTTATTTATTGTTTAGTTTAACTCTTTTTTTTTTTTTTTTTTTTTAAATAAGGCTAAAACTTGTTTGGCCTCATCTCATTTAGTAGAATACCGGTATTTCTGAGATCATAATTAAACATTTTGTATTAAAATTACTTTGACACCAACTGCTTTTGAATGATGGAACAACAAAGACAAAAGTTTGGCAACCTGCTCTGGAGCTAGTTTTCAGTTCATTGTTTTGGTTTAAGAAGCTTCACTTGTTCATTGAATCTTTTATCGATGATATTCCAGAAAGAACGATCAGACTGAAACTATAAATATATGCTTTCATACCGAAGGACTTATGTTGATGCCTGATTTTGTAACAAATTAAAAAACTTTTGACATTTAAAATTTGAGAAAATACCAACCAACTGACCAGAAGTCATTTTTAAATCCAGCCAGACCAGACTCTGATCAAATGTTGCCATTTTAATAGCCAAATTTAGCTTTAAAATAATTTTCATTTAGTGATATCCTTTCAGATTTTAAATTATTAGCATGTTGATTTAAAGAGCTAATGCAAAGCCTCTAATTTTACTTTTTTGTTGTAATTTTGATTCTAAGAATAAGAAATAAGATAATAACTCACAACTCTTTGTTCCCAGCTTGCAATCAGGCAGTAAGAAAGAAAAAACGTGGATTGCATCACAATATTTTTATAACAATAAATTCTATTCATGATGTAGGACAATTTAAGTTTAGATTTGCTGAGAAGTTGATTGAATTGACTTTTTACTGTTTGTTCATTAGAGAATGTCCAATAAATAAGCCATTTTTATCTGATTTGGTGTTTGATGGTTTTGCCTGGTTTCATGAGAATTACAGCTAAACTGAGTGTAGAGGTAAAAACTTTCTGTCGCATAAACAAAAGAAACTGACTTATTTGTGCAACTACAGTATAGTTTATTGAGCATGCATCAGGGTACAGTATAGTGTCTGCAGCATTTCTCTTCTATTCTTACAATTTGAACTGTGTTTCTAGTTTTTGAATTCTTCACAACTAGCTATTCTTCTGAATGGAGTTGGTCATTGGTTTTCATGCCAGATGTATTTTGTCTGAAATACCTTTATAAGTAAACTCACACAAACCCTAAAGAGAAAAATTCAAGTTAATAAAAAAAGGATCATAACCACAGCCTAAGAAAAGGTTTTGGTTTTGTCCCGCCTGCTTTTGAAAAAAATAAATCCCTGCTACAATATATATGTATCCAAACAATAAAATAATATAAATTTCTGCAATATCAGATTATTCCCTTAACAGTCTTGATTGAGTTCTGTCTTGTTTTATTTATTCTAATGTAAATGCTTGTGTGAAGAGCGTTCTCAGCCTGCGTACCACAGTGCTGCCGTTGTTCATGTTGCTGGTGTCCTTGTGAGCGTGGGCACAGAAATCCACACAAGCTGTGACCCCGGAGAAAGGTCGACCTTCTTTCCCGCCCAGCCGACAATCCCCACCTGCTGCTTCATATTCAACCTGCCAGGAGTTGAAGGAGGAAACAAGGTAAGTGTTTTGAATATCTAATTAGAGCACTGGCATCAGAAGCATGGAGAGCACATTGGTAGTGGGGTCAGGGAAAATTTTGAATAAAGTAGATGCCATTCTCTGCATTCTGGTGTATTTTAACAGATTGTTAAACATCTACATTTACCTACACAAGTAAACACTTGATTCAATAACTATTTTAGAGAGCATGGCACAACAAGAATTGGCCTGACCAACAGCTCTCCTTGTGTGAATAAAGGGTGCTCTGCTTCTCTCACGCATCCAAACACCCCACTTCCCATCCCCACTCCGGTCAACAACTGCTGGCATTAACATAGCGCTAATCTAATACAGATGCACTAGCTAAGATGCTACAGAAGTAGCACTCCGCTTCTCTCACGCATCCTAACACCCCACCATGCACACTGGGGTCAACAACTGCTGGTACTAATGTAGTGCTAAGTTAGCATGCATGACAGAGGTGTCTTCCCCTTCTCCCCCCTGCCCCAACAACAAAACTCCCTGAAGAGTTGAGTGCCCTTATACGTATATGTCTATGGAGTGCCCTGCCAGGGCACGTGACCTAGAGGGAAAAACTGCATGTGGTGTGGTGAGTTGTTTTAGGTAACCTGGAAAACCGGGAGTGGACTTTTAATGGTTTGAGTATTCCCCTAATGATCAAGCGGAATGGATTTGTTCACGCAGCGATAGAAACAGCGTTGGTTGAACTAATATTTCATGGTAAATGTGTGACGGTGGGGAGGGGGGCTGTCCAAATGAATATTTTTTTAAACGTGGGGGGACATGTCCCCATCACATATAATTAATGTGACGCCTATGAATTAGAATAAAATGATAAGTTATTTGTAAGAAAACTCTTTGCACAATTAAGACCAAAGACAGAAACATCTAAATGAGGTTGTTTTCACACCAAATAGTCCGGTAGACTTGGTTCGGTTGGGGACCAATATTCGTAACATTTTGTTTACATTTGAGCTGGTGCGGTTTGCATTCACAGTGCACTGTGCAGTCGAGCCAACCTGTTCGAACCAACCTATTCCCCCACTCGCATGTGGTGGCGCTGTGCCAAGAACTACTGAAAGAAACGACACAAAAACCTCTGAAGAAGACACTTCTTCTGCAAATAAAAACAAAAACAGAGTGGCATCAAGTTTTAGCGGCTTTAGGAGTTATATTTTGTCATTTTTCAACAATGAGCTCAGCATGAGTGGAAAATGAAGCAGAAGACCATAGAGAATGTTGTTTTTCACACAAGGCAAGCTGATGGCTCCATATGAGGCAAGAGAAATGCATGTTTGTTTGCCGTGCGCTGTAGTCCAATTCCTGCTTGTGGAGCGGTGCCCGGTCTGCTTGCATTCACAATGTACTTGAACCACTCTCGAGTTTTCTTCTACCAGACCAAGACCTATATTTTTAGGCAGGCCAGAGTTTGCCTTTTTGTTCCTGACAAAGTTGGAAGGCGCGTTCACACTTCCCCAAATGAACCGGACTTCCTTGGCAAACAGGCTAGAGTTTGGGACAACAGGGCGGGTGTGAATGCACCCTCAATCATCCAGATAATCAGAGCCACGTCAGAGTGTTTAAAGTCTCATACCTGGTTTTGGAAAGCTTCAGGAGCGAGTTTTTTGTAGAGTGGAGCAAGATCAGAGGCAAGATTCTGAAGGTTGTTCTCTATCTTCCTCTCCTGAAAGCAATAAATTACAGATATTGTATTTTGTTTAGTTTTTTTCAACTGTTGTGCCTATAACTGTGGTTGCTAGCTCCAACACAGATGCCACTATGAGGCAAAATACTTTATGCAGACAAAATGCAGGGCTGTAAAAGAGACTGTTGACATTAAATTTATATAAAAATCTTTAATGTAGTATAAAAAATGTAATACTTCTATCTAATATTGTTATAAAAATGGACAGAAAAACATATATGGCAGTGGCTGACTTTTGTACCAGATTTATAAAAATGCAAATGACTTTTTTATGTTTGCTTCTGCAAATCAACCCACACAGACACACATTCCCTCACCTGCTCTGGGTAATCTCCAAGCAGGCGAAACTTGCGGGGCACTTTGCTGCGAGCGAACTTACAGCCATTGAAGTACATGCTCCAGGAACAGCCAAAGGAGAACGAGGCGCCGCAAGTATCCGGGTCCAAACCTTGGCATGCACACGTGCGACTGCAGGGACAGAGAGGATGGAATCAGTAAGGAAATGAAAAAGTTTGGGATCAAGACGTAAGTAAATGAAAAAAAGAAAAAGGTCCTCACTCCTCATTGAGAGCACAGCGCCGGCAGGTGGGGGAGCCATATTTAAAGAGGGTCTCTGTGAGATCCTGGTAGAGATGGTCTGCCAATGAGTGAGGGATCCCCTCCCATGCCAAAATGAGGATCACCAACACGGCTGTGTCACAGCTGTGCCCTGGCCTTTTGCGAACCAGACACAGCAGCTTCTCCTCCTCACTGGAACGACGGATCACCTGCCAGACGATTTTCCATTCAAACTCATAAAACGAGCAGGTCAGAACAGAGGACAGACAAACTACAAACTACATACCCATTTAGCTATTGGGCACCCCTGGGAGCTCTTGCCTTCTTTCCCGGTGTAAACAACAACTTCCACCCTTACTGCATTCCCCTTGGTGCCATACCTGGAGCACAATTAGACACAGAGTATAATTATATACACCACTATCAGAGTATCGTTTAATTAATAAAAACTGCAAAGCTCAGTAGACCCGATTTGATTTTCCTGAACAAGTGTTTCATCAGAGTGAGATTTGGGGAAGTGTGTATTTTGTAGCCAAGTCAGCACTTCGAGCTCTTTCATGTTAATAGCTAAAAAAGCTAGACTTAGCTTTTTGAGATTTTTCTACCTGGATTATTGAGCATGCATCATGGTGTCATGTTAATATGTTTTTGTCATTGTGTATTATCCTGTTGATTGTGACCACAACCTTCGAGTCATTAAAAGCCTATGTCAGACATGAGCTGTAATGTAAAACTAATGTTTGATATTTAGTCAATCAAACATTGATTAATTTGTCAATAATACTCTTCACAGCCTTATTCAGATATACTGTACTTGAAATAGTGATTATTATAGCCACAATGTGGGCTCAGTTTATGTTATTTATGTGAAACTGTTCAGTGCATTATGCATAAGTTCCTGTCACTGTAGGAGTTGTGGTTTTGTCCCTGGTGTCGTGTTTATCTTGACCCTTGATCCACTGTTTCTCTTTACAGGGTTTGTGTTTCTCTTGTATCTAGCCCCATCTTGTGTCGTGTTCATGTCTTGTATCCTCTTTCTCCTTCTCTGGCATCTGTGATTACTCACAGGTGTCATCACTTGGTCTAACTGGTGTTTCCTGTATACGTCTGTGTCTGTTTGTTTGTTTGTTTGTTTATTTATTCATTTAATTTCAATAAAACACAATACAATTACCAGAAAAAAAAAAACATAAAATGTGTCTCTGTGTTAGTTCTTCTCCTGGCATTGTTCTCTGTCCACTGGTGATATCCTGTCCCGTTCCTTGTTATGCCTAGTCTGCTCTTCGTGTTCATCCCCTTGTAAGTTTACTGCCCCATCAGCTCTTTTGTTTTGTACAATATATTCCTTATTTTAAATTATATTGAGTCCTTGTCTGCCTGCCTGCACCATTGTGTTCACCAGCACCTGCCCTCTTTGTGACAGTCACATAATTAAAATAATGAATTTAAGCGTTCCAATCTTTAGGAGTCAGTGTTATACGTCTAAACTGTACCATGAGGTGAAAAGCCACATCATCATGCAAATCTCTGTTTTTACTCATAACAACTTGTCTTTTTGGGAAAAATAAAACCCAGTCTCTGCCAACATCCATGAAGCATCAAGTAACAAAAATGAGGGATGACACCAGTGACACCAGTTAAAGATTCAACATTCATCAAAGAAATACATCATGTACAAACTTTAGCTCAGTGTCTGTAAAACCAACAGTCATACACATTTTTGGTGTTTTTTTTAAGGTCAGTTGGTTGTGGCAGCCATCTTGAATTGTTCTGATGATAATGTCAGCCAAAGCAGAAGCAGTTGTCAGTGTAATTGTGTATTATTTGCACTCATCATGATCAATAACGCTTCTGTGGGAATGTTCTGCAACATCCTTCTGCTCATGTTTGTGATGTGTGATAATAATGGTCCCATGCAAATCACTCTTACTGTGACCAGTCAGTGAGGAAGAGAAAGAGCTGGTTGTTTTGACATCCTCAAGGGATGATTGATACAATATTCATATGATATAGTTGATAAGATATGGTGACGTGTCTCAAGCAGAGTCCCTGACTCAGATCCACTCCTTCCTGTCTATAAGTGGACCTTTTGATGACAGCTTGGACGTGGGGGTGAGGAGCTGAGGCCTAACTTGTCCAGTCCAGAGAGTTAGAGCAGGTCAGGGTTTCACATGGATGAGAGCACCGATAACAGTGTAATCTTGCAATTGCATGTCCTTTGACTGTTGGACTGCTCTCCAAAGCTTTGTAAATAAATCTGATGAACTACACCTTGGTCTGTTTTTGGGATTCTCCTTTATTCCACGACACAGTTCTAATGGATTTAAGCACAGTTTTCTCCAGGTAATCATGCTCTGAAGTTGTATAAACAAAAATAGCTGAAGAATATATCTGAAGAAAAAACAAACAGAGAATATTAATTATTTATCCATTTAATGGCAAGATTTGTGAGATTTTTCTGAAGAGCAGATCAGAAGCTAGATGAAGCTCTTTTTGTGCATCCTGCTGTGCTGAAAGTGATATGTGTTACCAGGTCTAACACAGATGATCACACTGGTTGTTCCCACAGGGCCTCTGGATGCCATCTCTTCCAAAAGCAAACAGTTGTCACACAAGCGGCCTTTAATGTGATGTAAATGTAATTTGTGACATCCATTCCAGAGCTCAGTTTTTAGTTCAGATGCCAATTTTTATGTTAGAGAACAAAAGTCATTTTGCACATTCTGACTGGTTCTGCACCTACACAGCATCACACATAGTAAGGTGTAAGGCACTGTGTTCTGACACGTTTCCATCATTAAGGACTCAACAGTTTGTCTCACAGCAGCTTTCCTCAGTTTCAAACAACAATGACCAGACTTTGCTCTCTCCTTCACATCAGTGAGCCTTTTTTTGAGCATTTGATTACTTTTGGTTTTCTTATTTATCAATCATGTTCTTACTAAGATCTTTATGTTAGCTCTTTTTTTTAATCTGTTATTTGTTTTATGTGGATAACTGATGTATTCAGTTCAATATATGAATCCCAAAACACAATCAAAGCAGCACCTGTTATCAGAGGGTGTAAAATTTAAAGTACTGCTGTTCATTGTGTTAGTCTACATTTTAAAGTAACTATACAATCAAAAAGGGAACATGAATGTTGCTCTAAATATATTTTCAGCTAACACTGAATTACTTCCATTAAAAAGTTATTTCTGCCATTGAAAACTGCAACATTATCTGCAAACAAGCTATCATCTTGGCTCATGGGCCCTACCCTCAGCTTTAGGGGTTTCCTGTTTCAGTGTGTTGTTTGTGTAGCTGTGTGTGTGTATTATGACACTTAAGGTGCATGTGCGGGGTGCTTCGTCAATGCTTCCTTTTATTTAAACTACTTGGCTATTTTCCTTCAGTTTGTGGTTATTGTTGCCTTGTGAGTTTTCAGCAGGTTTTAGATTAAAGGCACATACACATACATGTATGGCAAAAATAATAAATTAGTTGTCACTCTACCTGTTCTCCATCAGTTCCCTCACTGAAGCAACAGTTGGACCTGCCCCGAGATGAGTATAGTAAGGGCCTTCCTCCTTTTCAATGACTTGTCCTGTTGACAACAGAAAACTGTTCTATTAACACTTAACAAGTTTTTATTCAGTTCAAAAACATTGCATTGATTCATCAAAGCTCTGCAAAGCGTTCAGAAGGGGATACAAGTACCACATTTTCTGGCGTATAAGTCAGTTTTTTTTTGCAAAGATTTGCCTGTCCTGCGACTTATATGCTGAAGCCACTTTTATACGTTTTTTTTTCTATATTCATAACGCAATTTTTGACCGATGCTTTAAATGTTCATCCATACTGACATGAACCAGAGTAAACATTACCAGAAAAACTTAACACAAGTAAAATGTCCCCAAACAGAAAATCCTATTGTGCAGATTGCAAACTGCAGGTAATAAAATATACTGTACAGCCCAAAACAGTAATCGAGCAGCAGAAAGAAAGTTTGTGAACGGGTGGGGTTTGTGCAGTCTGCCCGAGAGACCATACCCAACGGAAAAGACATCCACACGGCAACGGAATATCCTCCCTCGCGGGAAACCTTCCCCTGTGTCTGGCTGGCTCCTGTTGGGTGCAATACCTCCAGGGCGGTGCGCTGCGACCGGCTCTGGGTCATCCTGGAAAGGTCCGGAGACAAAGCTGGCTTACGGCTCTTGCCCCAGGAAGAAGCGAGGTGCAGACAGAGGAATGCCCTGGCCTCAAGCTCTCCGGTGCTCCTCTGCCACCCAAGCCGAGAGGAAGGGGGTAGCAAAGCTCATGATCTGCGGCCCCAGAAAATAGCGAAGTGCAGGGTGGGTGGGGGGGACGCTGTAGAGCTTGTGGCTGGAGCCGTGAGCCACCTTTGTCCTTGCTCCAGTGGCAGAGCTGGGAGGAACACCTGGAGCAAACATGTCTGTTTGATCAGGGTCAAAACAGCTTAATTTTGCCTGAGCGGTCCAGTGAGTCCTCCCGTGTGTGCTCCCGTGGCTGCCAATTGATTTTTGGCATGACACAAGCCCACGTTTCCCAGGGATCAGCGGTGACGCTTAATAAATGCGACTTATACACCGAAGTGACTTATATACGTTTTTTCCTCTACATGATGCTTTTCTTTGACCAATGTGACTTATACACCGAAAAATATGGTACAACAGAGAAATGTAGCCTTCATTTGTTTGGACAAGCTTTTAAATGATGCTACAACTGACAGCTGAGCCATGGCTCCTTGAGCTATCTAATCTGACACTAATACAGAGAGGATTCATCCACAGGAAAAAAAAAAAAAAAAAAAGGAGAACCAACTCACCCACACACTGACAGGATGGAAGATCAGCCAGTTTTTTGGAAGGTGTATTGAGCAAGTTCTTGGTAGGTGTATCTAAAAAACTCATAGGAGACTCCAGAAAACTGTTGACACTGTTCCTGGTTGGCGTCGACTCTGACGAGTGGCCTTGAATCCCATCAGTTGCTGTAGACAGGACAGTGACAGGTCCTGACATCTCCAACTTGTAGTAGCCCTGCTGGCTTGCAGGAGGGGACTGAGGATCCCCTGAAAACCCATTGGACAGCCCATGGTGCTCAGTGGCATGGTTGTGAACATCTGTTTTTGCTGGGCTGGAGTTAGGATCAGCACTGTGCTGCAGCCCACAAGGCTGCTCTACCTGAGATAACAGACGACACTCCTCGGGTCCTGTAGGAAAACCATTGCAGGGATTGTGCTGATGACCGTTAGAAAGAGGCCATGGCTGGTTTTCTTGACCGCACGTGAGATTTGTCCGAGTAAGAGCGCTGAAGTTTTGAGCCTGCGGACCAAAAAGACTTGTATTGTGAGAGTTACTGTGATGGATAAGCTGCCTCCTTCCCTCTTGAGCCTCAGCCAAGTATTTCTTTAGATCAATTTGAGCCAGAGGCAGAAATAAATTGTTCTTTTGGTGTTGGCCAGATTTCCCATGTAGGTGGCTTATCTGGCCCCTGCCCCTGTAGGGCGTCTCTCCATTTGGCATGCATTTTGAGAGAGGGGTCCTGCGGTTCGTAGCCTCTTGTGACCCATCACTTTTCCTTTTCCGTGGCTTAGGGGGTGTAGCTTTCATTTTCTTTACAAGGGGCTTTTTCTGACTGGGGTGTTGCTGGGATTTGTAGTTGTATTTAATGGCTGAAACAGGTGTTCCCTTTGGAGGGTTGTTCTCTGACCGCTGGTTGTGTCGTGACTGGATGATGTACGCCAAATCTGCCAGCTGAGCTGCCACTTCCTCCTCATCTCTGTTTCTTATAAATTTATTGACAAAGTTATCTCTGTCCTCCTCAATCAACCGCTCATGATCCTTACTGAACTTTATGTGACTGGTCTCTTTGTAGCTGCTTTGCGATTTGATGACATGAGGACCATAATACTGCTCCGTCCACCTGCAGGATGCTTTATTATCTGAGTCAGAGCTCAGCCTTCGGGAGCATTGGATGACGTTTCCTTGCCTAGCCACAGGAGGGCGAATCACTGATGTTTGGTGTAGTGGTGAGCTGATAACCGACACTTTGTTGTAGTGAACAGCTGCTGTGGATTTGGCTTCTTGTAGAGAAATGTTTGTGTTAGAAATTGAGACAGAGGAAGAAGAAATAGGATGTTCACAGTTACTTTCAATTTTAATGCGAGCTTGGGTGCTTTGAGGTATAGCTGCCAGCTGAGTCAAGGCCTCGATAGCAACAGCCTGATCAAAACTGAGATTTTTCCTCTCTGCTAAAGACTGCACGCTAGGTAACAGAGCATTTGGAGGAGGCTCGTGTTTGACAGGTTGGGGAATCCTTTGCAAGTTAACAGGAGTGCTTTTCTGACACAAGTTATTCTTTAAGTCGTCTTTTTCTGTTTTGACAAAGTGCAAATCTGCTGGTTCTGTTTTGATGGAGCGGAGAATGGAAGAACGTGATCCAAGCAGTTTCTCCTCCAGTCCCTTTCGTTCTGTGACGGACAGACAGACGACAGCTGCCAGCACCGACAGCGGATCATCACATGCATCCTCTGCGTCGTCGTGCCGCGTGGAGGTCTGTTCGGGGATCCACATCCACGGCTCCTCCAGTTTGATCTTCTTTAGTGGAGCTGACACGTCATCTGGAGGCATCCTGGGTCCGTTCTCAGAGCTGACTTTAGGGACTGCGGTGATTATAGTTCTTTGAAGCTCTGATGCTGTTGTAGTCCTTTTACATGCAGATTTCAGAACGGAGTGTGACCCACTGGTCATGTTAGCACCATTTTGTTTTGTAAGGTTCTCATTTGAAGCATTCAGAAGAGTCACAGAAGAGCATACGTACTGGCGAAGTGCAATTCTGTCCAGATCTACCCCAGACTCTTGTTTAATAAGTGCAGACTGTCCACCTTGTTCTCGGACCAGGTTGTTGATAAGTGACTGGGCTGTGGGGGGAGATTGTATATGAGGTATGTGGCCTTCCTCCTCTTCTGCCACGTGGGTGCCATCCATCTGTACTTTGCCTTTGCCATTTACCGACCTGATTTCTGGAGCCACCTGAGACAAAAACGACAGAGAAAAATACATGAGAAAAGACGACAAGCTCTGGTGGTTTAAAGCGATTCAGCTCGCCCTAAATAGTCACGCTGCACGACAGATTGCCTCCCAGCATGGCGTGGGCATCTGCTGCAGATACGAATCATGGCTGCGGAAAATATGATGTCAAACCCCGAACCTGCTCGATGCACGTGTTGCCGCAGCAGAACTTTAAACACAGCAAACAACATTCATGGCATAACTCCACAGCCGGACGTGCAACAAGGTTTCCTGCCTGAGATGTGGAGCGTGGAGGGTCACTGACCCACAGGTAGCCATAAGCCAATGTGTAAACACAGGTGAATCACACAGTTCACGAGTGCAGCGCTATTTGAGGGTCACTGAGTGCATGTGTGCAGCGTGCATAGACATGTTGTGTTTGTGCTCGGCACGGAGGTGTGTTTCTGGGTGTGTGAGCAGATGTGCTAATTTATGCAGTAGCTCAGACAACGTTAAACACGGTGCACTGTTACACGAGTGGGACAGAGCGGCTAGTCTTGTCATTTAAGAAAGATTCTGTCAGCTAAAGGTCCAAAGTACTAGCACACTGACTACCATGAAAAATCTTGGTAAACACAGATAATGAGTAACTTTGTAACTAATGACGCCTTTACTTTTAAACAGAGCAGTCTACGTTCTGACTGGAGGACATGTCCATTACTATGAGCTGTAATGTTCATGCATTCATCCCATGTCCACTTTAATAAACTAACAAGACTACAGGGGAGCTTGGGATATGTTCTTCATCACTACCTGGCAAAAATCCTCATTAAACTCCATCGTGGTTTCTGCTTGAAACCGTTTGCAGCACGTTTGTACGCACCGACCTTACAGATCAAGAGAAAGCAGCAACAGCCCCTTTAACACAAACCAGATGCTTGTGAGCTAACAGAACACAAAACCTTTTTGTTAATCATGTGTTTGAACTATTTTCATTTCCTCTGATAGAGATGGAACCGAACCACCTTTACAATACTTTCCCCCTGTTTAAATAAATACAACAACATCAGCTTTGTGTTTAAAATGAATCTTAAGCTTGTGCTGTGAAGGTCAGTTTTAAAGCCTGCCAGACATCCTGTTGTAAATAAAAGCAGCATGTCCAAGTGACATCCCACATGTGAAGACTTTAAGGCATGAACTGCCATCCACGAGCTGGAATGTGCTACAAAGTAAAAGATGAGCTAAATGCCCTCGATTAGAGGTGAAAAATAAAGGCAGCGCTGAGATCTAAGAGGATTAACGTGGCACGGTCTCCCACTACATGTGTTTAAAGAGTACAGCGTAGCGTAAAGTCAGATTTAAGCTCTTTCTCAAGCTGTTTTTTTTAGTAACAGGGACACAAAATATTTAGTCTGGACTGGAGTCACTAATGAAAGCAACGCTCTTAACACATGGCATTCATCTGCTTGTAAAATCTGTTCAATTTTGGAGTTTTGATTTAAAATTTAATTTTGTTACTAATTAGGGCTGAACAATTAATTTCATTTGCAATAATATCTCAACATGATAAAATTAGATTTTCTAATCGCAAAGGCTGCAATTTGAATGGTCACATGATCTGGTTATGTGACTTGCGAGTGAGCGAAGCAGAGCAGAGCAGGGAGCGAGAGAAGTCAACACTGTGCTTTAACCACCTCTGCTACCACTACTACTAAGATGAGGGTGTGGTGGTGTGGTGCTGCACGCTGCACTTCAATGGAGATTTAATCAAGCTATTCACTTTTTAAAACAAATC
>JARVLU010000001.1:40617284-40627868 GCA_031762415.1 Simpsonichthys santanae | reverse complement strand
AGAGGCAGGGTGGACGAAAAAAACAAAATAAAACATCCAGACTGCAAGAAAATGACTGATCAATACTGAATGATAAACAAAACCATGGTTGAAAAAAATAAAAAATAAAAACTTTCATACACATTAATTCACTGCACATTTAATTTTGCACAATCTTAATACAGAAGTATGAAGTTTTAAACACTCTGGTGTAGTTACAAAATCAAAAGTGCGCTGCGTTCACTAGCGGTCTGTTTTGTCACAATCGAATGCTTTACGATCAGACAGTTAGACGCTTGCAACTTATCACAGTGAAACTCCTGCATGGTGTGGCTGTGCAAATATGTGGTTTCATAGTAAACATTTTCAAACCCAATGCCTTGGAGCAAAGCCAGATAATGTCTGTTAGCATTTACATTGTCACTGGCTGCAACAAATCATTGACACTGGAAGTGATAACTCACCCCATAAAGTATATAACTCCATGTGAGTCATCTTTGGCAAATAAGTTTTCTTATAAGTAAGAAACGCAGTTTATCTATAAACTAAAACAGATGTGGGCAACTTAAGGACCAAAAGTGGCCCCTGGACAATCTCCATCAGGCCCCCAATATCCTTAGTTTAAAAAAAAAAACAACTTTTACTAAAAAAGATTGATTAAAAAAAAAAAAAATAATAACAGCAATTTATCAACAAGATTTAAAGAAATTTAAATTAAACATCTTATGTAAAACTTTTTTAAAAACATTTTTTAAGTCATCATGTTTCCAGAATGAATCTTAAAGACTTAGAAACAAACATACAAGTTTGTTTTGCATATTTCTGTTAACATGTTAAGCTAGCATGTATATCATGTTAATCTAGCATGTATAACATGTTAAGCTAATGTGTATAACATGTTAAGTTAGCGTATGTAACATGTTAAGTTAATTTGTATAACATGTTTAGCTAATGTGCATAACATGTTAAGTTAACGTGTATAACATGCTAAGCTAACATCCATAACATGTTAAGCTGTGCAAAACATGTTAAGCTAATGTGCATAATGTGTTAAGCTAATGTGTATAACATGGTAAGCTATCATGCATAACATGTTAAGCTAGCATGTATAACATGTTAAGCTAATGTGTATAACATGTTAAGCTAACATGCATAACATGTTAAGCTAATGTGCATAATATGTTAAGTTAATGTGTATAACATGTTAAGCTTATGTGTATAACATGTTAAGCTAACGTGTATAACATGTTAAGCTAACATGTATAGCATGTTAAGCTAACGTGTATAATATATTAAGCTAACGTGTATAACATATTAAGCAAACGTTCATAACATGTTAAGCTGTGCATAACATGTTAGGCTAATTTGCCTAATATGTTAAGCTATCGTGTGTAACATGTTAAGCTAGCGTGTATGTCAAGTTAAGCTAACATGCATAACATGTTAAGCTAATGTGTATAACATGCTAAGCTAACGTGCATAACATGTTAAGCTAATGTGCATAATATGTTAAGTTAATGTGTATAACGTTAAGCTGATGTGTATAACATGTTAAGCTATCGTGTGTAACATGTTAAGCTAGCGTGTATAACATGTTAAGCTAACATGCATAACATATTAAGCTAATGTGTATAACATGTTGAGCTAACGTGCATAACATGTTAAGCTAATGTGCATAACATGTTAAGTTAATGTGTATAACGTTAAGCTGATGTGTATAACATGTTAAGCTAATTTGTACAACATGTTAAGCTCACATGTACAACATGTTAAGCTAATATGCATAACATGTTAAGCTAATGTGCATAACATGTTAAGGTAATGTGCATAACATGTTAAGCTTATGTGTATAACATGGTAAGCTATCATGTATAACGTGTTAAGCTATCATGTATAACATGTTAAGCTAGCATGTATAACATGTTAAGCTAAAGTGTATAACATGTTAGTCACGGCAGCACAACAACTCAGTGGTTAGCACTGTTGCCTCACAGCAAGAAGGCCCTGGGTTCAGTCCACGGTTGGACCTGGGATCTTTCTGGGTGGAGTTTGTATGTTCTTCTCGTGCTTGAGTGGGTTTTCGCTGGGTACTCCGTTTTTTTCCACACAGACCAAAAAACATGCATGTTAGGCTGCCTTTCAGGCCCAGGCCTCCCTTGCAAAAGAGATCTGTGATCTCAATGTGATTTGCCTGATTAAATAAAGGTTAAAGTTAAGCTAATGTGTATAACATATTGTCAAAAGAGACAGTTTACAGAATATGTCTTGTATTCCTAAAAGATATGGGAAAGACATGTTTTATAAAACAAGAAACAAAACTATGCTACAATAAGAAAATGCCTAAAAAATGTCTTCTAGATTATCTGTCATAAAGAACATTTATTTTCCAATTTTTTATGCGGCACTTTGATTGCTTTAACGTCTTGATGTGGCCTTTTGTAAAATAATGTTGTCCACCTCTGGACTGAACACCTGGAAAGGCGTTCTCAAAAATCTACTTTTCTCTAAACTGCCTGTAACTTCTGATCATGTAACGACATATTCTCAGATATTAAATTACAACATTGATGCTGACATACAGGAACAATAGATATTTTTAAGCTGTTGCACAGCCGACCAAAGAGCATCACACCCCGATGAATCAATAACAGCCTGACAGCCAGCAGTGCATGCACTATACACCCACTTACATCTGCGGTAATATTTTATTGCTAAAGAAACAAACCATGGCCCATTAGGAGCCTGAGAAAAGATATCTTCCTATCAAGTTAGAAAAGTGCAACCAACATTAAAGGTTCAAGTCTTACCTTACTTATTATATCTAAAAATGTTTACGTCCCAGTCAGAGTTAGAACTAATAAAATCCACACGGTGCACGTTAATGGCTTCTTGGTGTTAATCACTGACAGTTACAACTGGGCTCTACTCCGAATGAGAAGATGACAGGTAGTCCAACAGGTTTGACATTAGAAACCACCAACACAAACAACGATTCAAGCTTAAAATCCACACCTACCAACTGCTGCTGTGTTAGTCAGCATGTGCTTGTGAGGTTTTTATCCACCTACAGTGGTTGATAGTAATAATATAGACCAAACCGATCTAATCGGCAACAGAGCTGTCGTGTGCACAAGTTTTAAACCGCACCTTATTTCTTTGTATTTTATTTCCAACAAGCCAGACTTTCTTGGAATTTTCTTAAGTGGTCTTGAGTCGAGTTTTTCTGAAGGTGTTCCAACGTTTTTCTTTAGATACTGGCTGATTTTTCTCTCCACGTTTTTAATGCATCAAAAAACCCACTGGGGAATTGTTCAAGCAACAAAATGCGCTTGATTTCAAGAGATGAATTAGGGTTTGCCTACACACATGCAGAGACAACTTCAAGACAAAACTTATTTTAAATCACATTTTTAGGCTCTGTTTTTACAGCTTGAAACAAAATATTTTTTCTTTATCTTTTCAGTTGCACTTGATAAGTAAGAATAAAACCTTGAAAAGCATAATAATGTGGTTTAAGTTCACCAAGGTGACTTCCAGATAGACAAAAAGTTGGAACATCTTCGTATGGCCTGCTGTAACTGGAAATATTGCATAAACTGGACATAGTATTTACAAAAATATGCTTAAAAATGCATTAAAACCTTAAGAATAATTGATTGTTTGTTGAGTTTCAAACAGCTTTTGCCAATCAAACATTTTACTAGAGCTAAAATGACTGTTTATATCTGTCTGATCTTTGATGCTTTTTTGTAGATGCAGCTTAAACCTTTGCAACATACAGCTGGTAAAAATACAAATGCACTTAAAAAAAAAAATTATCCCCTAACTTGTTTCTTGTGCGTAGACACAACCCTGTGTAACCTTCAGTTTTGCCTTTTCATGCCAGTCAGAGTTTATTGGCTTGAAAACAAAAATACTCCTCTGAGACTTGTTCACACAGAAGCATTAGTTTATCAAAACAGTTATTTTGTCATTTCTAAAAACATCATTATAAACATGGTACCATTTCTAGAAATGGCCTCGTTCACAACAAATGCCAAAAAATAAAAAATAAAATAATAAAAAAAAAGACCTAAAAATGTCAAGTATGTGCTGTATTGTTCATCAGCGTAGTCTGCTCACTGCAGTACGTGTAGAGTCTAATAGGCACTTTGGTTCTGTAGATTTATTTAGGAACCTGTTTTACAAAAAGTCAGTTTCGTTACAGTTACACAACATTTGTGTAATCATAAAACTTGCATGGACATCTACTAAAAATATTTGATTTCAAAAAGCAAAGAAAATGTGGAGAACTATTACTCATAACCACATTAAAATGACAAAGAAAGGCTACCTTGTTATGAAAATGCAAACTTGTTCAAGTTTTTTTCTATAATGCACTAGTCCCATACAGTTTCCCAGAAGACAACAGTGCCCCTTCCAGAAGCCCCGTTGCCTTCTGCTGAAATACGTAGAGGGAAAGTTTTGATCTGATCCGGGAAAAGTTTGGTGCTCATTCATACTGCGACTTTGGCGTCCAGCGGATGTAGAGAGCCGCACAGACTCCACCGGGAACCGGAGCCGAATCTGATCTCAAGACTCATCGGTCAATCTGAGAGCGGCTTGACGGCCCATGAGGACTTCCGAGAGGGGATGCATCGCACATAGGTCTGGCGTTCCACCAGGATTTTTTTTTTTTCATCCAGATTTGGACTCAGTTGGACTGGAACCAAATCGCTGTTTCTGCAGAGCTGGTGAGTAAATTTTGCAGTACCCTACAGTAAAAGTTACATAGGTTTAAGAATTTAGAACTTTGTGAGCTTCGTCGCTGCAGGGTACGTCTGCCGAGCCGGAAAACGAGCAGCTGTAGGACACTACGTACTCACTCAACTTAAAATGTAAAGTTGAGCAAATAAACATTAAAACATTATTTTGATTAATAAACTCTTGCTATATAACTTTTAGTTCATTTAAATGTATTAGTTGACTGAACTGTTTTGGTTGTTTCAATTCAGAAATCCGTCAATTGAACTTAAGTGTATTAAGAAATACATAGCAATTGTACTTCGTGTATTTTCACTTATTGCTGGAGGGAGGAGGCTCCGGAACCAAACCCCTATGATAAACAAGGGACTACTGTATCTTAAGGGCACATAAAAAACATACTTAGTATCTCTGTCTAACCATATTTCTCCTCCTAACTCCTCCATTCCATTATTCATAAATATTCTGTAGCCACAAACCACACTGTACTGCAGCCTTCCCCTTTCATGTCGCTAAGAGTCCCACATGCTTCTTCCCCTAAACAAACGTCCCCGCTCTCATTAGGAACATGTATTCTGGACATTAATCACCCTAAGGTACAGCGGACATGCAGCAAGCACGGTAAAGAAAGTTCTCCAACACAATAGTAAAGTGTTTCTGACCCAATGGTGATCAGCCTCATGATGGATCTGTGCCAAAAAGGAACCGTGCCAAAACTTGTCATACGCTAATGTAAACTTGTCTTTCATTAGAGTAGAAAAGCTTCAGATCTTTGCAGTTTGATGTATTTTCTGCTCTTTTTTGGTTCCACTAAAACTGAGACTTGTTACTATCACGTTTGCAAATCTGGATAAAGCCAGTGGCACTGAATGGAGATGAATTCGTGCAGGTGTGTCAGTTGGTTGAGGGTGACAAAATGCATGCTAACAACTATGGGAAAATGGGAAAACAAGATGCTGTGCATGGACGTGCCCCTGCGCTGCTCATCTTGTTGAAGCAAGCTCAACCTCTCAATATCCCCCCACCCCACTCACACACACACATTCAAGCACCTATTTGCACAGGTCAAAGGCCAAAAGACCAACTCACACAGCTGTTTGGAGCCTTGACAATTAACTCTTATCACATCAGCAACATTGTGAAAGTTAATTTTCTTCACAGGGAACCACGAGAAAACAATGGGAGTTATCTTAAGAGGGAATGTTGTGAAGACAACAAATGTTGTTTACATGAGCACCTGCAGGTTCAGAACTGTAACTGAGCCTCTTCACGGTGACTACACACAGTCCACACACAAAAACAACAATACACATTTGAAGCTTTCACACTTCCTGTCTGGATAATTTATTGCCAATGAGCGGGGCTATTTTAAGGACAGAGTGGATTCTCACCCACAGTTTCATGTCACACACAGATTATATGATGTAATAAACTACAATATGACTCATACACCACCAGCTACATTATTTTACATACACTCAGTTTAGCGGCCAACAGTAATACGTTACCATAAGGCAGGGGTCTGTAACCTTTATGTCTAAAAGAGCCATTTCTTCCCATTTACTCACCAAATAAAATTTGTAGGGAGCTGCTAAACTTGCTACAACTTTAATTAATCAACTGGTGCTCCATGGACCACTTCAAGTTCATTACAGGGAGCTTTTTATGGCCCATGTGGGGGATATTTTCAAACTAAAGATATCTAATTCTTGCTAATATTTATTGATATTTTTACATTATTAGACAAAAGACAAGACTAGAATAATGTAAAGAAGAAACAAACAGTTTTAACCAATTTTATGCGTGGAAAGAAGAAGAAGAAGAAGACTATATGTGGCTATGTGAGTTTTCATTTTTAACTATAGAAAAATTAGTTAATTGGCATAAAGTTAAAATAAATTTGAAATTATCTTAATTAAATTGTCCCACCATACTTCTTTTCAGCAACTGGTCTTAAAGCTATTCCAAAACATTCTGGTGAATTTGAGAGAAAGAGCACACCATGAAACTGCAAGGTTCAAGGTTCAAGGTTCTTTATTGTCATTCGCATCACATGTGGTACATAAGCTGGAATGAAAGTGTGTACTCAAGGTCCCAGTTACACCCAAAAATAGCAAAAATATAAAGTATAAAAGAAACAGTATACAAGGATCTAAGATACTGTATACACTAATGCCACTGTTGCACCGCTCCTACTCAGCCCCAACTCTGCTCAGATGCCCCTAATTTGCGTCGCGCTTCAAGATGGGTTCTGGAGGCGTCCAAAATCCTGCTAATTAACTTTTAATGAACTTTAGTTCACCGAGTGAGAGTTCTGCGATGAGTTAAACTCAAAGCAGTCTGCTCCTCAGATAAATAATGTTAAATTGTTATTTTATATATGAATATTTCTGTTCAGTGGCCTGAGATGACTTCTGTTGTGACTTGGCGCTTTATAAATAAACTGAATTAAATCTGATGAACCAGATCCTACGAAAACATTTATATTTAAAATTCCATATTTTTCTTCATCATTTGATGTTTTTGCACTCATTTTTGATATGTGGTTTTGTTTCTTGTGTACAGATTGTATTTTAGTGATTTAAGTGATGATCAGTGATCAATGTTATTTCTCACCTCACTGACTTTGTCTATAAAATAAGAATGAAAAAGTTGTCGATCCTCATTTGAAGAGAAAGGAACAATCAAACAGTGATTTAAAGTGTAATTCTTGTTTTGTGATTTGTACATCTGTGGGTTAGAATAAAGTTGAACTAAAGGCTGTATCTCTTCTTTAAACATGTTTGAGGGAAATATTCCTGAGAGATCCAATAATTGTGTCTTTTTATGATTTTTCTGCGGAGTTAACTTTAACAGATTATTTAATAAAGTCAAAGTGAAAACAGGATTTCATGATAAAGCTGATATTGTTTATCTTTATTCTTCACTGATAAAATAAAATATATATTTTTTATACATAAAATGTAAAAAAAAAAAAAAAATAACATAAAATAATACGTTTCCACCCTCCGTCCCGGTCCTCCTGTCTGCCAGGCCTTGGAATCCGGCCTTTGTGAGTGAAGGCCGGACCCAGAGTCCTGGCCTCGTGTGCTTCAATAGGTCGGCAGCTCTTATGATCCTCTGCGGTGACGCCGCTTGCTCAAATTTTTTTGACGGTCACCAAACACAAAAAAGGCTTTGACTTCAGCATTAAACACATTAAACATAAAATCCTATAAATAGATCCAGCCGCTGCTCCGCAAATGGAGGGTCAGTGAAAAGTTTCTGAGATCCAGTGACTCCTCCCCCTGACCAATCAGTGTCCTGCGTTCACGGTTCGGTCCCGACTCAGCTTGAACAGTCACACCAGAGCAGCAGGGACCAAACAAGGTCCCCAATCAGCCTCAAATCAGCTGAAAAGTGCTGTGGAATAGTGATTTTTCTGTGGAGGGCTGAGTAGGAGCAGTGCAAAAACCCCACAACTGAAGCAGTAAGACCCATCCATCCATCTGTCCATCCAGCCATCCATCCATCATCTTTTACCCACTTCTTCCTTTTCAGGTCACGGGGGTCACTGGAGCCCATGTCCAGCCATCACTGTGTGAGAGGATGGGACACTCTGGACAGGTCTCCAGTCCATCACAGGGACAAATGAGACAAACAACCATTCACTCTCTCACCTAGGGACAATTTAGAGTTATCAATCACTCTAACATGCATGTTTTTGGTCTGTGGGAGGAAACTGGAGAACCTGCAGAAAACCCACGCATGCACAGAGAGAACATGAAAACTCCACTCAGAATGGCCCCCAGCCGGGATTCGATCTGACAACCTTCTTGCTGAGAGGAGGCAGCGCTACCAACTGCGCCACCGTGCCACCCATAAGATCCCATCAGCAACTCTTGTTTAAGCACAAGACAGAAATTTGTAACCAAGGTTTGTACATTAAATTCAGTCCATTGAATAAAAAGGTTGTGCTTTAGCTCAACTCAAATTTAAATCACAAAATTACAAGCAAATCTAACAATGACAGAAAACTGCACACTGTTCCCTCTTTTATCTCAGAGGAAGAGTGATGAGAGGTGGGTTTGTTGGTTGAAATTTAACTTAAAAATAATGATGACTGTAAACTGAAGAAATCCTCTTACACTGTGTATGCAATCTTCTTTTAGGCAGATCAGAATAATTCACCCAGCAATAGCTGGAGCCCTTTTTTTCACAAGGTTGTTGACAAATTACAAGCATTTCAAATCAACAAGGGTGCTTGCTGAAGGGTTTGCAAAGTTTGGCTGTTAAACACGAGCTAAAGGCAGCACACAAGTACACCAGATCAGCCACAAGCAAACCTATCCTTTCATGTCAATGGCCTACAATCACACTTTTCTTTTTAATTTTATATAACACCTAGCAATAGAACACAAGAGAACCATGTAATTTATACTGAAGAAAATTTGCAGACATTGTTGTTTTAAAAATAGAATTTTAACTCCATGTAAAGTTTTCTATTGTATGCACATCTATGACTCCCTTATGTTTCAGTACAGGACAGGACACATCTAACCCATAACATCACCAAAGAAAACTATAAAATCTACATACTTTAGTTGAAGTAAAAGTAACGCATGGCAAAATAACTAAATTGTCCCTGAAGGCAAATTTTTTTTTCCCGTTTTGCAAAAATTATTGTGGCATCAGCAACATAAAGAAGAAATAAAGAAGGTTAACCTTGTGTTGAACAAAAGCACAGAGCAGCGTGACAAGGTGGGGACAGGAAGAAAGTGCATGCTAAAAATAAGTACAGAAAGAAAGAAAAAAAAAGGGTGACATGAAGATACACAATCTGCATAAAGTTTACCTGCCACGACTTGCTGAGAAGTCCTCTTCCATGATGACACAAATTAAAACACTCGCACTTCAAACGACAAGAGGAAACTACACAATAACCAAAAATGGGAGGAGGCAAAAAGACGCACTGACAAGGAAGCAAGAGAAGGAGTAAGAGCATATGACGAAAGCTAGAACAAAGCTAGAGGGTGGATCTTGCTAACAAATCCTTTTACTCTCAACAGTCTACATTTGTCATTCTCTTTTTCTTTGTTTGTTAGCCACAGAGGCTAACTCATGAAGGAGAGTTTTTATTTCTGTATGTTGTTCTGCATTGTGACTTCCTCATGTTTTCTAAGGCCACTTTCCCTGTTAAACACAGTGAACATGAGCTGTACTTGTAATAGAAGAACTCTACAGCCAGAGGTTTTGTTTAGGATGAAGTGACAAAGCAAAATAACAAGGAAAGTTTCTAATCAAACACCACAAGTTAAACTAAGTATCCATAGTTTAAAAAAAAGACTGAGAAAGAGGACTAAATATCTGGTTTAAAAACACACACAAAGAACACACAGTCATGGGGGAAAGTCTACTCTCTCAATTCTAGGGTTTTGATCTGGTCACTAACAGGTTCTAAATATTATTCAGTGTAAAAAATAAAAAGCACACAACAGATTCCTTGTCAGTATTAAACAAAAATGAAGCCAAAACAGAACATCTGTGTGTGAAAAACTCAATCACTTCAGTAGTTATGATAACTACCGTATTTTCCACTGTAAACCTCACACAGCCTTATAAGTCGCATCAGTCCAAATAGGTCTAATAAAGTGGAAAAATTAATAAATATGTCGCTTCGCCGTATACATCACATCTATTATGTGTCACAGCTGACGCGTCACGTTTGTTACACGTCACCGCTGACAGCCTGGAATTGTGGGCTGGTGTTGTGCCAAAAATTGATTGACTGCCAAATGGCGGCCACTAGGGCTGGGCCATATCATATCGTTCCCGGTAATACCGGTAAAAAAAAGCTTGCCCGGGCAAAAAAATGATATCATG
>JARVLU010000001.1:40586429-40602258 GCA_031762415.1 Simpsonichthys santanae | reverse complement strand
ACGTCTTGTAAAATGCTGATAATTTTTGGTTTTTTTTTTTTTTTTTTTTTTTTTTTTTTGACAGGCTAACAAGCTTCATGCTGCCAAAACATTCAGCCTCATCACACCCGGGCAATCACATAGCTGCCCTAAACACGTCTCTCTTGGGTGGGTGGGTGGATCCTCTTGGCTTATTGAGACTGCATGTATAAATCTGACCAATGAAATTACAGAGCAGAGCTAATGTATTTTATTTTTTTAACCAGCAGTGTAACTGATACTGTTCTGAAAATTAAACATTTATTTTACATATTTGTGTATGCTATGGTACATATTTAAGTAAAAAAAAAAAAAACTTTCTGTGTAAATAGCTCATGTTGTAACGTAGACACTTGTGGCTTATCAGAGAGTCAGAGAAACTTTATTGACATTACACAAGTGCACTCGTGAATGTGAATATGACAAGTGCGACCTATATATGTACGATTTTTATTTCTTTTAAAATCAAGTGGGCGCAGTTTATACTCAGGTGCGCTCAATAGTCCAGAAATTAGGGTATTTGCTAACAGACAAAGACACAAACACACATTCAATTACCATGCATGATTGCCCTCCATAATGTAAGGCAGGCAATAATAGAAGTTAATTACAAACAAATGTCCTCAAAATAGTATATTGTTGGAATATTAATGAAAATAATTCAGTACAATGATCTCATCTGAATTCTGACAATTACAGATAGTTTGTATAACAAGTGCATAGCACTTTGGTTGGCCTTGTTGCTGTTTTAAGTGCTCTATAAATAAAATGGTATGGTATGGTATGGTATGATGGCAAACATCTTGCACTTTACATTAATTTACAAATTTCTTAATGTGTAAAAGCATAAAGTTGTAGGCCAGTCACAATAAACAATAAATCAATTAATTGCATGATGAATGAATATTATCAAACTCATTTTCATTTATCGTCTTTATCGTTTCTTCATGTCTCTCTCTTTCTACTGAAGACACTGAATGACAAAAGGCTAAACTCCAGTGCGCTTCACTGACCCCCCACTTTTTCTTTTTCTCTTTAAAATCTGTTTTAACCATCTAAAATCGCATTTTTGGATTGTTAAAAGCAGCTAAGCTGAGAATCTACGCTACGAGTTAAGCTAGCAGGCTGACCTCGGGGAAAAAAAAACCTCCATCTTGTCAAAGCTCCAAAACTCATGGTTGAAACCTGTGCCTTCATCTAAAAAGTTGTTTTTCTGTCTACAAAAAGAAGCAGAGATCTTGTTTACTGATTTTTTAACTAAGCTTTGTGTGACAAATGTTATGCTAAAGAGCTCAAACCACACCGAGCGTCCAACATTTTGAAAACTGAAATAAATGAAGAGACAGCCCATGTCAAGTTAAGGGGGCCTCCCTACCATTTTTCTTAAAAAGACACGCTGCTCGCTCCCTCACTATCCATCCTTCAGTTCAAACAGTCTTATACTGCCATCCAGTGGTCAAAAAAGGTACCACACTAAAAAAATTAACCAACATTTCTTCCTAAATTTGACAAAACTATGGTAATTATTGTCAAATTTCAAATATTATCAGAGACTATTAATTGCTCAGCAAAACTTGTTATTGTGACAGGCCTATAAAGTAGCTCACATCCTCTGGTCAAGGTAATATTTTCTACAATTCTGTAAAGACGGTGATGTAAATACTTTTTTATGGGAGTGCTGAGAGGCTGAAAAACTGAGTCAGGTTCTTTAGCCTACGGATCTCAACATGTCAGGACTTTTGCAGCCAAATACACAAACAGTAGCTTTGGTACTATATAACTTGAAAAAAATTTTTTGGTTGTTATTTTGCAGCAATGTTTATGATCAGATCTCAACTCTGTCTCTACCATCCAACAGAAAACAAAACTATGTGTAAAAGAGCCACAAAATAGTTATGGGGAGTGTTTAATTTTTCCTTGTAATTTTTAAATTACATTTGTGTGTCTGCAGACTAAATAATATTTTCCTTGTTTTATATATACAGATAATAATTCAGGGTTAAGTAAAACCAAACACTATAAAGCCTGGGACACAATCCACATGTCCCTACATGAAGTCCTCTTGGCCTCTCTTTTTTTCAGTCTTGACAAGTTAAAAACATTCACTGGAAGGGTGTGTGATCTTGATCAGCAAGCCTGGCCGGCGAGCACGCTTAGATGTTACCTACACTTAAAGTACACCTAACTAGCACCCATGCAAACACAACAAGACCAGAGATAACCTTGCTATACCGGTTCTCTGTTTGGAAATAGATGACAGATTAAGTTTGAGACCTGTCCTACAGTTCATAGGTAGCTATGTTGCAGCATGTCGCAAGGATCCACCCCACACAGATGCGCAAAATCAAACAAAACCTGTTTTAAAGCCACAAAGACAGACGTCTCTGTGTAAACGCAGGCCAATGTGATGTCACTTAGAGCTGAACAACACCCGGCTGTGCTGATTGAATCAGAGCGGATCAGCAGTTCTGTGTTGCTCTGTGTGAGGACGTTCACCAGCAGTATGCACTCCAACACAAACACTCATGTTGTGCAGCAATAAGAGTCGTGACGAGATTAGTATGCCTCGGATCCAGTACCTCATACGCACACAGATTGACCCACAATCTGTAATAATCCCAAATTTATGTTACAAATCTCCACATGCCCTGATTTTTGCTTCCTTACCCTCGACTTTTCTCAGATGCAACAATCACAGCTAGCTCTGTGGGTGTTTTACAACTAGCTGTGCCAATATTACGCTTACGACTCAATAAGCGCACGTGCACACTTGTATACAATATACACGTGGACTTTTACGCACACCCTCCTGTGTCACACAGGCAACGCTGAACTATGCACACAGTTGTGTACAGAATGCTAACCTGTTCTCGCTTCTAAAACCAAATCCATAAATGGTAGCGGGTGATGCAGTGGTAACTTCTTTTTGTACGCCGGCCAAAAGAAACACCACAGCTGAATTAACAGTAAAGTACTTGAACTTTTAACTTAGGAGCAGATCTTTAAGAAGAAACCTGCAGCAGATGGCCGCAAGGCCCTGATCTCATCAGGGCTTACGGTTTAAAGAGGTGGCCTAAATCCAAAGAGAAAACCTCGGCTGATATACGCTGTCAACTATTTTTTGAACGAGCTTTGCGTTTGACTAGCTAAAATGGTCAACCCCACATACACAGAGACCAACTGTTCCCTGGATTGCAACACAGAGGACACACGCATGCACTTAAAAAACAGAAACGCGCTCGAAACATGTGCTTAACTGCTGCCAGTCATGTGCCATCAGCTTCCCCCTCTTGCAGCCAGACCTCGATTCTCCACACGCAAACTGACACAAGCGTTTCAACTTGCACTCAGAGGGAATCAGTGGTACCAGAAAGAAAACAAATAAACAAATATAGTGTTATGATCAGCCGAGAAGACTCACAATTTGAAAGCCAAACCTTCTGTTTCAACTGTCTGGATCGGTTAACGCGCAATCATCACTGTCACGAGTGAGGAAAACCTCAGAGATCAAAGGAAACAATGCCAAAACCCTTGTTCTTCAGCTGCTTCAGATCACCTGTTTGTTAAATCTCCAGCAGATTTATGTGCTGAATAAGAAAAACTGTATATGAGCTGTTCATTGAAAACCAATCATGTCTTACCTGTACGTCACATCGGCTGATCAGAGATGACGTTCTCCTCCTCTTGAGTTCCACACACTTCCTCAGCTTACAGATCTGGTGGCCGGTCCTGCGATTGAGGCAGCAGCTGCACTGGCCACAGTTAATCTTCCTGAGGCATGGCTCACACGTCCCACACCTGCTCCGCTTCCTCCTCTCCTTCCTCTGTGGTTTTAGAGACGTCCCCGAGGACCCTGATCCAAGGCCGGCCTCCGCATAGCCCGTCTCTGATTCGGTGTCAAAAGAAAACGAGGAGCGAGTACTTTCTGAGCTGCAGGAGAACGTGGAGCTGCTGTCGAGATGAGCTGAGATCTTTGGCACCAAGTCCTTCTCATGCATTGGCACCTGAATGCTGTCCTCGATGTTTGGTTCACACTTCACCACAGGGACGTCTGTGCCCAATAGAGTAGCCAATGACAATGAAAGTACAGATGCTTTCTGGCTGGTACAATCTCGTGACTCTTGATTTAGTTCACCATTTTTGGTCTCGGTTGGTGTGAAACCTTGTCGTTTTCCCCCTGAACGGACCACCAGGTTTTGCTGTGGGCGTAACTCATTGTTGCTGGACTCTTTTGCGATAGGTTTAAGGGAGTCCCTACAGACGATGACGGGCATACTTCTTTTCACTATAACAGTTTGCACCTTCGGTACAGCATCAGGGACAGCCAAGGAGCCTTGTAACTGAGGTTTAGCACCATGAGCGGTAGGTTGAATGTCTGTTTTGGCCTTTCTTACAGCCTCTGGCTCGCATGGATCTGAGGTGAAGGGGGCTTTGGCGGGGTTTGAGGTAGTTGCGTTGAAGACCATTAACACATGTGCCGGTGTCCCGGACTGTGCTGTTGGTCCCATGTTACAATGAGGTGGATCTGGGGTTTGACAGGTTGGAGTGCTGGTAGCAGGACTAGTGGAAACCTGCTTTTTTGTTCTTCCACTGTCTTCAGTCTCACCTTTCTCCAGCCCTACAGATATTTTTTTCTTTTCTTCCAAAGTCTCACTTTGTCTCTCAACAAGCTTCTCCACTTCTAAACTCTTTCTTTTCTTGTGATTTATTTCATTTTTCCTCTCTGTGACAACTGATCCGCTTTCATCTGCTCTATTCTCATTCATGCCCAGAAGCACATCCTCCTCTTGTTGGACAGTGCACCCCCCATCCTGCTTACCACCACTGTCAACATGATCAAGCTCATCTCCAGTAACGGATGAAGTGTCATTTTCCTCATTACCGCCATGCACTCCCAATGAGGTGAGGCCTTTACTCCTGTCACTACTTGGCTGTCCATCATTGTCATCACAAACAGTGACCTCTGTGACTTGATTCAAGTCACCTTCGCTGTTGCGGCTGACTGTCTGTGCGTCTTCAACTAAAACACCGTCACAGCTGTGCTGCGCAGCGTCTCCCGGCGTGTCGTTACACTCCGGCAGATCAGCTTCGAGAGAACTGTCCTCTTTAGCGTCGTTATGTTCAACACGCTGCTCTTTGAAATTCGAAGGAACGTCACCGTCAGTTTGACGACGATTCGTGGAAATTTCTTCGTCGTTGCCGTTTTCCACTTTTTCATGTTCTTCATCGCAAGTGGGATCTTTGATGCCTGAGGGTTTGCGTTTTGTGTTTCGTTGCCGGGAGGCTGCTTTTCGCCCGGTACTCCCTCTGCTGCTTTTCCTTCCTCTGCACGGTTTAGAAGACTGACAGGGTGTTGCAGATGCTTGCGTGTCCCATTGAGATCTCCTCTGTCCTCGGGGGACCTGCGACTTGCCACAGCTCTCAGGCAGACTTGACCGTCTTTGCCTTCTAGATCCTGTTACAAGGCTATCTCTGCTAGGGGACCTCCTGGGATCCTTACCCCTTCCACGAGGACTTTGACCTCGTTTTGCCTGCGATCTGGTTGCTGACCTTGTGGATTCTGCAGGTGCCTTCTGAAACCTCTCTGTGGCTTTTCCTCTGGATTTACTTGGTTTACAGGTTTTAGCCTTGATTTTGGTGGTTTTCTGGCCATTTCTTCTCTGAGCAGGTGTCTGTCTCCTGGTGGATTTGGTAGCAGGCATGGCTGAGGGTGTGCAGGAAAGGACTTTTGGCAGCCAGCATGGGAGCCAGATAACTGTTTATACCTTGCTAGGAAAAGAAACGTCTTGGATTCTTGTTTTATTGCAATTTTCCTTTAAACAGTACGTTGCTGTGGCGTTTTTAGTGTGTACTTGCAACACATTACCTACAAAAATGAGATGAAAGGGGAGAAAATGAACACAAAGTAGTTGCTGCAAGTTGAAAATTATTTTACGTAAACTTGCAGAAAACATCTAGAATCAGAGAAGTTCTAACAGCACGCTATGCTTCTGTACTTTTGTCTCCAAAAGAAGACACCCTTGCCCCTCCTTAAATACCCACTTGGACGAGCAAGTGCCTTGTGGTTGACGTCAATGAAGCGAATTCAAAACACGCGCACGCAGGAAAATGTGAAGAATAATCAGATGAGGTGGTTAAAAAAATTTGAAATTAAAAACTAAAAATAACACCAAAGCGTACGTGGATTTAATTGTTTAAGGGCGAAGGCTCCGGACTTGAGGTCGGATCCTGTTTTTTTTCTTCTGCCTGGCGGAAGGAGAGGGTGTTATTACCGTGTAAAAAAAAAAAAAGAAAGAAAAAACGCCCTCGTCGCCGTTTATTATTATTATTTTGCACTTGACCGCCGTTTAAATCCCCCTCCGCATGGAAACCTGGCTTTTTCTTTATTATTACGCACGGTCTGTTTTGGTTGTGGGGTTTATTTACACGTTTACGGCTCAAAAATGCTTTACATACCACAGAGAGACAGTTGTACGGTCCGAGCTGCTAATAATACTCCGCTCCGCAGCGAGGCATCTTGGATTGGTGTCCCTCCTCGGTAAATATAGACCGCTGCTAAGTTCAATCCTCTGACGATGGCGACTCGTGGACATGATAGCAGCGCCCACAGCAGGAACAAACATCAAGCGGATTCTATTTTTTTATTTTATTATTATTTTCCTCTCTCTTTTTTTTCTCAGCCGTGTGGCGTTCACGGAGCCACGACACCCGTAAAAATGTAAATCCCTCTTCTGTCAATCCATTCAGGGCAGCCCCCGCTCCGCTCGCGCACGCTCCCCCTCCACCAGACGCAACGGTCGCTCTCTCCGCCTGCCTGCCTGGCCCCCAGATCCTCCGCTCTGAGAGGAGGGAGAGGAGAGGAGGTGAAAACCCGGAGTGGAGTTTTCAGCTTCAGTCGGTTTACACAGGAGAGTGTCAAAACTAACGGCTCCATCATCAAGTAGGTGTCAAATCATCATTGTTTAACACTTTCTTTCCAAAATGTTTGCTTTTACCCCCCCCCCCCCCTTTTTGTGTGTCTGTTAGCAAAATATCTCATGAGCCACTGGACGCAATTTAATTGGCCTGCAACTCTTAACCTTTTGAAATCAAGATGGCTGCCACAGCCAGCTGACTTTAAACAGCACGGACATATAATCCAGTCATTTCTGCCGCTTGTCCTGAGCCTGGGTCTGCCAAAGGTTGCTTCCTCATGAGGGAGTTTTTCCTTTCCACTGTCGCCTTCATGCTTGCTCAAGAGTACTAGATGGAGTTCAACTCAAAGCAGTCAGACAAATAATGTTAAATTATTTTAAAACGTGCATGTTTCTGTTCAGTGCCCTGCAGACGACTCCTGTTGTGACTTGGCGCTATATAAATAAACTGAATTGGATTTAAGCAGCAATTTACTGTGGTAGTATCTGAGACTGATGCTGACCTGAGTTCTAACAAGATGCCAATAATTGTTTGGAGTTAACTCTGTTTGTCTATTAGCAAAGTATCATGAGAGAAATGAACGTTTCTGTAAATAATCATTAGATTTACCGTACATCTTCAACTCATTACCTTAACTTGAGAGTCATTCACAACATAATACATCTTTTCTTACAACATTTCTGTAATTATTGGCTAACTATTGGCTCTTAACGGATAAGTCTGTCTATTAGCAAAACATCTTGTGACGTATTTGAGAGCAAATCCCAGAAGTATTTAACATTTTTGGAGTCAACCCAATTCAAGATGGCCATTACAGACTTGTCAAATATGACAAGTATGACTGTCAGTTTTAAATATGTTTAGCCACATTTGGTGATGCAGTAGCTGAAAGTCATCCCCAGCAGATATTCTGAGTGATCATCACATCTTGCAAGATCTCACAGTATTGCACGAGTCCCTAACATCATAAAAGCTTGACTAAAATAAGTACAGTATAGCCTGCAGCAGCTACATTACTTAGTCAAAAATAGTTTAAATCTTAGACATGAAAGGCAATGTGTGATGGGCATTCCTGCGATGACTGTTAAGTCTTTAATTTGAACGTAAAAAAATCTTGTACCTAAAAAAAAAAAAAGGAAACATTGACATTTTGAGGACAAAATAAGTGACTAATGACTAATTTCTTCCAATTCAGACACATAAAACAAAGTTTTATGTAAGTAGGTCTATTTAAGAATGAAAGCGTAGCTTACTACACACTAAAAATGCAGGGGTTATTTGCTGATTTATTTATTTTTATTTTTATTTTTATTTTTTCAGCTGAAAAAAAAAAAAGCTGGCTGTAACAGTAGAATAATTAAATCATAAGAACTGTGTCCAAACAAGCAGATATTATTTTTTTTTACTGGTTTACAGTATTTATTTACTGTACACTAAATTGATGTGACCAAGTCAAAACATCAGTCAAAACAAGCCCCACCCATTTCCTCTCTTCTTATTATGCCCCGCCCCCTGCAACGTCAAAATCATGCGTCTGTTTTTGGCCAGAAGCTGTCTATGGGCGAAGGACACGGATATGATAAACTGATTTGGAGCCATAACCGCCTTATTTGTGAATAAATCGGCGAACGACGTTCTTGTGGACGCGACAATAATTTCATTTTATTTGTTGTTACGTTTCTTTTATTTTTTTGAGCGGTGATGAGAGGTAGCAGCTCTGCAAAGAAGATGAGGCTTATTTATTAAACACATTTTATTCCAAACTTTCCTCCGTTTTTGCTGTTTATGCGCCTTTAACAGCTCATTTTAACATGTAAGTATCCCTTTATCACAGTTAGACAAATATAGTATAGTGTTATGTAGTTAAGTCTCCCTTTTAGGTGGTGGTTAGTAACCTGAAAACTGATCTGTCAGTACTAACCTTACACCAACCTCCCTTTTATGTAGAGATCGTTTATGAATACAGTTTTATGTGTTTTTGTTCAAAAGTAATCCAGTAAAATAAAATTTCAAGCAAAGAAGAACTGGTTTAGTTTGTCTGCTATGAGGAAATAAACATAAAACTAGGGTTATGTCTGTATATTAGAAAATGTCCAATTTTCTACTTACCGGTACTTTGGATGCCAGGTGTAGGAATACACCTTATATTTTTTGCTTTATCTTAACTCAATATTTTATGTCATCTTTGTGTTTTAACCAAATTTAGCCATGGATGTGGTCGATTCCTGAGCAGAGATGACAACGGAGGCTGCTGTCTCCACATCTCCCACACCTGCTCACAGGGACTTTTACTGGCTTCGCTCCTTTGTGGCTGGAGGTAAAAATCCAACACATTACCTCTGTTATCATTTTCAGGCTTGCAAAGATTTACCACAGTAGAATTTGTATAGACAAAACAAGCCCCTGTGTGTATGCAAGCACGTCTAGCGCCGAAAAACTTCTCTCTATTTAGCATTCTTTCTTAAAACAGAATGGTGATAAATGAAGTGACATTCTTTTGTGAAACCCTTGATAAAGACTATAATAGTAAAGGGGAAGGACACTATAAGGGTGCGATCCTCTCATGCCAGTTCATGGTATTTAGTGGCACCAAAACTCTCCAACAAGGTGGACAATAATTGTCTAAGCAGCAGTAAAACATGTCTCCTCTGCTTTGACGTCACTTTGAGGAGGAATTAATGTATCCTTTCATACGTTTATTGCATTTTATACCACCTCTTAAAACAAGATGCATCTCTTGGCAAACTAATTGTGCAACAAGTCTGGGTTTCTGAAGGTCTTTTAATGTTTTCTTTTATTTTTTTACTAATTTTTAGCTTGGTACCTAATAATTTTCAGAGATCTTCATAATGCTTAAATAATTCATGTAATTTGAGTTTTAACAAACTGAAGGATTTAATTTTGTACAATGTTTCTTTTATTTTTAGTGGTTTTTTATCATTCATGATTTTGATTTATTTATTTAGCCAATTACATAAATTGCATGTAATTAGCTAAATAAATTATTTAGTCATTTATAATGAACGCCTCTTTTTTTTTATCTTGGGCAAGTCATCCTGAGCACTGCGAGTCAACGCAGAGCTGGACATAGTTGTAATGTTGCCTTTTTAATAGTTAAATGCTGTTAATGTGTTTCTGTTCCATCTTTAGGTGTAGCAGGATGCTGTGCTAAGACCACCATCGCTCCTCTAGACAGGGTCAAGATTCTTCTTCAAGGCCAAAGTCCACATTCCAGACATCTGGGTAAAAAAAAAAAAAAAAAAAAAAACAGCAGCCAAAAAAAAAAAAAAAAAAAAAAAAAAAAAAAAAAAAAAAAACAGCTTCCAAAAAGAAAAGCTAAAGGAAAACGTTTGTTTTCAGTCATCTACACCTCTGACATTAATTGTGTGAACTTTTTTCTGCAGGAGTGTTTTCCACACTCACCGCTGTGCCAAAGAAAGAAGGGATCCTGGGATTGTACAAGGGTAATGGGGCCATGATGGTCAGGATATTCCCTTATGGAGCCATTCAGTTCATGGCCTTTGACAGATATAAAAAGGTACAGTGAGCACTTTATTATAGATTACCAAAGTCAAAGAGCAAAATATTGTGAAAAAAAAATCCTTAAATTTAGCAGATTGCTTTACGTCTTACTGTCGCTGTATGCTTATTTTAAGTTTTTCTTTATCATTAATTAAAAAAAATGTATTATTGTATATGCATTTTCTTAAAGTTTCTGAATACACAAATTGGGATCTCTGGACACATCCATCGTCTCATAGCAGGATCTATGGCAGGTATGGATAATATTTGTCTGTCATTACTTTTTTTGCTGTTGTAGACATTGTGTGAACTCTTGTGATCTCTTTTTATCCGTGTGTGTGTTACGTTTCCAGGGATGACTGCGGTGATCTGCACTTACCCTCTGGATGTGATCCGAGCCCGACTGGCCTTCCAGGTGACAGGGGATCATCGCTACTCTGGAATTCTTGACGTCTTCCGCTCCATCTTTCACAATGTGATTTTCTAATGATACATATTACAAACTTTAACTGAAATATTTATGAAGATTTTACATTAAGGTTTGCTATTTGTTTTTAAAGGAGGGAATTAGGGGCTTTTATAGAGGGCTGACGCCGACACTTATTGGAATGGCACCATATGCAGGTAATCTTTGATGTTTTGTGTTAATAAAATCTAGGATCCTTGTGTCCTCCTTCACATGTTTGATGTCTGTCTTTGTATTTGCTTCTTTTATGGTCCCATCTGCACTCTCCAAGGTCTTTCATTCTTTACCTTCGGCACCCTGAAGAGCCTTGGCTTGAAGCATTTCCCAGAGCAGCTGGGACGCTCCTCGTCAGACAACCCTGACGTCCTTGTACTGAAACCCCACATCAACCTTCTCTGTGGAGGGGTTGCTGGTGCCTTCGCTCAAACTGTCTCGTAAGTACTGTAGGCAGGGAATCACAAGGTCTTGAAGCTTAAGACTCTAAATGTGACTGGACTTTGTTAATAATTACAGATTTATTGACATTTATTGCCATGTTTGGCTTTTTCTTACTAGCTATCCTTTAGATGTGGCAAGGAGAAGAATGCAGTTAGGTACTGTGCTTCCTGACTCTGATAAATGTGGGTAAGTATTTCCGCTGGTCATACCTTTCATATTTTACTGTTTGTAAGAATTAAAATGAATAATTTCCTCATGTCTTTTATGTTTATGCAGTCTTGGAAGTAAGGGATTGGATCTAGTTCATGTTGGATTAACAGAGGCCTTAAAATCATAATTTCTTTAAAGATTTAAGGACTATTTTAAGTTGTATTAAAATGAGAGTGATTGCAGTTACATGTTCATATTTCAAAAGGCTTATTCTTTTAGTTTTACCTCCTTTTCCTCATTATTTTTCTATGACTGTATAACGAGCTGCAGTCAAAATACGAGTAGTAATACAGGTGATTTTCATCCCCTGGTTGTAGTTACCGTTTTTTTTTTAACCTTTAGGTCGTGATTTTTGCATAATTTGCATGTCCTGCGACTTATACGCCAAAGCAACTTATTTATGGATTTTTTTCCCCCCATACTTGTACTTATAAACCTATTTTTGGCTGAGATATGACAGTTTTCATTCATTCTGAAAATATTGAACTCTTCCATTTTTAGCCTCTAGATGGCAGCAGAGTGGTATGGCATGCCATTGTGTAATGTACTAGGTAAACGTGACTATTAATGACACAATCAGCTTGCCATAGTCTGTCACCTTCGTCCAGCTCGCCTGGAACAATCGTCAAATCAGCTTAATTTCGCTGCGCTGCCCCGACGAAATGCTGCTAATTTAACCCTTAAAGTGCATTTATTAAGCAAAATTTCAACTGAGACACACCTTTCCTATAAAGTTGAGCAACCAAATAATTATTTTAGGTGGTTATCTTGTTAAATTTTGAAAAAATGCACAGTGAGTCCTCCCGTGCACGCTTCTGCATATCGGCTTTTCAAACACAGTGGATTTGACCATCAAAGTGCATTTATTAAGCAAAAGTTAAACCGAGACCCACCTTAACTATAAAGTTAAGCAAACAAATAATTGTTTTTAAGTGTTAATCTTGTTAAATTATTGTTAAAGTCCTCCTGTACATGCTTCCGCGGCTGCCATTTGGCAGCCATTCGATTTTTGGCACAACACTGGCCCACATTTCCGGATTGTCAGCGGTGATGCGTAACAAATGCGACGCATCAGCGGTGATGCTTAATAGAGTTGACATATAAGGTGAAGCTATGTATTTATGGATTTTTCCACTTTATTAGACATATTTGGACTGATGCGACTTATGGAGCGGTGTGACGTTTATGGCAGAAAATACGGTACTTGTTGCACAGATGAGGCACTGGCAGTGCTTATTGTGAGGTCAATAGGCTTAATAGTCCCCATGTCACTCAAAAAGAGAAAATTTACAAAGTAATTTATTCTTTATTTCTTTCAGGTTTGTCCAAGCATTATTTCAAAATCTTTAATCTCTGTCTTGCATGTGAGCAGATCACCTATCAAGACTCTAAAGTACGTGTATCAGCAGTACGGGATCAAGAGGGGACTGTACCGAGGCCTTTCTCTCAACTACATTCGCTGTGTCCCGTCCCAGGCCATGGCCTTCACCACCTATGAGTTCATGAAGCAAGTCCTCCACCTCAACTAGTCTTCTGGGCCTGCACGCTGTGATCGATCAACCGCAGCGTTACGCTGGTACGTCTTATGGTCCTCCTCAAGTTCATTGAATTCACCGCAGGATGAGTGAATGTGCCGGACTAGATCCTGTTTCTTTTGCTTTCTCCGTCTTTTGGACGTGTCGCAGAAGAGATTGTTTTTAAATCCTCTTGTTTTCTATCAAGACCATCCTCAAATGTGCAGGATCTCAGCCACTCACACAGCAAACACATATGTTCTTCTTTTTCTTCCTATTTAAAATGAGCTTAAGCTTAAAGTGATCAAAAGAAATGATTATATATATATATATTTTTACTATGAAAAACAAAAGATTTACATTTGCTCTTAAACTTGAAGGTGACATCTCATTACGGTGTACAGTTACACATTTTTCTCTCTTTATTAGTCTTACTGTTGCAAACTGATGGCTGAACGTGAACGATTTTGTTTTTTATAATAAATTTTTTTTTTGTTTTGCCCATTCAAGTCTTAGTTTTGAAGCAAATTAGATTTTTTTTCCTGTTTTTGGCTTTTTTCTTTAAACAAATAATCTTGAATCTGTCTCATTCTTGAGGATAAAGTGACCTCTGTGCCACATCATTTTGTACAAAACGGCCTTCATTTTTCTCCTTATTTTCTCTGTCGGCTCTTAAAGGAGCAGTCATCTTGTTTCCGTTTTCAAATGACAGAGAACATTTAGTTTAGACTTTACATAAAGACTTTAGCTTTGATTTTGAATGATGTTCATCCCCAAAACAATTTGACTTATCGATATTAGTTGACAAAAGGGATGAGTTTACCAGAGGAGCAGCTCAGGAATAACTTGCACTGCCTTTTTAATTTTTATTCATTTATCAACCTGTTGCCACTAGGTGGCAGTATTGATACAGAAATAATGTGTAGCCAGGGCTGTGTGCACATCACTGAACAATACTACTGGTAATTTTAAGCCTCTTCTCAAATCTGTATCAGAATGTGATTTGTTTAATTTAATTTAACTTTTGCAGGTCGTTAAATTAAAAGTCACATGTTCAGTCTTTCTAAAACAGTTCAAGTAACTCGTAACTTGAGCTCTTTTTTAATCCTTTTCCCCAACTTAAACATTAAGTCATGTCTGAAAGGGATTCAGTAACATGAATCTGATGTTTATGTGAGGATGCTTTGCAGATGGCAATTAATGGCATTTCTCTGCACACAAGGAGAAACGCCTCTTAAAGCTGGTTTACTCTGAATTAGAATGACTATAAATGTGGAGCATTAGTGAAAAGCAGAAGTTTTCAAACCAGAGGGTTTCAAAACTTGCTTTTTGGCTTGTGAAAAATCTAACTGAAGCCACATTTAAGTCCTCATCGCCGTTTCATCAACCAGAGGGGGATGTTTACTTTCCTCAACTTCTCATTTCATTAGAATAGCCGAGGGTGTCCCAAAGATGATTTCACACAAAACAATAAAAAGAATGAAAGGAAATAAACTAATATGGTTCATCGTTTTTAGTTTTACCTCCCATGAAACTAAAACTTATGGACATTAAACAGGATTTTAAATGGTTGTTCTCAAGCTAATCATATTGTAACCTTTAACATATGATAATAAAATCATGCAAATAAAACCCACAGACTGAATTAATTTAGTTTTTATTTCTTTTTTTTAGCAGAGGAAGTATTTGGCTTACAATATGGGGGCATCTTGTCTAAAACAGCTGTTGAACCAAAATTATTATAATAAAAATTGTGTAAATGTGCTATAAATTGTTTAGCTCATTACAGTAAAAAAAAAAAATATTGGTTTTGTTTTAGAGGTAAAAGTTTAATGACTTAATTTGACACAGACAAAAGTTATTGGTAAAGTGTTTTGCTTTGTTAACATTTATCTGCTGTGCTGCTTTGTTCACATGATTTTTGTTAATTTTGAATCCGTTCTGACTGTAAACAAATAGAAGAGTAATCCGATATTTATGTATACATGTACATATCTGTGGTACAGTTTGTTCAGCTTTTGTTAGATGTGACTGAAAGAAGATAAACTGTTTTAAGAATCTCTTTTTGTATTGATTTATTATTTCAAATTTTCCTTTTATGTGTTTTTTGATCAGCACTGTTTGAATTAAATTGCAAGTGCCAAGCTTTATATTTAAATTTTTAAACTTAAAGAACATTTTCTTTTGAACGATTAAAGTTGACGAGCTTTTTATATTTATGTATTTAAATTCAATTCAGTTCAGTTTATTTAAATAGCGCCAAGTCACATCAGAAGTCATCTCAGGGCGCTGAACAGAAACATCCATATATATCAAGTTCAAGTAGGTTTATTGTCATTCTCACCTTATGTGGTACATGAGGTGGAACAAAATTATGTACTCAGGGTCCCAGTTACATCCAACATTAGCAAAAACATAAAGCGTAAAAAGAAAAAGTATATAACAATCAAAGATATAAACTAAGATATACGCTAAACACTAATACAGTAATGTAAAACAATACAGTGTAACAACAGCAGCCAAACATGAATCTATGTGAGCAGATGGGTACAAATAAACACAGCAGCATGAAATAATCAGCAGCATGAGATCAGCAGCTCGGATAAGTCACATGTCACCAATTAAAGTGGCATAACTGTGATTTTTTTTTTTCACAATGATGATCCTGATTAGAGATTCATGAGTCTAACAGCCTCAGGGTAGAAGCTGTTCCTCAGTCTAGTGGTTCTACATTTAATGCTCCTCA
>JARVLU010000001.1:40544300-40554893 GCA_031762415.1 Simpsonichthys santanae | reverse complement strand
ATGGAGCCGGGCTTCAGAGGGCTAATACTGCGGTGGTGGAAGGGGGGGGGGTGGTCACTGCCACATTACTGTACAGGGGTGGTCTAGGCTTCACCAGGTCACAGGATTACACCATCCAGACAGTCACCCACCTGCAGCAGTCCCCGGTTACAGAAAAGGGTGAGAGTGGCGTTTTCTCTGACACAGGGGATGAGCAGCACTCCAGGTCATTGTCCTCATCCATATAGCACAGGGGGGCTAGGGGGAAACCCGACCCCGACACGCTGACCGTTCCTTGGGTCGGTGGCTGCTTTTTTCTCCTCGAAGATGATCTGGATTGATCCTCAAACACGTCGTCGTCGTCTCCCAGCGGGTCGTCGGAGGGGAAGCGTGACTCGGTGCCTTCCAGCAGCGTGCTAGAGGACTTGGCGATGTGGAGGTGGGAAGCGTAGCTGCCCAGCTCGGAGCTCTGCAGGCTGGCCGAGGTGGAGGATCGAGAGAAGGGAAGGAGACGACGGAGGAAGTGCGGGCCCGGGGCGGGCGGAGGCTGAAGGTGGACATTGGGAATGATGGGAGTGGTGGCGACCGGGTCGGATGGAAGACGGCTGCTGGAGGGGATGCTCAACATGTAACTGTGGTCGTCGGTGAGGGAGGGGATGAGCCGCGTGCGTTTTGAGGGTGCAGCGTTGTGGTTCTGGTGCGCGGGGGCGGAGACCAGATCGCCATTGAGCGTGTGCGCCTCTCGCTCGAACCCACAGCTCTGCTCGGGTTCAGGCTCCGCGTCCAGCTCGCCCTCGGAGCACGCGCGATCGATGAAGCGCAGCCCGCGGCACAGACTGTCCACACGCTGGCCCACGTCGTTCAGCGACAGGGAAAACCTGAGCGCGCTGCGGGGCGGGACGCCGACGGGCGCCGGGCGGAGCAGAGAGCGCCAGTCTCGCTGTTTGGCGAACTTTGAGGCCGGCGTGGCGTTCGTGCAGACGGTGGTCACAGAAATCCCATCTGAACGTTGACAGCTTTTGCCGTTGGAGTTCAGCAGAACCACCGTGGTCTGCTTCAGAACGTCCGGACCCTGAACACTGCCGTCAGAGTGTCGGCGTGTTCGGTTTTACGGCACAATCATTTGACAGACGAAGACAAGATGAGAGGGTTCAGGGAAGGACAAAGAAAAAGAGGACAAGACATCATGCGTTTTAAATGGAGAAATTCAAACAGAGGAGAAGAAAAGACATTTGCTTAACTGGACAAAACCAAACAGACCCTCGCTCTAACATGGAAATCAATTTTACAGCTCCTGCGCTGTCAGGGCTGCTCCCATGTGCACATCTGAACGCTAAAGGGGAAGTCAAACACCTCCCGCTGATAAGAACTTGAGCGGTAACGGACAAACACGCAGACTGAGTTTATGACCCTCAGGTGTTCACATCACCGTAAACACAGATTGTAGGAGTGAACCGAGGCCGAAGAGGCTCGTACCTGCAGATGTCCTGGCTCGAGGGGGAAACTGACGTCCTTGAAAAACTGCATGGAGCATTGACTGAAGTGGGGCTGCCAGCCTGAGGAACAAAACATGCACAAAAAACACTTTTCAGGACAGGAAGGGAAATCAAACCAGAGTGAAACAAACAGCGTGACAACAACTGGGGCCAATTTACACGACCAGTGTTGATGATAGTCGTGTGGAGTGTGAACATGCAGCTTCTGACTCGTCTTTGTTGAAAACACGAAGCTGCAGACTCAGAATAATAAAAAAGGTTACAACAGTGAGAGCTAATCATTTGGAATATTATACGTACTAATCCTTTAATATTAGAATATTTATTTATTTCCCTGGTTTCATTTTTCTGTTGTGGACATTGTTTTAAAATCTACTTCGGCAAACTTTGTGCTGTTCAGGAGATGGGTGTTACGAGTTTTGGTTTTTGTAACTTCTATACTTTTAATTTTTTTTAAAAAACTTTATTTACAAATACTTTTCACATAGAAACACCGTACACAGATTTTAGTTCCTGCAAAAACATTTTGAAAACCATCTTCAGTATACTTGCTCTATTTTTAGTTTCTAACTTGCCCTTTGCTACTTTAGCTACTTTAGCTACCCAACTAGCCTATAGCTACCAACTCGCCTATAGCTACCCAACTCGCCTATAGCTACCCAACTCGCCTATAGCTTCCACCTGGCCTTTTGTCATTTTAGCTTCCAACTGGCCTTTTGTCACTTTAGCTTCCAACTGGCCTTTTGTCATTTTAGCTTCCAACTGGCCTTTTGTCATTTTAGCTTCCAAGTGGCCTTGTCATTTAAGCTTCCAACTCACGTTTTGTCACTTTAGTCACTTTAGCTTCCAACTAACCTTTTGCTACTTCAGTTTCTGCTACTTTAGCTTCCATTTAGCCTTTTGCTACTTTAGCTTCCATCTAGCCTTTTGCTACTTAAGCTTCCAACTCACCTTTTGCTAGTTAAGCTTCTAACTCACTCTTTGCTTTAGCTCCAACTCACCTTTGGCTACTTTAGCTTTTAACTTGCCTTTTGCTACATTAGCTTCTAACTCCTTTTGCTATTTTAGCTTCTAACTCTCCGTTAGCTACTTTAGCTTCTAATTAACATTTTGCTACTTTAGCTTCTAGCCAATGTTCTACTTCTTTTAGCTTTTACAACTCAATTTAAGAGTCTTTACAAAATTTCAGCAAAGTCAACCAGGACTTGGTGTTTAGACCATTTCTGTATAGAACTCTTGTCTCTGTAGAAAAAAAGCCAACATAAACCAAATGATCAAACAAAACTTCTTCCACCAACATGTGATGCAATTATTGGTGACAGTTATCAAATGATCACACAAGCAGTTTGTCATGTTCTTTGGAAGAGGAAGATCAAAGTATTATGAGAAAAAAAACCCATCCTGCATCATGCTGCTCTAGAGTTTCAGCATGAATCAGCAGCTTTAGTGTTTTTATACGAGTGAAAGAAGACGCCAACGCCTCAGCTCCTTTTAAGAGACTGCACAGGAGTCGAAGGCTTTAGGATCACAAGGAGTTTAATTTCAGCCCTGCTAAATGTCTTAATTTACAGTTCTAGTCACAATTTTAAGAACGATGTTGCACAACACATGCGCTCACAAGTGACAGCTACAAACAGGAAACAAAATGGCACCAGCCGGTGTTGGCGCTAAAGACAGAAGTGTGATCTCAACAAGAGGCTAATTACCCATCGATTTAATTTATAACTATAGTTTAAGGCTCGCTCCTCGACACAGATCAATAGAAAACTCAATGTCCAGCGATCCCTTCAGCCAGTTTGAGTTCTCTTCTTCAAGTCATCCGTTTGCTCAGAGGAGCAGAAACTCGTCCAGCTCATTCCTTCTTCAGTTTTTCTTTAATTGCTAATCTGAAGTCGAAACCTGAACAGATTTTTTGTTTATTATTTATTACACCTACCATATTTTTTGGCCTATAAGTCACTTTTTTGTTGTTGTTGTTGTTGTTGCATAATTTGCATGCCCTGCGACTTATAGGCTGAAGTGACGTATTTATGGATATTTTTTCCCCATATTGATAAACCATTTTTTGGCTGAGATATGACCGTTGTCATTCATTCTGACTAGAAAGAAAAAAAAAAAATGTATGCATGTACCATGTTCAGCCACTAGATGGCAGAGTAGTAGTAGGGGTAGCAGTAAGGCATGCCATTGTATCATGTAATAGGGAAAGGTGGCTATAATGACAAATTGAAAAAAGTTCAAGACAAAAACAACTGGACTTAATTTATTATACTTTACTTTTTTATGTATTTTTTAATTTACGTTTTTGAATTTAGCATGTCCTGGATGACTGAGAATCTTCACCAGCTATTAATGACCCAATCGGCTTGTCTTAGTCCCCCCACCGTCGTTCTGCTCACCGCTTGGAGCAACCGTCAAACCAGCTGCACCGCCCTGGTGAAATGCAGCTAATTTAACCATTAAAGTGCATTTACTAAGTAAAAAAATTCAACTGAGACACATCTTTGCTGTAATTTTAAGCAAACAATTGTTTTTAAGTGCTAATCTGGTTAAATTCTTGTTAAAGTTCTCCTGTGGCCGCCATTTGGCAGCCCATCGATTTTTGGCACAACACCGGCCCACATTGCCAGGTTGTCAGTGGTGACGCATAATAGGTGCAACGTATATGGCGAAATGACATTTATGGATTTTTCCACTTTTTTAGACATATTTGGACTGATGAGATTATAGGGTGGAGCGACGTGTATGGTGGAAAATATGGTAATAAAAGCTGCTGCTTAAGGCTCATGAAGGAGTCTTGTTTTGCAGTCAAGGATAAAAAGGTTTAAAGTAATAAAACATTATTAAAGTACATTTAACTAAACGAGTGAGAAACACCTACTAAAACCAAACAGGTCATCACATGCAAGTTGTTAAGAGCATATTTTCCAACTCGGCCATCTTTATTTCACAGCCTTTGACTTTATGGTTAATCATTCACGGAGACGTTTTATGCATGTTGGGTCAATAAATAACCAGCTCGGTCTCTAAGCAGTCAAATGACAGTCTGTGGAGTTATACAATCAAAGTTGTAAAGTTTAACTTCCTGTTATCCCCCAGCCTGACTCTTCTGACTTTTATTAGACATCTGCTTTTATCTGATTTTGTGTTATGAATTAGGTCAAGGCAATACTAGCTTCTGTGCCCACATCCATTCACGTGCAGTTGCTTGGCTTTCTTGACTCTGATGTACATTAAACACATCCTCACATCAACACCTGTTTATTTTATGTTCCAACTTCTTGAACCCTTCAAACACTTTAACTGCACATTCCCCACACAAACATTTCCATATTTCCGTATAAGGCCTCGTCTCGCTCCTCAAACACCATTTTCTTAAAGCTCTAAAGTTGGCCACATCAGGTTAAAGTTGGCCACATCAGGTGAGTTAGGTGAGAAAATATAAAATATTTTCAAGATCTCAAAACAGCTATAACTTATTCCTCAGAGATGGTCTTGGTGTGCGATAAAAAGTAGTGGGTGACAAGGAAGACATTAATTATTGTACTTTAGTAATGGTTTTCTCAGGAAGAGAGCTGAGGCAGATGCTATCGTTCTAGTTCCGTTTGTCAGCAGAATTGCACATGAGCTCTTAAGCTGAAAAACCTGATATGAAGCATAAACTGAAGAACATCAATTCCTGATGCAAACCCTGTTCTTTTCACCTACAACTGCATTTTAAAAAGGCACGGCACAAGTTCAATAGTGTGCACTCTCCAAAAGCCCTCAAACATGGCTGCTTTTATCCGTCTCAAATAATCCACGTAATACATTTTTTTAAATTTTTTTATCTGTATTCAAGGCTAACAATTCTTGGAAAAGTTGATTTAACCGTTTTCAGGATCAAAAATAAAACCAAACCACCAAGTGTTGTATTGTGTGAATGTTTATGAAGCATTCTATCGAGATCCATTTTTCTTCTGTACATTTTTCTGCATCTTTCTCGTTCCACAGTTTGTGTTATGTCAACCAGTCATACATCAAAACATTCAGCTCGTTCAGGAGAAGGACGCTATGACTTTTGGTACTGGTGCAGCTTTAGACTTTTGAAGTACCCTTTTCTGTCACCTTCCCCCCCCCCCCCCTCATAGAAAATTAATTGAGCTCATTTTATATCCTTCAAATCTTTAGATCTGTTTACAACTTTTTACTGCTCCTTTCACATTTTGTTCAGCTTCTTTCAGCTAATTTCAGCTAATTTCAGCTTGTCATGCTCCTTTCAGCTTATTTCTGCAAGTTTCAGCTTTTTCTGCCATTTTAGCTAGCACCTTTTAATGTTAATCTTAGCGTTTACGGCTAATTCCACATTTTTTGCACTCATTTCAACATTTTTCAGCCCAATTCAGCAAAAATGTGCTTGCTCCACTTCTGATAACTTCAGCTTCTTTCTGCCTTTTTCTTTTTATAGTTACTTGAGAGCTGTTTTTATTTTTTGCTAATTTCAGTTTTTTTTTGTGTGTGGATAATTTCTACTTTTGTGCCCATTTCTCCTTCTTTCAGAATATTTGAGCAAACCTTTCTGCTTTCTTCTGCTAATTAAAGCTTATCAACCTTTTCAGCTAGCTGTTTTGTATTTCAGCTAATTTCAGCCATTTTCAGATAAATTCAAGTTTTTCATGGTCATTTCTGCTACTTTCAGCTTTTTATGCTCTTTCAGCTACTATTTAGCTGTTATGATGCTAGTTTTAGCTTTTTCAGCCAATTCCAAATTTTTGAGCTCATTTTTATTCTTTCCGCTTCCTTCCGAATATTTAAACTTCTTTCTGCCTTTTCATTTACATTTCAGCTTTTTTTTTTTGTTGTTGCTAATTTCAGATCTTTTTTTAGCTAGTTCCCTAATTTTTTCATCATTTCTGCTTATTTAAACGTAAATCAGCAAATATGCGTTCTTTCTGCTTTCGTCTGTTAATTTAGGCTTGTTCATCAATTTTAGCTACATTTCAGAATTTATTTAGCCAGTTTTAGCTGTTTTACAGTAAGTTTTCCTGCAATGAGCATTCACATTGCATTTTTGCGGGAAATGCTATTTCTCTAGTCGTCTTTAAAGATCAATGCAGTATGAAGCTGATTTGGTTCGTTTAGCATCAACGCCATTACCATCATATCTATTTTGTCCCAAATGTATTTACAGCAATGCTTTGTTAATTCAGTCACGCCCGTGTAAACATTTGATTAATTGAATTCCTAAATCAGGAACTCATTTGACACCAGCTGCAGTTTATTTCCACTTGTTTCATTTGGAGCCTCACCTGGCTCTGACGGAGTCATGAAGCTGCCAAGTGTGAACCCCAGGTGTGTTCTTGTGACTGCTCCAAACGCTTCAACGTTCCTCGTGACGCCAGCAGAGTGAAAACACACCGATAAGCTGCGCTGCGCTCTTGATAATGAAAAGATTCCTGCTGCATCGAGTTCTAACAGCCCCGAGGCCAAATATGAGAAGGAATTCAAAAGTAGAAGCTAAACTGGGATTTCATCACTAACCGACCGCGAGCAGGAACATTTAGTGCCAACTGAGGTAGGAACTGAATCATCCCATAACAGAAGGATCATCTGAAGACAGAGAAAGTTCAAAATAAGAATTTAACTTCAGAGAAAAAGGGTGCGCTGCCTTTTCTTTTAACCTTTGAAATAGACAGGTCATCTTACTACAGAAACAAGTTTTCATTGTATGATTATGTTCAAACTTTATTTTTTCCAACGTCCATTAACTGTAACTCAATTTACACGCTGAAAACCAAAGGTACCTTTAAAGCAGTTAATAAAATGTAAATTAAACTACAGCGGGGGTCTTTAACCTGTGGCTCTGGGGTCAAATGTTCCTCTTTTGTCCCTCGACTGCAGCTTTGACCAAAACTAACATGGAATTTAATTTTTTATTATATATATATTTTTAGATTTACTGGTCAATTTTCTGAAATATGTGAATGATGCCAGCAGAAGAATCAAAACATGATTTGATTTACTTTATTTAACTTCCACTTACAGTGAGCTCTTTCTGTGAAAATATCTGGAATATTTCTTAGGATTTAAATACTGTGAATCAGTTTGATAACTATAAGAATAAGGAAAAATAATAATTTAAGTAAAAATAAGTGTTTTTTTTTTAAATTCACAGTTAAATATCAAACAAAATGCCCCAACGTTCATGCACATTTAAATTTATGCTTTACTTCAAAGTGGGATACTTCATATTTCCACAGATAAAAGGAAGACTCACACAGGGCTGCAGAGTTCAGTGTTTGAATTTCTTTTAATCAAATGTTAATACAGTCTTTCCTTCTTTATATGAATATGGTCTTTTCTTTTGTCCTAAAATAAAAAAAATATATATATATAACATTTTAAAATTCATTATATATTTTTGCTCTACAATGTCACCCACACTGGCCAGAAAATCCCCTTCCAAACTTGTATTGGCCCATGGGCCACCAGTTGTTGCAGGTTGTGCAGCTTTTATTTATTTATTTAGTGGGCAAAGGAGCAGAAAGGGTTATAAAAAATAAAATATAATATAATAAAGAGAAAATGCCGTCAGATTGAGCAACAAAATAAAAACGTCTATACTCCTAGTTCAGTAGTCCTTCAATATTTAGCTGGCATCTCGAACAGGTCATGTAGGGAAATCAGTGACGGGGTCATGAACTGCAGCAGAACAAGCCTGCTGCAGATTCAATTTTAAAGCTCAACCAGATGTTTTCTGCAAATCAGCGGTGGCCCATTGTGCAGCGAAACGTTTATTTGTGGCTGTATGAGCGCTGCGATGCTTTAATTCCTTCCCAAACACAGCGGGTTGCATGGCACAGCTTCTCTGCGCTAAAGAGAGAAAGTGCTCCAGATAAGCCTTCTGACCTCGCAGGGTGGAAAATCAACTCGTGCCAAATCAGCAGGCAAACCTCAACCCACACTCTGTTCAGATAAAGCTCCAGTTATACAAACAAAAACAAGGCCAACAGTCTCGCATTTAACTAAATACGCAAATATGAATATTCACCAATGGATGCTTCTTTTTCATTCACATATCTCTGAATAATTATGTTTTCAAATGCTTGAACAAAAAACAAAGCTTTCTTTAAAAAGAAGCATATTGTTGTCTTACATTAAACATCTACTACACTAAATTTCTACTTCATCACCAGCCTTTTCGTGTCAGAGGGCGATAAATATGAGAATGAGTTTTTGGTTTGATACTTTCATATTGACTTTAAACACACCTGAGACCCGCACAGTGACAAACTCATAGATGGAGGTGATATCTTTATGAAAGAATTTACCTTCTGGCCAAACTGCATCTTTTCCTGCAGAATAAATCTGGTTGAAAATCAGAAACCAGATTTTTGTTCTACGTGTCTCATGGCAGGTATTCCCTTTAGTACCTGGATATTCTAAGTTATGATATATTTCTGGGTCAATCTCAGAAGATGTATCTGCTGTGATGGAAACAACAACCATCATCTGTCTAGAAGGATCACAAATATCTTTGTCAGGGTTTCAGCACAGATTTGGAGCTGGCTGCTTTGACAGAATGAAGAAAATCTTGTTATGTCTGAGTTCGCAGATGATCTAAATGGGACTGTCATGCCAAACCGTTATGAAACATTCCTCCCAGGTTGCTGCTGTTTTTATACAGAGACAGGTCTTTAAAGTAGGTCAACAATTTGATAAAAGAGCGTCTGGTTTTAATTTGATCTGACACAAGCCAACGTGATGCAGTTTGAATCCCAGCCATGTGCAGCCATTCATATTTGTTCTTTTTTTAATTTTTTTTTTTTTTATTCAGACTGGAGTTTATCTGGAAGTTTTGGAGGTTAAAAAAAAATCTAAATCTATAAAAACATTCAGCAGCATTTCTATTGCATATTTGAATTACGGTAACTGAGCTTGTTTTAGCATTCACATTGTTTTTCTTTTTTCCTTTTTTTAAATCTACTGTATAATTTGAAATATTTTAGCCACTCGTATCAATCTTTTTACAACATGGTTTTGCAACTTTTGTTTTTTGCGATTTTTATATTCTTACAAAAAATGTAACTTGAGTTACAAAAATGTCCCTGATAAAAAATACTTAATGTTTCTAAAGGAGTTACAAAGATTTTTATTTCCTTTGAAATGTGCTTTAGAATATAGTACAGTATTTGCTTTATTTTCTCTTCATATGATACTATTATCTTTTAGCTACTTATTTCCTACTTAAAGCTTCTAGACAGACTTTAGCTACTTTAGGCTTTTAGCTATCCTTTAGCTATTTTAAACTTCTAGTTCACATTTTGCTGTATTCAAGTAGCATTTTTGATGCAGTTAGTTTTCAGCTAGCCTTTTACACGATTTAGCTGTTTGCTGGTCTTTTGCTCTTTTACGCTTTCAGCTATCTTTTACGCTTTCAGCTGCTCTTTTACCCTTTTAGCTGCTCTTTTACGCTTTCAGCTGCTGTTTTGATCCTTTACGCTTTCAGCTGGTGTTTTGATCCTTTGTTTTTAGCTGGTCTTCTGCTCCTTTATGCTTTCAGCTGGTCTTCTGCTCTTCTATGCTTTCAGCTAGTCTTTTATGCTTTCAGTGGGTCTTTTGCTCCTTTACGCATTCAGCTGGTCTTTTACGCTTTCAGCTGGTCTTTTGCACCTTTACGCATTCAGCTGGTCTTCTGCTCCTTTATGCTTTCAGCTGGTCTTCTGCTCCTTTACGCTTTCAGCTGGTCTTCTGCTCCTTTACGCTTTCAGCTGGTCTTTTACGATTTCAGCTGGTCTTTTGCTCCTTTACGCATTCAGCTGGTCTTCTGCTCCTTTACACTTTCAGCTGGTCTTTTATGCTTTCAGTGGGTCTTTTGCTCCTTTACACATTCAGCTGGTCTTTTACGCATTCCGCTGGTCTTCTGCTCCTTTACGCTTTCAGCTGGTCTTTTACGCATTCAGCTGGTCTTCTGCTCCTTTACGCATTCAGCTGGTCTTTTACGCTTTCAGTGGGTCTTTTGCTCCTTTACGCATTCAGCTGGTCTTCTGCTCCTTTACGCATTCAGCTGGTCTTTTACGCATTCAGCTGGTCTTCTGCTCCTTTACGCATTCAGCTGGTCTTTTACGCTTTCAGTGGG
>JARVLU010000001.1:40525833-40537741 GCA_031762415.1 Simpsonichthys santanae | reverse complement strand
GTCACTGGGGCGCGCCGGCCGTATACGCGAAACGCCGTATACCAAGTCCGCCGTAAACCGGGGACAACCTGTATATGAAACAGTGCAGCCGTCTTATTGCAGCAAACACTTTGCGTTCAAATATGTCTGACTGGCTAAAGTTCAGGTGGAAATCTGAACACTAGGAGGACTGGACTCTCAGTGGATGATGAGCTGATGGAAACATCTGGCTCTGAGGTGAAATCATGGGTTTGTCAGAGCACACCAATATATGGTGACCAGCGTTAAAGACCAAAGACTCCCTATTCCACTAATACGAGACTCACCATCACTCTCAACAAGGCCGGAGTGTTTTTTTTTTTTTTTTAAGGGTTTTATTCTCTGATCCCTTCTGATAAAGGCTGTGCATGTCTTCACTTTACTGTGTGGGTCTGCCAGCAGGCAAACTGTTAATATAACTTTCAGTGGACTCAAATACAAAGCTTGTAAAAACTGAACAGAGAAGAGAGAGGTCATTTTTAGATATTTTTTCCACGTCTCTGTTCTTGGCCTAAAGGAAAGAGTCATGCTAAATTTTATGCATGAGCTCTACAAAGACAAATCTCAATTTAACTGCCCTCTTTTCACTTATAAACAAAATCTGTTCATATCAAATGTTATTTGATGATGGTGATGATATCACCATTTTAATCATTGTGAACACTAAGCGGTTGACAAATAAAAAGATGTTAAACTTCAGCTGTACCACACGTCTTGTCTCCGTTGTCTCAGTGGAAAAATGGAGGAATGTGTGTGTCTGCATTTAAGGAGAAAAACCTAAAAAACTAGGAGCGGCTCTCAACTGCCTGCAAGTCGGTTCCCATCATGCATTGTAAAGAGCCGTTCAAAAGATCCAAATCGTTAGTGAACGCTGCGTCTCTAACTGTTTTCCCTCGACCTGTTACGCTGTGGCACCAGTGGTGTAGTCTACATTTTTGTAGTGGGTACACCGCGGTAAAGTTAGTTTTACGTTGGACACCGTTTAAGCCACAAAGCACAAATGTCCAACGTCCAATGAAAAACTAACTTTACCGCGGTCGGTCCATATACCAAAGTACACTGGCTAGTACAATGTAATTGTCAATTTGTTTTGATTTTTAAGCATATTGAACATTTCCAAATTTCTCTGATGCTTATATTTGAATAAATGTACAACAAACTTTCACAACAGTTGGCTTTGTATTAAAACATGTTATAGAATTCATAAAAGGGTATTGAAGCAAAACATGTTCAAGTACTAAGTAGTAAGTGTAAGTATTAATTATGCACTAATTCACTGGATAAGCAAATGCAATAAACAAGAGCTGCATACAGAAAGATTGTTAGGGAAACGTTTATCTGCCATTTAACGTATCACTGACACGTGGCTACTGATATGTCATGTATCATTGGACACTTAAGTGGGTATACTGAAATTCTTAAGCTTTTCTAGTGGGTATACTCTGTATACCTGCATATCATCTACACCACTGTGGCCCCAAACCTTTTTGTTTTTAATGTAGAAGTGGGGCTCTCTGTGTTTTTGTTTGCAAAATGCAACTACGAGACAACAAAATGCTAAAAAAAAAAAGAATAAAGGAAAATACATGCAGTCGACTTTTGTGTCATTTTACAGAAGCAACAAAGTGACAAATATCATCCTCAAAAATGTTAATTTGTCAAACTTTATAAAGCTCCAACACAGCATCAACTCTATAAACTATTTTTATTTGATTGCTTTTGTATCATAATCAGCCTTCATTTATTTCAACTTTTGAATTCTTAAGAGCATCGCTCAGAATGCAACAGGGGACTTGCCCAGACTTGTTGCCTCCGCTGCTCGGCACAGACTGAAAATGGGATGTTTATTGAAAACACTCGGCGCAACAGTTCGTTTCTATCCGTGCATGCTAACGCTCTTCAGAGGCTGCAGTGCAACGCAAGATTCCAGCTGCGGAAAAAAATAAAACCATAATTTCCAGCAATATGCAGAGGCAAACGTCTCTGCTGCCTGGGACAATGCGATCGCTTGTAAACAGCATTAATATTACAACGTGATGCGAGCATGGAAAACTGCACGAGCCTCCTCTAAAGGGCACCAAATCTGCCTCTGAAGCACTCCTACACTGCAGGACCAAAATATAAATATTAAAAAAAACAAACCGGTTGTTAAATGTTTATGTAACCTATGACACAAACGGTCGATGGTGTTTCTTCTACTTTTCAAAAACTGAAGCAACACCAGTTAAACAGCTTCTGTGTCTTATCTGTACATCCTTAAATGAAACTACTTCATTCTATTTTATATCAAACTGTAAAACACATTTCATCTAAAGTGCTGCAATAAACAATAGACAAACAGTTTTAGTTTTTATTTCATCTCCTGAGACAAATTGCTGACATCCTGACAGGAAGAAAAGAGGATGGGGGGAGAAAAACAAAGTGGAGGCAGGAGGATTTCTTATAGTGATAATGAGGCGACGGTTGAAGGAAATAAAAGAGTGAAATTAATTGACACAGGTGTTTGCGTGTCATTACTCTCTTCCTGTATCATTTTCTTGTAAATGTCTTTGAGAGACCTCTGCAGGCGGTTGGAATCATCCATTAGACGAGTCAAAGGTTTAGGTAATAACCACAGTTCATTGACATCCAGCTCAAACGCAGCTCCACTTTAAACCACTTGAATCGGCCCATCAAGGTGCTTTCCTCACCCAAACTGAACTATGATAAACTTCCACAAACTGCAGGATATAAATCCAAGAACCAGGGACTTCTAGTCTAATAAAAAAAACTGTGGAAATATCAACAAAGAAGAGAAAAAGCTCAGGGACAAACAAAGAGCAAAGTATGGCAAAGCATACAGTAAACACGAATGCAATTTATACAGAAAGCCTAAGAGAGGGGCCAAGATGGGGTAGAGGCAGGGCAGCCGACCTGCGACTAGGAATGCATGGTATCGGTATTGGCCGATATTAGCGTTAAAGTTAAATATCGGCCATTCCATTAAAATAACACACCAATATAAAAAAGCACCTTTTTTGTATGACAACCCAGTGTCAAGGATGCCTGCAGCGCCAGCACAACGTGATGTCATGCACGTCTACCTGATCTGATCACTGCGGAGGGGAAGAAGTCAAAATGTCGGCGTGTGGAATTTTTTTGTTGTTGTTGAGGATGTTGGATTCTAAGGATTTTTGGACTACGTTGAGTCTCGCTACATCGTCCCCAGTCAGACATTTTCCCAACGTAGCCTTAACTGAATTACAAGCCATCATTTCCAACATCATTGAGAAGCTAATAGCTGATAGCACTTGGGCGAGTTTTATTACAGACATTTGGACGTCGTGTTAGCTCGTTAGCATGATTAGTCTTACGGCACAACAGATAGACGAAATCTTTGAACCTAAAAAGGATGTCCTTCATGCACAAGAGCGCAGAGGATCCCACACTGCAGCTACGAACCTGGAACAAACCTCCACAAGTGAGACAGCATCACAGGTGACTAATGTTAATAACATTTAACACTTTTTATTTAATATAAGTTAAAGCGATATGCATATGGCTGTTACTGAATATATGTCACCAGCTCTTACAGCTGTTACACAGTTTTTGTAGCAAATAAGCCTAAATAAGAGGGCTATGTTCTGACAAAGTATATAAAAATATCAGTATCGGTTATCGGCCAAGTAAGTTTTAGCATATCGGCGTATCGGATATTGGCCAAAAATCCAATACTGTGCAGAAAAGTCTCGGCTCAACTCCCAGCCATTCCCACATGTCATGTTGTTTCTAAGCAAGACACCTAATCTGCACTCAGATCCCAGGTGTGATGGGTTAAATGCAGAGGACCAATGTTGTCATTGTATGGGAATATCAAATGATAACATATAGCACTTATACTTAAACATGGTCACTATTCAGTAGTGCAAGAACATTTTGAACTATTTGAAGGCTGCCAATGGAGCCAATGGCAATTAATGAGGCAAGCAGACAATTAGGCCTCAAACAGTTGCTGTGCAAAAACCACAAGTCTTATTTTAAAAGATTCTTGAGCTGTGAGCAGCAGAAGACAGATGGTCATACATGCAAATATTTATGTTTCTGCACCGTTTTATACTGGAGATAAAAGTAAATTAAAATCTTCACTTCAAGTTTTAAGAGAATATTTCCAGCTAAAGTATCTGAAGTCTGTGCAAACCCGTGTGCTCTCTATTCTGGGGAACACAAGAGAAAAATCATGCATCAGACAGAGACACGCTGCATGAAAGATGATAAAAACCCCTGCGTTGTGATACATTATTTGTATTTGCAGTGAATCCCTCCGCACAAAGATGTTTTTATATATAAAGCACAGCTGTAAATCAAGTTTGCAAAATAAAACTATGAAAATGACCTCCAGACAATGTCAGCTGCTTCTTTCAGTTTTACAACCTTTGGAGTTCAACTATAAAACCAGTCATCTGACAGGTTGGGATTCTGCAGGCAAACAGAAACTAGTTGAAACTGTGTGGGGAAAGTATTTAAAAAGTTTCCCTGAAATAAATATCATGAGCATGCAGCGATCCTTTTAATGTCGATTTTCATTTAGGTCACCTCTATTTATACATTATGTAGAGAAGTCAAGAGCATAATCCTTTACAGTGACGAATCACCTCGGTCCCTCCGCCTGCAAAACTTTGACTCAAAAAAGAAAATCAACTAAATCGCATAAAACGAATACCAGCAAAGTCGATCGTGCCACAACAAATGCATCGCTCGCCTGGGAGTTTCAGCTGGCAAGAACAAACACAAACACAGAGGCATTCGAGCAAACGCAACACTTTTCATCTCCTCCCTGATCACAAGTGACACAGCCTCGTAACATCCACAGCAAAGAGGACGCGTCGGGAGAGGAAGTCGGCCCTTTTCGTGGCTTCCTGTTCCAGTCAGTGTCCAGCGGTCACTTAGAGAGGAAATGCGGTCCGACTACGAGTGGGCAGCTGAGAAATCGAAAGTATGTGCAGGAACAACATCCAGAGCTCGGCTGGCCTCAGACTTCTAAAATAAAGAGGCAAAATAACGTCACAGCTTTGTATGAACTGAAGAAAATGGGTTTCATGTACAGGTTGTACATCCATCCATCAATCTCTAGTTGGCATCTCTTATTTAGGAGAGTACTGTACTTTTCTGACTATAAAGCACATTAAACAGAACAAAAGAGTCAGATAAGTCAAACTTTATTCATCTCATTCACAATAACCACATAAAATTGGTTTGAGGTCAGTAAGCACAACCAGAATGAATGCATAAGGCTCACTGTCGATTTTTGAGAACAATAAAGGATTCTAAGTGCGCCTTTATTTTGAAAAATATTGTATATATATATATATACTGTATATATATTTTTTTTAATATAAGATGAATTAAACAGAATAAAGTGAAAGCCAACAACATTTGTGTGTGTGAATTATACAACCGGATCATACTGAGTTAAAGCTGAACTTCAAGGGAGGATGGAAACAACTGTGGTCTGTTTCCGCACAAATCTACAGCTTTTGTCTGTGTAAATAAAAAAATTTTTCAGCATGTTCACCAGCAGGATGTAAGCTGGTGGTTTTCCCATCACCACCACCACCTCCTCCTCCTCCTCCCTCCATCTCCCCCTCCTCTCTCATCTCAGGCATGATTGCATCAGTGTGTCCACACAGGATACGGTAAACCGTGACAGTGACCGTCATGTCGGGGACCATGTAGATCTATTCCAGCAGGGCCGAGTGGAGTTTTTACAAATGGAATATCAAAGTCTAATTATGTCGTAATGAGAGCTAGAATACAGAAATTAATCTTTAGGGAATGCGTGATACAAGCAAAGTGAAACCTAAAGAGGGTGTCTGCTCCACAAAGAGACGAGCCAAAGATCGGTTGAAATTATTTAGCAACTATGCAATAAAGATGTATTTCCTCATTAGCAGCACTTTGCTTTACTTGTTCGTATGACAAAGGAAATTATTTATGAGTGGTGTGGAAAAGTCAAGCTACAGATAATTAGTTCAGCACAGTGCTTTCTAATTAGTGGCATTATTGTCAATAAATTCCCAAGTGATAAAATCGTTCACTCGGAGGCAGGCAGAAACAGAGACCTTAACGAGAGGCAAAAGGTCAAGTCAACAAAAACAACATTGACGACTGATGTAAGAAAAGCCATTCTGTTTAATAATACAGTTATCAAACCGTTATTAGGTTGAAAGCTACATTTCAAAGCTGCCCAATTCTGTCTTCAATAGGCCTGTCACAACAACAATAAATCAATTAACCGCATGATAAATGGAAATGATCTCATTTTCATTTATCGCTTTATCGTTTCTTTGTCTCTCTTTCTACTGAACACACTGGATGACAAAAGGCTCAACTCCGGTACTCTTCAATTACCCCTCCCTTTCTCTTTTAATCCATTTTAACTGTCAATTTCACGTTTTTGGATCGCTAAAAGCAGCTAAGCTGAAAAGCTAAGCTACGAGCTAAGCTAACAGGCCAACCCCAGGGAAAAAACCTCGAAGCTCCAAAATTCACAGCTGAAACCTGTGCCTTTGTGTAAAAAGCTTTTCTTTGCAAAAAGAAGCTGAGAACTTGTTTACTGATTTATTATTATTATTTTTTTATTAAAAGCTTGGTGTGAAAAATGCTATGCTAAAGAGCTCAAACCACACCAAGCATCCACCCTTTTAAGAACGGAAAAGAGACAGCCCGTATCACGTCAAGGGGCCCCCCTAAATTCAATTCCACTTTCTAATAAGGTTGACATTATGTGCATTTAATAATCCTTTGTAAAGGTTTGTGTTTGGGAGCAGGTGGTGGGGGGTTAAGGGCCTTGCTCAAGGGCCCACAGTGGGGCAAATGAGGGAGGCAGGTGTGGGTGTTTCATCTTTTCCACCCACATTTTGATGTCATCGATCTGGGGAGTCGAACCGATCACAGGCCCATATTCTTTAACCTCTGCGCCACCACCCCGTTTTCTAAATGCTTCCTAAACGCCTGTTTAGAATGAAATAAATCAATAAGGGGGCTTTGTTTTGAAGGTGGTACCTGAAATCCAGGTGTATCAACCTTTTGTGATCAGTTACAGAAAATAAAAAGTGGATGACTGTTAGACCCATGTGGAAGAGCTAAAGTCTTTGCACCCAAGCAGACACGTAGCTTGTCAGTTAAAATAAATAAATAAAAACTCAGCTGCACCAGAAACTCCACCTGCATCATCCCTGTCCAGACTCGTCTCCTCTTCTCATTTTCCCCTCCATCTACCTTGTAGAACAGCTCTAAGCTTTGCCCTGACATGTGACTTCCCTAATCCACCCCCTCCCTTCAAACAGCTGCAGATTTGACACAAAGCCCTGCGATTTGGTTCAACAGTCGATGATGCGACATGCTAAGCTGTGCATCGAGAGGAACACGAGCTAGTCCTGGTTGTTCCACCAATGATTGGGCATTTCTGAACTTTCTCTTTGCAGTTGGAGCAGCAGAGGCCGTGCCTCCTTTGTGCACCAACACGGATAAGGAGTGTAACAGTATTTGTGAACAGAATCAGCACATTTTTCTTTTTATGCAATCTGTCAAACGCAGTGACAACATGCAGACTGATAACGATGCTATCAGGACGTTCTACATCAAACCTGCAACCTTCCCCTCTCGTCTAGAGCAAAAGGCAGAGCCACAGGGGGAAACTGGGTCAACCTTTCGGAGGAGGAGGCAGATGCTCCTCTGGACTGAAAAAGAAATACTAACATCCCGAAAGGTAGAGCAGAATACACAAATAAAAGATTAGCAAAATGATGATTTCAGAGCACACAGACATAAATCCAAAACTCCCAGCTGGAAAAACTAACTTCATTCTTTCGAAAACACCAAAAAAGACGAACCATGTATTCCTGCCAACTCTTCCATCTCTTGGCTGCTGTCACAGAAGCACGCCGCCATCACCACCGAGACAAAAGGCCTCACCATAACAACCAGTGACGGGAAACAACAATGAGCCCCCCTCCTCTGGTTTTGTCATCATATTCTTCATCGCTTCTTTACACACAGTAATTTGGTTTCACAGCAGAAATCACATCAATAGCAGCAAAAAAACAAGGACGAGTACCTGGATTTTCATTTTCCAGCAGGAATTCATGGTCACTTCCTGGAGCCACCTCACTCACCCTGTCTCACACATACACACACACACACACACACACACACCCTCTGACAAAAGGTAGCTCAGGAAGGTTACATTCCCCCCGTCTGTAAATCCTTGAGGTGAGTCCAGATTGACAGAGAATCCCAGACAAAAAAAAAAAAAAAAAATAAGCCAAGCCTCAGCGAATACGGAAGTGGAACTCCAGCAACAATGTCAGCTGTCACCGTGGCGACAGCAGGACAGACAGGACAGAGGAGAGACAGAGACAGACGAGAAGACGGGGACAGAGAAGTGGTTGCTCTACATTCTTCTTTTCAAACAAATACTGAGGAAGAGCCTCGGCTGCTGCTGCTTGTCCAGACTTGTCTCCCTTCTCAGTCAGAGAAACACACACACATGCACACACGCACACACACACACACACACACACACACACACACAGTCAGTCTGCTGCTGTAATCTCATTGGCTGAGCCCTTTGTCCAGCTGATCTTGACAAGGAGTGGAGGAGGGGCAAACTGCTGTTGAATCATTCAAGAGGAAGAGGTGTCCTTTAAATAGACCGTCTGCTCTGCACACTGAGCTGTACCCGCCCCACCACATCATCACCATCAGCCCCCTCCTTTTATTACCCCCCCCCCCCCGCCCATTTAAAGACAAAGAGCCAGCCTCTGTAGTGCTTACGAATCACTATCAGCATCCACCAATCAGAGAGGATGTTACTCCCACCGCCGCCAATCTCCTGTGAGCAGAAAGAAGAAGTGCAAGGGGGAGCACAGATGACAAAAAGTAATTCATCACGCGCACGCTTATATTCGCACAGCTGGAGTTAAGGGTGCAGCACAACTCCACAACACATCAAGCAAAGTCCACTAATAAACACAACGCCCTGTTTTGTAGACGCTTGGAATAATGACGTCAGCATGTTTCAGGAAGTAAAGCCCATAAAAAACACCAAAGTGGATAAAAACCTATAGACAAGGGACAGATTGTGTTCATTTTATTCATGTAAACACAGGTTTAATTAATTTATTTTACTAACAGGTCATTTTCTGTGAGAACAGGCATTTTAAGAAACAATATGGCTCATTAGAATACACTTTGGGACAATATAGATGACTGTGCTGAATTTACTTTTTTAATTTACCAACCTTGGATTGAGTTTTCATTGGATAATTTAAATGATTCATAAGTAAAGTACAGAAGTGGATTACTGTATTTTTATAAATCAGCTAGCAAAATTGGTTAGCTTGTTCCTGCATGTTGTGCGCGTGTCTCACCATATTTATATTACTGGAAGGAGATGAAGACGTGTGATGCAAACTGAGTGACCGTCGTCTTAGAGGTTACAAGTTTAGTGTTAGCTTCCACTAAAAAAAAAAAAAAAAATCTGTTTAGGTTTAGCATTAGCAAAGCTAACTTTTTGGTTAGCTGTGCTCACCACTGAGTAAATCCTGTTCAAGATGGTTGCCACCACCAACTGACCTTAGAAAATAAATAAAATATGAAATGACCATTTCAAAGATACTGAGCTACAAATTGGTGTGGTAGTACCCGAGAGTCATTCTCAACACATTCTCTGAGTGCTAATTCATCTTGCAAGATTGCAAAAGCCTGCACATAATCTCATTTATAAGGTTCTTTAAATACATTTGTATTATTTAACAGTTACTTGTTGCTCTGACATTTGATTATTTTTCATCTTTAACAGTGAAATGCTGATCTGAATATGTCAGCTGTATCAACTCATGTTGTCATGTAGTGCTTGTGTTCAGTGCTCTTGTTTAGCATCATTTAAGTACTTCTATAGTAGATTGTTCGTATTTGATAAAACCCAACTCCATGTACAATTTTCACATAACTGAAACAAATAAGACTTGTCATCTCTGCCTTCACGCTGAAGATGGCTCCGGCTCTCTCGATCGGATAACGAGCTGAAGAGCACTTTACTTTCACCGAGTCAAACTGCTTAGACGGCTTTGGTCTCCAAATACAGTCTTACAGCCGATCCACTGGCAGGGCCACACCAAATCCTTTATTGTGAGACACATCCAACCGTCAGCAGCCAAAAATACATTCACTCAGGTGCTTACACGTCACCTGATCATTTTATCACGTGTTTGCTTAACTACAGAGTACACAGTGGGGAAAAAACCTGCAGTAATTTAATTTAAAAGAAAACTAGCAGCATGCAGATGACTGCATTTTTCAAGGAGTGTTTTTCCTAAGTAGAGTTACACTGTAGAAGAGAGACACCATTTTATTTATCTACCAACTCCATAATCTTATCCACCACCAGGCGCAATGGTGGAGAAAGGGGGTGGCCAATGGTGGCCTTGGTAACCAAAGATTAATCTTCAGTCACCCCATTGGCCATCCCAATTATCTGAGGAAACAATCATTTAAAGCAATACAGCTGTCCCTCATTTATCGCGGGGGATCTGTACCCTGAAGCCCCGCGATAAGTGGAAAACCGCAAAGTAGGAATACAGTAGTACAAGTAGTAAGTAGTAGTATATTTTAGTATTTGCATATCTACATATACTGTATTAAGGCGTTTTAAACCCTTCCCAGACTATTACAATATTCTAAACAATGTTTTTAAACTCTAAATGCTCTAAAAGAGCACAGAATGTCATGAGTTCCCTCTCTGTGCCTCAGCTGCTCTCAGCCACCTGCAAGTGTTTTTGGCCACGCCCACTTCTCCGCTCCGCATGGAGAACAGCTGATCAGCTGCAGGAGGAAACTTATCCTGCAGTGTGGGCTGGAAGCTGAGCACTTCTTTGCTGAGATAATCCATCCACCTCACAGGTGTGTCATATCAAGATGCTGATTAGACAGCATTATTGCACAGGTGTGCCTCAGGGTGACCACAATAAAAGGCCGCTCTAAAATGTGCAGTTTTATCACACAACACGATCCCAAAGATGTTGAAAGTTAAGAGGGAGTGTGAATTTAGCATGCCGACTGCAGGAATGTCCACCAGAGCTGCGCTCTGTGATTTGGATGTTCATTTAGCTACCATAAGCCCAATTTCTCTACCATAAGCCATCTCCAAAAGCATTTCAGAGAATTTGGCAGTAGATCCAACCGGCCTCACAACTGCAGACCATGTGTAACCATACCAGCCCAGGACCTCCACATCCAGCATCTTCACTTCCACGATCACCTGAAACCAGCCTCCCAGACAGCTGCTACAAGAAAGGGTTTGAATAACCAAAGGATTTCTGCACAAACTGTCAGAAACTGTCTCAGGAAGGCTCATCTACATTCATGTCGTCCACACTGAGGTCTCCACCTGACTGCAGTTTGTCGTCAAAATCAACTTGAGTGGGCAAATGTTAACATTTGATGGCATATGACACATTGGAGAGATGTTCTCTTCAAGGATAAATCCAAGTTTTCACCGTATAGGGCAGATGGCAGACTGTGGTGGAGCAGCTTGCTGATGTTAATGTGAATCAAGTGGCCCACGGTGGCAGTGAGATTATGGTATGGGCAGGTTTATGTTATGGACAACAAACAGGTGCATTTTATTGATGGCATTTTGAATACACACAGATACTATGATGAGATCCTGAGGCCCAATGTTGCGCCATTCATCCATGACCATCATCACAGTCACACACAGCCATCATTTACTTCCAGAGACCACTTCCTCAGACGGCTGAGGCGAGCTGGTCTGGAAAGCTCAGTCCTCACCTCCTTCTACAGGTGTGCAGTGGAGAGCATCCTGTGCTCCAGCATCAACGTGTGGCAT
>JARVLU010000001.1:40498195-40510159 GCA_031762415.1 Simpsonichthys santanae | reverse complement strand
ATTAAAATGAAAAAAAAATATTAAAAATTACATTAAAAAATAAAATAAAATACTGTAATTTAAAAATAAAAATAAATAAAAAACATTTAAGGTTTAATTAAAAAAATTATAAAATAAGAAAAAAGATTAAGATAATATATATCTATATCTATCTCTCTATAACTCTGTATCTATCCATCTCTATATCCATCTCTGTCTCTCCCATCTATTTCTCCATCTATCTATATATAAAGTCAGTCTCATTTTCAACTTTTGTTTGAGATCTTAGAGCACTCTGTTTGCAGTTATCTCCTCAAACACACCTCAGCTTCTCTCACAATGCAGCTGTAAGTAACCTGTTAAAAGAAGAACGTAATCAAACAAGCATCAATATTAGACGAGTGCACACAAGGCATGCCCCAAATCTGAGCCCACAATGTTTCTGCATGCAAATGAGACAAAGTGGAATTTGTGTAGCTGCTCATTCAAAATGTATAAACTGAGACTTTGCAGAGAAAGTTGTAAGATTTTAAACATCATGGGTTTGAGATGCAGCTCAGCCAAGTCCTTGAGAGGCGGTTTCCATGGAGATGACATCGCTCTCCTTAAAGCCTTTCTCTTGTCTTTGTGTCCTGAGATTTTCATGTTGCAGATATGGTCCGGATGTAATCTGTTAGCAAGCCAGAGGGAGGCAGCGGCCTTGAAAGTGAGTTTGTGCATGCAAGCAAAAGGGAACAGCCTGACCACTGTCACCCTGAAGCGAAGGATAACCGAGCAGCCCCCAGCCCCTCTTCAGGCCTGCGCAGAGGGTTCAAACAAACCCGTCAATCAAAATGACAGCGAGCTGACAAGAGTATCCGCACTTCCAAAAAGAACACATTTTATTTTATTTAGGATGTGTCTGAAAAAGCCCAAGCTCTGCAACGTTGGCCACCGCCAAGGTGGGCGGATGCTCGGAGGGCACACTACTTGAACACTCACTGAAGTGGCAAAGCGGGAACCCAAAGTGCCCCTGCGGCTCTAACAGTTGTGCCAGAAGCAAAGCTGCAGCATGTCTGCACTGAAGAGCAAACTCTTTCCTCCCCATTCCATTTCAGCCCTGTGAGCAGTCTGTTTCTACGGCAACAACAGGCTCCTCTCTCACTCCTCTGTGCTGTTAACAACCAAGACCATAATTGCGCACTCTTTTACCTTATCTCTTTCCCCCCTCCGTCTCACCTGGCTCCTCTCAGTGCTCGTTCAGCGCTCCATCTACACTCAGGCTCTGCTCCTGCTTGATGGAGGGGAATGTCAATGCCGGGCCGCAGCCTTGTTGCACTCGCTCAGTGAAAAGCTCATTAGAGACCACGGGTACCAGTGCATTCATGCAGCTGCAACTATCCACTGGCTAAAGAGGGAGAGGATAAGCATGGTACACACAATGTCATGGTTTCAAGAGGAGCATGTGACCACGTTTTAACATCGTTGGCCGCTGTATTGACCTGAACCAGTTCAGCAGCACAGAATTAAAAAAAAAGATCAATTCAAACCACTGACCAAAAGAGGATTAATCTTAAAATAACCTTAGTGGAATCAATGCATAAGCTCTGGAACACCCTAATATCTATTCTGTAAAACCCTTTTGTCCTGTATCTACTGTAGTTACACAGCGTCCAAACAGACCATGCAAATAATAAATCAAAGTGATGATGGGGAATAGCGCCGGGACGTTTGGTAGACGTGTTGTACATCAAACAGAATAAGCAAAACAAGAAAAAAAGGGTGATCAATGGAATTTTGGCAAAATGTGTGAAAATCCAGCCCTATTGGAAGATCTACATCTCATTTGATATACAATGTTTCATGATTTTTACACAGTCGCAGTTTTAGTATTTTTGGAGATGTTTCGATACCACTTTACAAAAGTCTCCACTTATAGATGCTAAATACTTTATAGCTATGTTATCAATTCCTCTATAACACTTCAAAATCATTAATACTGCTTATTATACATTAATTAAGGGTAACAGACTAAACTGACCAGTTTGTCAGATAAAATCTGCCACCTATATATTTCATCTAGAGTTGTTGTATTAAACATTTCAGACTAAAAGTTACAACCTTTTAAGCACAATAAGCATTTGTAAACCTGTTTTTAGTGCATATTAGTTGTAGATGCTTAGTGATGAAGTACATTATATGCTAAAGAGATGTTTACAAATGATTATTGTGCTTACAAGGTAGTAACTTAGTCTGAAATGTTTAATATAACAACTTGACTAAATATATAGGTGAACAAATTTGGTTCACTATTTGGCAAGAAACTGGTCAATTCTGTCTCTGTCACCCTTAATGCATCAAAAGCAGTTATTATTTATAAAGTCTTTATAGAGGAATTAACACCTACAAACTGTTTATTAGCCATCTATAAAGGGGAGCCTTAATGAAAAGTGGTACCGAAGTTTCTAAAATGTCAGACTGACTGTTCATGTCACTTTAGTTTGAAAACCTTTTGCAAACAAACTTCTTACTCTCAACCATTTTTTGGCACAAACACAAATTAAACAAAAATATAGTGACGTCTTTTCTCACTCAGTGAATCTATGTTGCTACAGGACTTGTTTTTTTTAATTCCTCAAATGCGTCCAGAGTACAGAAAGTGCGCACCAACGCTTTCACAGACTAGTTATACTTTAGCTTAAAATATTCTCTTCAAAACTATGAAATTTCCTTTTGACTTGTCATATTTTCTACATAAAAACACTGGAAACAAAAGTAGCAGTAATGTCTGAAGAGTCACCTGGAAAAGATGCATTTAGGTACTTTGGCAAAGCTCAGAGTGTTCGGGATCCTGCAAGTCCCAAAAGTCAAGTCAGCGTATCTCAAGCAATTATACCATGTTGTTAGATAACCACAGAGACACCTTCCTGTGATTAAAAGCGACCACAGAAAACTCTAGAGGATTAAAAAAAAAAAAAAAAAAAAAAAGCAGAGCAGAAGCTGCCGCAGCTCAAAGTGGTGAGAGGATCGACACATCAGCCTCTTACATGGCGTCTCGTTGTGTCTCACGCCTGGAAATAATTTCATCCGTGTTTTTTATTTGTCTCCTCCTGGCTGTGGCGAACCACAACCAGAGTCGCTCCACTAACGGTACAATTCCAAACTGTGTAAAAAGAACCATACTGGTTTCCAGTTGTGAGTTCTGAATGCTTTGCGATGCAGACCATGTCAGGCTAAGCGAATTTCTGTGGCGAATCTGAATGTGTGTTCAACGGCCGACATGCCACACAAACATGGAAGGACACATTTTTGCCATTTGAACTTAATTTTCTGTCGTACCCGTTGCACCACTGTATAAGTCGCATCAGTCCATATTTGTCTCAAAAATAAATAAATAAATAGTGGAAAAATCCACAAATATGTCACTTTGCCATATATATTGCATCTATTATGTGTCACTGATGACAACCTGGAAACGTGGGCCAGTGATGTGCCAAAAATCGATGGGCTGCCAAATGGCGGCCACGAGAGCCTGCACAGGAGGACTTTAACAAGACTTTAACAAGACTTTAACAAGATTAACGCTTAAAAACAATTATTTGTTTGCTCTAAATTATAGCAAATGTATGTCTCGGACTAACGTTTGCTCAATAAAAAGACCAACGGTCAAATTAGTTTTATTTGCTAAATCAGCACTCCAGGAGCGCGCAGAGGGAGGAGAAAAAAAAATAAAAAAAAAAAATAATAAAAAAAAAAAAAAAGGAGGAACACTGCTCTTTTCTTAGAAATTTAACAAGAAAAGCATCAAAAACAATTTGTTTGTTTGAAATTATAGCAGACGTGTCTGTTAATGTTTACTTAAAAAAATGCACTGCAGAACAAAGGTGGGGCACAAAGGCAAGCCAATTGTGTCATTAATAGCTGATGAAGATTCTCAGTCATCCAGGACATGGTAAATTTAAAAAAAAAACTTTCAAGACAAAAACAAAGTTTAAAGTATAATAAATAAAGTCCAGTTGTTTTTGTCGAACTTTTTGGAATTTGTCATTATAGCCACATTTATTTATTACATGATCCAACAGCATGCCTTACTGCTACTACTACTCTGCCAACATCTAGTGGCTGAAAATGGTACTGTTAAAAAAATTCAGAATGAATGAAAACGGTCATATCTCAGCCATAAATTGGTTTATAAATATGGGGAAAAATCCATAAATACATGGGCCTATAAGTTGCAGGGCATACAAATTATGTAAAAAAATGTGACTTATAGGCCGAAAAAAATGGTAATCAACTCGGGTCAAGATGGCCACCAACAGGTGATCAGTCTAAAAAAAAAAAAAAAATTCTTATGATGCAGCCAATTTTAAATACACTGAGCTAAATTTTTGTGTGGTAGTAGCTTAGAGTAGCTTCAAGCACCAACAGAAGATGCAAGATTTTGAATATTATTTTCTGCCATTCTCACACTGGAGACAAAAGAACACATTTGGCAACACATCGACTGGTGTTTCCTAGAACAGAGGGTTGCAATTACTTTTTTAAATAAAAAAGTCTGTCTCTGTGGGTCAAATTTACTGAACTATGTAAAATCTATTATAGCAGAGAGTGTAAACGCAACTAAAGAAAGTAGAATATCCCCCAGTGAAGCCATCGCAGGGGGTTGAGATTTGACAAATTTAACAAGGTGAAGTGAAGTCCTCCCTTACAGCCATCCAATGCCTCCCTGTCATCTCCAACATTTAATTACATTTTTAGTACTTCACCAGCAAGAGGCTCGGCAGAGCCAAGGCTCCTGGGAAACTCTTGCAAGTCTTGCACAGACAGAACAACACCACCACCACCAGCTTGCTTGCTTGTGTGCGTGCGTGCGTGCGTGCACAGGTAACTAAATGTGTCACCACAAAAAGACTCGGACAAAAAGCCAGGAAGCTGAAGGATGTCAGGGAAATGATAAACATGCAAAGTCCTGCAGATGTGCTCAAAAAAAGTGAAAATCCAGGTAAAAAATAAATAAATAAACTTTGACCTTAAGAATGTCATGGAATAAAAAGCTAACATCCAAATTTTCACGCTGCAGCAAACTAACTCATCTTTCTACCAGCATGAAGAAGAAACAGCTATAAAATAAAAAGGCCAAAAAGTCTAACCAATGAGTCAGTGTTTGGTTTGTAGGTCCTCTAAGAAGTGGGTTGATGAGCATTATTTTTAACGGTAAAATCTTCAACCTGTGGAAATCTTGTCATTAGGTGCGAGTTAAGTATAAATCTACAAATGCAGTGAAAGTCGTTTTCTCACATTTTACATTAAACTCTAAAAAAGCCCAATACCTCAAGACATGTTTTTGTTAGAGATGCGACATATACTGCTCTAAAGATGACCTGTACACCAAACCATACGCTTATCAAAAACACTCAAGTATTATTCTTGATTTCATGATCATTTTGAGGGGACCAGTTTTTACCGTACACGTCACAACGCCGTATAAGTTGCATCAGTGCAAATATGTCTAACGAAGTGTGAAAAAAAAATCCAAATACTTCGCTTTGTCAGATAAGTCACATCTATTATGCATCACTGCTGCCCACCCAGAAACATTGGCTGGTGTTGTGCCAAAAATCGATTACTGCCAAATGGCGGCCGCGGGAGCATGCACGGTAGGACTTCAACAAGAATTTAACAAGATTAACACTAACAATTATTTGTTTGCTCGAAATTATAGCAAAGGTGTGTCTCAGTTGAACTTTTCATTAATGCACTTTAATAATCAAATCAGATGCATTTTGGCTGGACGGCACGGCGAAATGAAGCTGATTTCATGTTTGCTCCAGGAGTTCCAGAGCGAGACGAAGGTGGCTCTATGGCAAGCCAAGTGTCTCATTAATAGCCATTTTTACCTATTAATGAGACACTTTGGTTGCCATATTCTCTGACTCTGACTCTGACTCTGATATTCGTTGAGGGCCCTCTAGTGGTTGAAAATGGTAGTGTTCAATATTTTCCATGTCAGAATGAAATCGTCAGATCTCAGCCAAAAAATGGGTTTGAAATATGGGAAGAAAAAAAAAAAACAAACAAAAAAAAAAAAACGTTGCTTTGCTGTGTTGTCGCAGGCATGCTAATGCAAAAAAAAAAAATTAAATACATAAATAAATAAATAAAACTTATACAACGAAAATTCTGATAAATTTTATACTATGATGCGTTCCGACATTAGAATGATCGGCCCTAAACTGGACTCCAGATGGGACAACAGATGTATCTACAGTTTAAAGCATCACAAGCTAGACCAAGAAGAATCTGAACCTGCAACGTTTTCCATCCGGCATGGTTCCGTTTAATAACGGCTTTAAAAAAAAAAAAAAAAGTTAATTTTAAAAAAAGCACAAAGTTTGAATATTTTTTTATTAAATTCCCCGGGCGTAAAATGTAAAGTATGTTAGTTTGCTGACAAGCAACATTCATGAAGGCTGCTGCCAGAATAAATCTCAGTAAGTGTTATCTTGCCTCTGCAGATTCTGTTTTATGCACCAGCTCAGGCACCTGTTTGGCTTCAGAATATCTGCACCAGAACAAACAGGGCTGTGTGGAAACGTGCGTGTTAAGTGCACGAGAGAGGAGTGAAATGGAGTGTGCACATGTGGAAGTGGAATGTAAACTGGATTGCACATGTGCTGTGTGTAAGAGGAAAAAGATCATTTGAGCACTGAATAAAAATAAATGCTAGCTTATCTTTAAAGGGCACCTTTACCAAATTGCAGCTCTTTAACCAGACTGTGAGCACACAGAGTTTTCTCCAAGTCACTAAACACGTCAACACTCCTCTTCCTCCTAATGAACGTTTCATGCAAAGTTTTTTTCAGGTCTCGAGGCTTCTAAGGCTATCGCAGTGTTTCCATTTGCACCTCCTCAGGCGTGGCAATCTGGACACTTTTGATCCATCCAAATGTTTTTGCAAGCATTTTATTTTAAATTATTTTTTGCCTCGAGGTTGAGAACCACATTTTTAGATCATATTTAAAATCACATTAGTAGGACTTAATTAAACAACATTGAGCAGTCGTAAGGAGGTCGTTCGCCTCGGCTAAAATGCCTCCTTTTGTTTCAAGTGGAGGTCAAGAAGTTCACAATCAAAAGAACATAAATTGCAGAAGTGACTCATTAACTCAGCAAAGATGGACACATTAAAAAGAGTTGACACCAAGCCTGCAGGCTGTGTTCAGAGCTTTAGATCTCGGCCTGAGCGATGCTCAATCAGCAGCTCTGTGGTGGTTTAACATCAGAAGTGTGTGTCCTTGACTCTGACACACACCTACCAAGAGATAAAACCTACAGCACGCTCTACGACTTCATTAAAAATACATGCAACATCAAGCGCTCAGGTGTTGGATGTATACACATGTGTTACCAGTGTATGTGACCAGTTGAGAGCTAGTTAAAAAAAAAATAATTATACAGCTGCATCCTTTGATGCATGTTTGTCGCTTCACAGGACATAATCACATGCTGTTCATGCAAATCATGATACTTCCAGTAAACAAGTGATGCTGCTGATGGTTAAAGATATATTCATTACTACAGCTCAACATGAAAACCAGAATGAGGTACCAAAAATGATCAATTGTTTTACCGCTCCCAGTCTACCTGTTAGAGTTCACTGTATTGTCAATACCGTATTTTCTGCCATACACGTCACACCACCCTATAAATGGCATCAGTCCAAATATGGCAAAAAAAAAAAAAAAATCGGAGAATCCATAAAATATATTGCGTTGCCGTATACGTCGCATCTATTATGAGTCACCGCTGATGCGTCGCGTTGTTACACATCACCGCTGACAACCGGGAAATGTGGGCAGGTGTTGTGCCAAAAATCGATGGGCTGCCAAATGACGCCCGCAGGAGTGCGCACAGGAGGACTTTAACATTAACACTTAAAAACAATTTGTTTGCTCCAAATTATAGTAAAGGTGTGTCTCAGTCTAACTTTTGCTTAATAAATGCACTTTGACGGTCAAATCAGCTGCATTTCCAAAACCTGATTCGCTTAAGCGTGCACACACGGACGAGCCGCTGTTCGTTTCTTCAAAACTTAAGAAAAGCACCCAAAACAATTATTAATTTGCTCAAAATTATGGCAAACGTGTGTCTCAGTTGAACTTTTACTTAATAAAAGCACTTTAATAGTCAAAATGGCTGCATTTCATCGGGGCGGTGCAGCAAAATGAAGCAGAGGTTGCTCCAAGCGGCGAGCAGAACAAAGGTGGGGGGGATATGGCAAGTCGACTGTGTCATTAATAGTTGGTGAAGATTTTCAATCATGCAGGACATGGTGAATTAAAAAAAAAGTTTAAGACAAAGTAAAAAAGTACAAAGTTTAATAAAAAGTCTACTATTACTCTGCTGCCATCAAAGGGCTGAAAGTGGTACTGCCCTTTTTTTTTCTCCCCCCCCCCCCAGTCAAAATGAATGAAAACGGTCATATCTCATCCAAAAATTGGTTTATAAATATGGGGGTTGGGGGGTCCATAAATATGTCACTTGGGCCTATAAGTCGCAGGGCATGCAAATTATGAAGAAAAAAAAGTGACTTATAGGCCAAAAAATACAGTACAGTATATGAATTATCCCTTCATGGCATGCCTTATCAAAAACCCCAGACTTAAAATAAAATTAATTTTATGTAAAGGCCTAGAACTGTCCCCAAAATCTTTTTTTTTAATTCCAAGAATAATAATAAAAAAAAAAAAAAACTCTTTCTGGAGTTGTGCATCGTTAAGACTCAATTTATGTGCTCCAGCATGAGTTCTCAGGGGGGGAGACCAAAGTGCACCGGCAACGTGACCTCAATCACACTTGTTCAAAAATATTTCAAAGCATGAAGCCGAAGACAGCTGGGAAAAGAGGCCAAAAAGAAGCCAGCAACCGTTAAAAGATGTGTTGCTCTCTAAAGCAGCAGCTGACTAACACTGAATTATAAGCAGAGGAAAGTTTCTTTTTTTTTCTCCTCCACCTCCCTCAGGGCGTTAAAGGACCAGTTGTGTTGTATAAGCGAGCCAGATGGGCTCGCGTTCTGTGACTAAACTCTGGGTGCACGCACACATGCACGCTCAAGCTGATCAGTATTCTAAATTGACACTCAACTTCTTTTCTGTTCGAGTCATCGCGTTCTCTTTTCTCCGATCTGCTCCTTCATGAGGAGGACGGCAATCGATGCTCTTCATCCAGGTGCTTCAATAAAAGGAGTAGGAGATACAAAGATGGAGGGATGACGAGCCCAGGTTGAGACTTGGACCTTTGCACTTTCTGTAAATATGGAAACTTGGAGAACAAACCACCTCCAGACAGTTTCCCTTTTCTTCCCCAGCAGGCTGAGGTAACCTTTTCCTGACTGCGTTCAGAGTTTGAAGCCTTTAATCCCTTCAGCCATGCACAATTCAAAATCATAACAAAGCTGCTCAAGGTGTTCGCTCAATTCTTCGTGTGGTAGCAAAACAACTAGAGATTAAATTCTAACAGTGTGAAGGTTTATGAAGCATTCATACTACTGTGATCCATTTTTCATCCGTACGTTTTTCGGCGTGACTCTTATCCTGCAGTTTTCAAGCCATTTCAACAAATCATATCAAAAACGTTCAACTCTTTCAGGATAATCCTGCTATGACTTTTGGTATTGCATGGTGCAACTTTAGCTTTTTTAAATCTTTAGCCTTTTCTGCCGTTTTTCCCCGCATTGAAAATTCAGCTCATTTTACCTCCTTCAAATCTTTAGATTCGTTTCCAACCTTTTACTGCTCCTTTCACATTCTGTTCCAGTTCAGCTTCTTTCAGCTTCTTTGTGCAAATTTTAACTTTTTTTCAGCTGATTTCAGGTACTTTCAGCTGTTTTGTGCTCCTTTCAGATTCTTTCTGCTAAACATTTTTGTGATTCTTGTAACGTCTTTCTGCTAATTTGTTTGTTATGCTCCTTTAAGCTTCTGCTATTTCACCTACTAAGCTGTTTTTAATGCATATTTTTAACCTTTTCAGCTAATTCCACACTTTTGAGCTATTTTCAGCTCTTTCTGCTTCCAGTTTAAGCTTTTGTCTTTTACAGCTACTTTTCAGCCGTTTTTTTTTTGCCAATTCCCTAATTTTTGTGCTAATTTCTGTCAATATATATATATACTGTATATATATAATTCAGCAAAAATGTCATTTTTGCTGATTAAGGCTTCTCTTTAGTTTCACTACATTATACTTGTAAAAGAGTCTTCGAGGCTCAATGTGATTTATCTGTATAAATAAAGGTTGAATTGAAATATTTCAGCATGTTTTTAGCTAATTTCAGCTGTTTTTCAGCACGTTCTTCAGTAATAAGCATTCACACAGCATTTTCACAGGAAATGCAATTTCTCTAATTTGATTTTGTTTTGTGCAAAGAAGATTCTCTAAAGTTCCATAAAGTTATAGGAAAATTGTCAAAATATTAAGAAATTAACAACAAATGTTTTGAATTTTGGGATGTCTGATCTAAACAAAATTGTCACAATTCTCTGAAATTAAATCATATTTAAAAAGTACAACTACAGAGAGGAAGAAAAAAAAAAAAAAGTCCTCTCATCTATTTACAGAAGATTATGTCACTGCTGTGGAACAGCCAGATGGCCTTTTGCAAACTTGAAGCCTGTCACCATCTCTGTTTGTCAGAATAAAATATATTTATTCATGTTGCCCAAATTTGCACAGAAATGTAAAACTTGTGTTACATAATAGATGTTAAAAGTGCTCATCTACTCACAGAGCCACTTTTACAGCTGGCACAGTCTGTGTTCATGCTGCGGATTAACTTTGAGCAGAGAATTGAGCACTGCTCTCAGCACTCGACTTGTTTTTCGCCTACAAACTTTTATCAAAGACAACGAGGATTATCAGACCCATCGCTGGAGCATTTTATCAGGATTAGATTGTGTCGCTCCCTCCTCGACGTGACTGTAGCGGGAATACATTTAGCATCGTTTTCAGCTCCGTCAACAGCACGACTGCAAGAGAAATATTTACAGAGTGCACTCTTGCTGCGTGTTTGTCCCTTCAAATCTGAATCCTGTTAAAACAGAAAACAGCTGGTCTGAAATCTGCCAATCGGCTTCCTCTGCAGACATGACCTCAGCGACAGAGCAGAGCACCATCCTCATTAGCTTGTTGTTTTATTTACTTTGAAAGAACTGAGATCATTCATGTTTAACAGGTTGGTAATTAAACTATCTTCTTGTTTTGCCTATAACATGAGCGTCACGTATGCAGGTTGACTTCACAGAGATTTTTTTTTTTTCTTAACTGTCAAAAAAAAAAAAAAAAAAAAAAAAAAAAACAAATGAAAACAGCCCCTGGCATTGGTATCCTCAAATAAAATGCTAAAGCAGAAAGCCTACAGGTTGTTCTGCAGGTTAAAAAATAAAAACTAGAGAATTTGCATTTTCTACGAAAATGCAGTGTGAATGCTTATTGCTGAAGAACCAGCTGAAAAACAGCTGAAATTAGCTGTGGAAATTATCTTTAAAAAGGCATACATTTCCCAAAACAGCTGAATGGTAGCTAAAGAAATGTAAAAAGAAGCTTAAATTTCCAAAAGAAAGTGAAGTGAGCTTAATTGTGCCCACTAAGGCTAAAAAAAGGCAGAAATTAGCCCAAGAAAGTTGCAATTATCTACAAAAAGCTGACATTTGCCAAAACAAACAAGCAAACAAACAAACAAAAAAAACAGCTGAGTAGCAGCAAAAACAAGCGAGATGCGATGGAAAAGAAGAAGATGAAGCTTGAATTACCAGAAGGAAGTGGGCAGAGCATGATTTTGCTGAATTAGGCTGAAAAAGTTTTAATTGATTGCAAAAGAATGTGGAATTAGCTGAAAAAGCTGAAATTAGCATGAAAACAGCTAAATAGTAACTGAAATAGCAGCAATAGCTGAATTTAGAGGATAGGCTGAAAGGAGCTTAACCATATTGAATAACCAGAAATAAGTTACAA
>JARVLU010000001.1:40420911-40437642 GCA_031762415.1 Simpsonichthys santanae | reverse complement strand
TGGATGGGTTAAATGCAGAGACTAATTTCGTCATTGTATGGAAACATACAGCTGATGACATTGTGTGACATTATTATATTATTAAAATAAAAATAAGTCGCTTTGACGTATAAGTCACATTTATTATGCGTCACTGCTGACCCGTTGCATTTATTTAATGGTCAAAACAGCTTAATTTCACCTGGATGGCATGACGCCGTCCATCAATCTATTGCAGCCGGAGCCACTAGCTCTCCAGCGTTCTTCCACCTGCACCAGCTGAGTGAAGCGAGCGCGCATGGGAAGATTAGCTGTTGCAGTTCTTCAAAATTTAACAAGATTAGCACTTAAAAACAATTGTTTGTTTGTTTGCTTGACATTATAGCAAAGGTGTGTCTCAGTTTAACTTTTCCTTAATAAATGCACTTTAATGATTAAAACAGCTTAATTTTGCCTAGGCAGCGTGGCTCCATCCATCCATCATGGCCGGAGCCGCGAGCTCTCCAGCATTCCTCCACCTGCGCCAACTGAGTGAAGCAAGCGGGCACGGGAGGACTCGCTGTTGCAGTTCTTCGAAAGTTAAAGCATCAGTCAAAAATTGCGATGTGAATATGGGGAAAAAACGTATCTATGCAAAAAAAAAAAAAAGGAAAAAAAGCGACTTATACGTTGGAAAATACGGTAACTTGCAAAGAGAGAGAGAACACAAACATTCTATGCTTATACTAACAGCAGCTTTCCCTGAGGTTGCAAAGAGGTCGACATCCGGGTCATTGTCCTTCTGCTGAGTGTGACTGAAGAGCAACTCTTCGTCCTGGAACACACCTGTGCTTTTAGTCTGCGGCCTCTCCTTTGCAGATTGGAAGAGAGTTAACCATTTTAAATGCAACAGAATAATATCAAACTAATGTTTTCACCCACACCATTCTTTGTTCTGCTACAAAGCAAACCTTTTGTGTCTTCAATGCTGTAGGCTGACTGGGCATGAATACCGAATCACTCCAGTCTGATTCATCGTCCTCTTCATCATCATCAAACAGACTAACAGTTTTTGTTTTGCCCTTTGCTTCATTCTTTTCCTCCTCCTTCCGTATTGGTGGAGGGCTTTCCTTAGAGAGGAAGATGTCATCATGCTCCGTTCCATCCAGCGGAGTCTTTGGTTGCTTGTCATTAAGAACATCAATGCCACCGAAAAGACTGACTGCTCCTGCAGGCTTCTTTTTACTTGCGGCGCTCTCCTGTGATGGCAAAGGTGAGAGATGTTCAGGAGTTTGTTCTACAGGTTTCTGCTGCACCTGTGCTTCCTCCTTTGCTGCTGTCTTAGACGCTGCAGCTTCCTTAGGCAGGGATGACTGAAGGGAGGCAACTGGTGTCTGAAAAATACAAGTAATGCAAGTCAAACGTCTGTGTAAATGAATGGTTAAATTATTTAAACCCTCTTGAAATTTCAAAATCCTCCAAAATTTTGTTATATTATCACTGTTATAATTGTCTTGGGGAAACTCACTTTAGCTGGAGGTTCTTTGTTTATGTTATTAGCAGGTTTAGTGGAAAACAGAGATCCTTCATCGTCATTATAACCCTTTTCTTCGAACAGGAGAGCAACCTTCTGGGGTTGTTTCTGACTACATGAAGTGACAAGAGAGCTGTTAAGCATTTAAAACTCTAACCTTTGCTAAACGTGAAAAGTACTGAGCAGAGATCATTTTATTCAAAACGTATGGACAAATAGATTCTTCTAAAGCTTTAAGTACTTTGACTCTTTTGGCAGAGCAAACAAGTCGTCATCCTCCTCGTCATCAAACAGGCTGCTCTTTAGAGATGTTTTGGTGCTAGGGAGCCTGGATGGGGCACTGGTACTAGTTTTCATCCCTCCTGTCCTGCTGTCTGGTTTTGTTATGCTACTTTTTGAAGCCATCCATTGGTCCTGTCGTCACAGAAAACAATGCATCACATTGCAAATTTAAGAAAGCAGCACTGTTGAGCACAAGAACGTTATTTTTTATATCGTCATACCTCATCGTCGCTGAAAAGGGAGCCGGACGCAGCGGATTGTGGTATGGAAGATTTAGACTGAGGGGTTGTTCCTTTAGATTCAGCTGCTGATGCAAACAGATCCTGTAAGGTGAAGAACATAGGAACAGTAATATACGATTATCAAGAAATCCCATTTCATCCGATAAAAAATAAAATAAAATAAACAAGTTGTCACCTCTTCTTCATCATCATCAAATAATGACGAAGGTGCTTTATTGGTTTTCCCCAGGCTTGTAGGTTCAGGCTTAGACTGGCTTTTAGGGATAGATGCAAATAGCTGGGGCAAGAAAACACATACATTTAAAGACTAATAATCTCTTTTTTGTTTGCTTGTTTGTTTGTTTTTTATTGATGTTTGAGAGTCTGACCTGGGAGTCTTCATCATCAGAGAAGAGACCTCTGGTCTGAAGCGTTTCAGTTTGCTTAGCGGCAGCTTTTCCAACATCAGCTACAGGACCATTCTGAAATTCACAACATGTCAACAAAACTTTAGATGTTTGTATTTGAACTTGGTTAGAATTATTTTTGAAAGAAATTTTAAAATAGCATTGGGAAAGGAGAAGTGAACTTTGTAAAAAGAAGCGCAAGTCTGCTGTGTGAAATGGACTAAATCAAAAAGAAGTTTTTGTAAAACTACTTGCAAATATAAATACAAAATCACCCCCCTCCCACACACACACACACATTTGCTGTGCAAAATAAATTAAATGAAGCAATATGATTTCAAAAAGCAACAAATGTTTACAAATTTTGGGTTTATATCCAACTTCAGATGCTGAATTCTCTTACTGTAGAGCAATCTTTTGTAATACGGTTTACTAAAATGACACATGGCATATAACTGTGTGTATCATCATCATAACAATGAAAATGCGGCCCATGTTGTTTAATAACATTACCTAATGGATAAGGTAAATAGTACTGGTCCAAGCACGGATCCCTGAGGAACTCCATGACTAACTTTGGTGTATGATGAAGATTCATTATTTATATTTACAAATTGGAATCTATTAAATAAATATGATTTAAACCAATTTAGAGCCGTTCCTGTAATTTAAATATCATATTCAAATCTCTAACATATATTTCACCAAACTGCATTTTTTTGGTTTATGACAAATGCAGAGGTTTCATCAGTTTCAAGCTACCTTCTACTGCTTTCTTAAGACTTCAGGACACAATGTCAAAGAACTTTAAACATATCATGTAAGATGTTCATTTGTTTTAGACATTAACACTTTTTTTTTTTTTTTTTTACTTTATCAGTAACTTTAGGAAGCTGGGATCCAGATAAAGTGGTTTGGTTTAAAAGTTAGGGGTTTTACTTAAAATTAGTCAAATAAACATCACACTGTGCTCACTGTTGCTGACATTTAATTTTATTTTAACCATAGAAGTTTGTTTTTTGATGCTGTGTTAACTAAGGATATGATAGTAAATACTGTATTTGTGAATCTTAAAATATTATTTACGGTACTATAGATCAGTGCTATTCAACTGCCGGCCCGTTGGCCATAACTTCAATCCGGCCCACTTTATTAAAAATATATATACAAGTATATTGGGGTTCTGGGTTTTGGTATGTTATTGCATTGATGATTCAATGCAATAAAATAAACAAATCTAAACTGAAATCAGTCATTGTAAACTTTGGTTTATTTACATAATGATTTTAACCACTGGATGTTCGGCCCCCGAGCTGTTGGCTTCCCGAAACTGTGGTACCCTGAGTCATTTTGTTGATATATATATATATGATATATATGCTATAGATAGTAAAATTGACCTTAATTCAAATTGTTAGTTTATTTGTATTTTATAGATTACAGGTATTGAACCGTTTCTACCTCTTCAAAACACTTTTGTTTACATAACTGTGCTTCATGCTAGGTTTTTCTTTTGTGAGCACCAGGTTACACCATTTGTTAGATTGTCTTTTTAATCAAACAGAGTTTGGTTTTATTTTCAAATTATGCAATGTCATCTTTTTCTTTAGAAAAACCTTTCATTATAGCTTTTGGAACCAACAGTTGACCTGAGTATTGAAGCCCAGTTAAGTCATTTGTGCCATATATCTGCAATTACGCCAGTGAAAGCACACAAGTGTTTTCTGTTAGGAGTGAGCGTGTACGCAGCGCATACAGACCATGCCAGATGTCTCTGATTTCTCGCTGGCGGATGCTTGGCGTTTCTTCAGGCTTTCACTCAGCAGGCTTTTAGTTGCAGAACCAAATGTGGAAATAGCTCCAGGTGGCATCTAAAATAAAATGGTAGAACGGGAACATAAAAACACAATAGCTAAACAATTTGATGAAAATCTTACATTATTTATCTGATCTGTAGCAGACAGCTCTAATTTTCTATTTGCCTTTTTCTCAGGTGGTTTTTCCACAACCTCCTTCTTGCTCTGATTTGAAATTGGTGCGCTGCCTTTGAAAATGTCCCCATCCTCATCATCATCAAAAAGGTCAATATGTGTCTTAGGTTTAGGTTTCTCTTGTACAACTGAAAGAAAAAAAAAATCAATCAATCATACACACATCAACCAAATCTCTAACAACAGATCCCACTACAACTAAACGTGCAGCGTGTAAATGTCTATTTCAATTCACTTACCGGTACTAGAATCAGGGTTTTTCAGGCTTTTATCACTGAAGAAGTCATCATCTTCCTCCTCTTCATCGTCAAACAATCCATTTCCTCCACCACCAACAGCTCCTGTGGGAGTTTGTTTGGGGGCATCGTGGGTCCCAGAAGCCACAGTGCCATTCTCCTTTCTCTCCTCTGAACCAGAGTCACGTTCTGAGCTGAAAAGGCTGTTAGCTGACACGAGAAAATTAGGTTGAGTATCACAAAACAATCAAAAGATAAAATAAAATTATTCATAATAAAAATATATAATTTTCTCAACTACCTGGGAATATGGATACAGCTCCAGATGGAATCTTTTTATGTTTGGTAGATTCTGGGTAGAAAAAAATAAAATAATAAAATAAAAAACATGTACATCTTTTATTTTATTTTCAAAATAATTATTTTCCATTTCTTTAGATCGTACCTGTTTGAGTGGTGCTTTTTACATGTACCGGTACATTGGTGGCTTTTTGCTCTTTCACCACAGACTGTGGTGCCTCAGAGAAAAGATCCCCCTGAATCATAAATCAACACAAATAAAACTCTGCCTTTCACAGTGTTTTCTGTGATGTGGATTTCAAAGCATTTACTGCACCTCATCATCGTCAAAGAGGCCTCTTCCTCCACTGAAGAGGCCACTTGTTCCTCCAAATGGGGAGAAGTCCTCATCATCCATCTTGGGAGGCTTAAACATGTCATCGCTGTCCTCTTCAGCTGCTGTTACAGCACACACAGAATACCCCCACATTAGGTATAATGACAACAAATACAGAACTAATGCAATGTTTAACAAAAAAAGTTGAGCCTCATGAGGATGATTGGGTACCCTACCCTGTGAATTTGTAGGTTTTGATTCTTTTCTGGCTTTACTCATCTTCTTAGATGATAAAGCTTCCACAATAATGGAATGGGAAAAACAAAATATCCATGAGATGAGATATGTAGAGATGGAAACTGTTCCCAACTTTTATTTTTAGCGGAAATGCCAAATAAGAACCATGATAGACTTTTAATCAAATAAATACGATGACATTAACAAATGGAAATTTAAACTGAAATAAAACTATGACAGTAGCTGCTTACTAATGATAAATACTTACATGCACGATCTCCCTCCATCCTGTTGACGATTTCTCCTTTGATTCGAGCAGTGAGCTCATTAGTAAAGGACGAAGTGTCTGCTTGCTGTGACAAGAAAAATAGTGGAGCCAAAGTTATATCTCTGGCTTAACCTGACAGGCATTGGTTTAACTCAAACACTTGTTCGTATACTAACTTTTGAGTCATCAATATCATCATCCTTGTCTGATTCTCCAAATATGTCAGAATCCTCCTCCTCTTCTTCTTCGTAACTAGCTATGGATGACTTCTAGATCAAAAGGGAGTGGGGGAAAAATAGTAAAATTCCATATTTGCATCGCATGTGGGGAAATATTCAATGAAGACTAACTATGTAAACATGATACCTTTTTAATGTTATTGTGATCTTCCTGCTCCTCCTGATATGAGTCCTCATCTGAATGCTGTAAAGGAAATAAATGAAGACGTCTTTCAATTGTTCTCATTAAAAAAAATAATCTGTAAAATAAGAGTCAGGCAAAATGGTCTTACAATTGATTCCTTGCCATCTTCACTGTCAATCATACTGTCCCTGTCACTGTCAACAGACATTTCTGAAAAATACAACAAGCGTAATTAACACCACTCTGTTGCCACTATATTGCAGCTTAAAAATGGGGCTTGAGACAGAATATTACCATCACTTGACAGGTCACCGAGTCCTACATCGTCTTGTTCCAAGAAGGCTTGAGAACCAATCAGATAAGGAAGTGGCCTATCTACATACAAATCCTAAAAAGAGCATAAATAATAGTCACACAGATCAACATACATCAAACACAATTACAATAATTGCATCTTGTATAGCCTTTTTTTTTTAATTCAACAGCACACCTTGGGCTCCAGGATGGGTTCTACTCGCTCTGTGATATCCTCATCCTCCGAGTCAGAGTTCCCTGCTTTGATGTCCAGATGCTCAAACGCAGACTCTAAAACTTTTAGACCGTAGTTCACAGCTTCCTGCATCTTGGGGATCAACTCTGCCTCTTTCTGTTCTCGAGTCTTCTCCTTAGGTAACATTAAATCTAATCGTTATGGGAATATCAGGGAACAATAAGTGATGTGAGAGGATTTTCTGAGCATTAACTTACCTGCTCAGGTTGCTTTTCTAATGCATCAGCTTTGGGAACAGTCTCCTCCACTTCTTCATCGTACACTCTCTGTAACAAAACACACACACACAAAAAAAAAAATTGGGTATTTGGTTATTGGGTGGATTAAAATATGTTAAATACAACACTAAGTAAGGTCAAACATTAAAAAAATACATTACATTTTCAATAAACTGTGTATTAGAAAGCATTAGAAAGTCATTGAAGACGGAGTGCAAGCGGCTGTCAGTGGCCTTGGTGTCACAGATAAGTCTGTCCAACTGCTTTTCAATCTCATGCGTTTTTGACATCATTCTCTGGGAGAAGTCTTGAAGGAAGTGGAAAAGCTGCAAAGAAAAACAAAGGTTAAGAAAACAAGACGGCTGCAAGGTTGTGGCATTGCAAATTTCACAGTCTTTTCAAGAATTTCTGCAGCGTGTCTCCAGTTTTGTTGCAATCACAACAGTTTTGCCACCTTCTTTACCCATTTCAGAATTACAGATAACATTAAACTTACCCCGGAGTCAGCAGCTAAAGACCATTTGGCACTGTGTTGCCGTATCTCTTCAAGACTCCATGGTCTTTCCCAAATCTGAGCATCTTCATGCTCCAAGTGTTCATTCCTACTTGGGCCATTTGCCATTCCATGTGGCAAAGCACTCATCTGCAATGAGATTAGTTGGTGTTAGAAACAAAATCAATAATTTGCACAGGCAGTAGTTAAAAATGTAGAGGAACAACAAAACAAGAAAATTAGCCGCTGCAGCCGAATCCCTCTGACTGTAGTCTGCAAATGAATTTGTTTTGTTTTTTTCCAAGACATGATGAAATATACTATTTGCAAGCACAGATTTGATTAACAAAATGTTAAAGTCATGTGTTAATTTACAAATCTCAAGATAAAAACATGCAGTGACATAATTATCTGCATAGAATACTTTCAACTTGTGAGATGGACCAACCCATAGTAATCTTGATATGTAGTACTTGTGGTTTAAATGGCATTCATGAGTCATAGCAATATACTGTATTGACAAGTATTTTTTTTTCTTGCTGACTGACCCAGCCTTTTAAAACCCAACATCACATTATTTAACTTTTCCATAGACCCATTTTAGACATGGGGAAAAAAACAAACATTGACATCACTGAGAAATTAACATTACCCAACATTTCTGCCACCAAACCACGAGTACCTTGGTTGAAAACTAAACATTTTTACTGCTTTCCCCCTCTTTATTTATCTATTTTTTATTTTATTTTTTTTACAGCAGGACGCCTCTCCCCAGTTTAACAACCAGTAAAAACTTTAGCGCTCAGGTCAAAGGTTTAAACTTCCCCTTTTGTAAAACGAACCACGCACCGACGACAAATCCCTTTTACTGAGTGTTATGAATAACTGTCTACGCCACTGTTCGTTGTACTCCGAGATTGTAAGAAATACTTTACAATTTACAGCAGAAATTTTGCCCCGCAGTCAAAAACTAGATACGTGTCCTTGAAGTTTATTTAAAACCACATCGAGTTAAACCAATGATTTCCTGCTATGCGTGACTAGCTTCCAAACAACCAGTCGTCACTGTGTTGTTTTAGACTTGCATTTAGTTAGCATTCATAGTTGCATGTAGTTTTCCTAGCATGCTTACAATAAGATAGCGTTAGCGTTGCTATTACATTTGCGAAAGGCAACCTGTCATGTCCCCATAAACTTTTACAATTCCCATTTTCTGTTGGTTCTTTAAGAAAAAAGCGGGGACTGTTTGGCTAGCAGCTAGAACTTAGCAACAATGTTGACTACTGCTGCTTCGAGCAACACGGAGTGGTAAGTTTGTTAGAAGAAGACACGCTCCCACGCTTACCTTGGATAGTTCTCGTCAAACGCTGCCCACGACGGTCTACTGTGGCCAAAAACGAAGAAGAAAAAAAAAATAGGATTGATTATGCAGAAAATTGGCCTTTTCCTCATTGGTCTTCTGACAGGCCAGCCATGTTCCGTCTGCAGACAGTCACCTGACTGCCGTTGCCTAGCAACCCAGGGAAAGTGGGGCGGAGTGGAACAAACGGTTTGCTCGTCCTGGTTTCGGAATGCTGAGGTGAAATGTTGAATAACAATACAGTATACATTTCCAGCTGCTCCTTTCTACTGGGATCATCACGGTGAGCCAACTTGTACGGGGGATTACTTTGTCCTTCCCCAACCTGGGCTCGAACCCGCGTCCTTAGCATCAGGACACCACAGCTCTGCTAGAAAAGAATATTAATTATATAAACCTAGGTGCTCAAAAGTGAAAAGCAGTTATTGTATTTAATAATAGTCTTAAACATTTACCTGAGATTAATAAAGTACTGTACTAATCTGTAATCTGCATCCAGTTGATACTTTTCAACACAAGGGCCTTGGAGTCTATAGATTATATCTTCATACACCCCTTCACTACATCATGAACTTTTCCACCTTGGTTGACATCAATCTGAAAAGCTCAACATCTTTTGTCTTTTTCCCCATCACTACCACTTCATATACCCCTTTACTAAATTGTTTCAGATAAAAATGTTACAACTATAAAGTAATTCTATATAAAACATTTGGCTTGCTTTTGAAATGTGCCTGTGTTTTCCACACATTTTATTTCCTGCAAGAAAAAGTTATGGGAAACTGTAAAGTTTCACAGTACGTATTGTACATTATTGGCAAAAACCATACAAATATTTTCCAAAGGAAAACATCTTCTCACATTAAGCTAACTGAACACAAACAGGCAACAGTAAAATTAGGTCAGAACAAATCAAAACTAGTTTTCAAACGGTTTACATTATGAAGCAGCAGTACAAAAGACAAGATGCTATTTCTCCAAAGTATTTGAAAAAAGTTTTATTGTGCAAAACAAATCAAAATAATCCCTTATGATCTTAAAAAAATGTATTGTGCAAATTGAACATAACATTACAGTAATGGGCACCAAAACTCAGCAAAGAAATCTGTAGGACACAAAAGTCGATGCTTAGTCGACATGGTCTGGGTTTTGCAGACTCGTTCTGTGTGCATCCATTTGCTCGTCCGGAGCTTGAGACGGCATCACAGGTATTGTTTGATCCAAGTCACAAGCTCCTTGCACTGTTGCCTCTTCTGGTCTGCTCGTGTCATTCTTAGCACCGTCTGCCGCAATGTCTTCATGTCCTTTGTTAAGACCCATGTCTTCTGCAGCTTCTATTATCACTTCTTTTTTCTCTTCTTCATTCTCAGAAACTATTATAACCTCATTCTTATTAGTTAAAGTGGTTTCTTCTTCATCATCATCTTCATTTTGAATTAAGGTGACCTCCCCATCCTCTTGGCTGCTTCTAAATGTCTCCACAGGCTGCCAGTAATCATACAGTTGGCCCTGAATGAGAAAAAAGACAATGCATAACGAGACTCAGTTTTGCTGAGACCCTTTAAAACAAGAACAGTAAAACGGACGTGAAATATGTTGCTACTGTACATTGAGGGGTCTCGTTCTCTGAAGGAGCATCTGCCACTTGGTGTAGATCCTGGCTACCAGATCCTTTACCTGAAAAAGGATGAAGATATCAGATTTCAATGTGATAGAACAAAAAGCTCCGGGATAAAGTATCTAGTTTTAAATCTGTGGGAAGAATGAGGCTTCAGTCTATTTGTTTCTATGTTTTCTACCTTTGTGAGACCCTCAGCTGTATAAAAAGTTTATCAAATAAAATCTGATTCATGACCCAAGAACTGTATGTTAAATAGCCAATTTGTTCAGAAATTGTTTAGCTCATCTGAAGGGATGCTTTTATTGTCTGAAAATGTCTGGCACCATGAACACCACAAATTTCTAATTCAAATGTATTGTATTTAAATTCAAACCAGCCCTCTGACTGGTTTGATGACAGTTTTCTGGACCTTAATGTCAGTAAAACCAAGGAGCTTTGTCTGGGAGGTAGATGGAGAGCAGCCAGCACCAGACCTGTATTCAGACCTTGTTATAAAAGGGCAGGAAGTAGAGCAGGTGACTGAATTTAAATACCTCGGAACAATAATTGATAACAAGTTGACCTTTCAGCCCAACACTGACTGCATTTACAAAAAAGCCAGACAGCATCTCCAACTTCTATGTAAGCTAAGGAGCTTTAATGCTAGCAACAATACATTACAATTGGTGTACAGGTCACTGGTTGAAAGGGTTGTTTTAATATTGTCTCATGGTACGGGAACCTCCTAGCCAAAGACAGGAACAAGTTGTCCCGGGTGGTCAAACTAGGTAGTAAAATAATTGGTCATTAACAAATGCAACCTCCAGACCAGTACAGTCAGGCTTTATAAAAAAAAGACAATACAGTACAAGTTTACAATGATACAACTCATCCACTGCAACCATTCAAGTTGGTACCATTTGGCAGAAGACTGGAAGATCAGTTGCTGTGAACAGTCCCTAAAACTAGGCTGAAGCTCAGAAGTGGCTTTTGTTGCTCCCAGGTTGTGGAACAACTTACCCTTGAGTGTCAGACAGGCCTTCTCTCTTCCTGTTTTTAAATCTCTTTAAAAAATAAAATAAAAAAACTTTCATTCTTTGATTTTTAACATGTGATCTTATCTTTTATGGCATCTTAAAACACACCTGCCGTGAAACTGGTATGTTTTTATGTTTCTTTGTGTATGCTTTGTATGTTTTTATGGTCTTATTTTATCTTACTGTACAGCATTTTGGCTACCACTGCAGTTTTTAAAATGTGCTATAGAAATAAAATTGATTGGTGGTTCCTCTAGTAAAGAAAAATTAGTCCAAAAAGTCATTTGTTCCCTCTGCTGTGAGTGTCCTTAATAGGGTTCTATTTAAACGTAGCCTCACGTGACAAACCATTGTCTGCTTGGAGGTTTTTATATTTTATAATGTATCATGTATTTTAGAATAGCTTTTTATGGGGTTAGTAAAGCTTTTCAAAGTTGTATGGCACTTTTAACATGTTTTTGTTTGTATGAGCCAGATGTCAAAGATTAAGTCTCCATCTCATGAAATGTTATGGACAGTAAAGCTACACTGATTGAAATGGCATTTAATGCTGACTAGCTATTAACAAAAATAATTTAAAGGATCTTAACTGGAGTTTAATCAAGGACAGTTTTTAAGAGGGAATGAAGAAAAACATTAATGCATAAAAACAAGGAATGATACGTTTTAACAGACGCTTCATTAAGATTTTTTTTTTAAACTGAACTCTAGTTAGTTTTTGTTCATAAACATATTGGAAAAACTGGTCAAACAAGAGAGACAAGAAACAAGACAGGTCTCCTTCAGTCTGTTAACTGTGGAGGTGAGGTGATAAGGATGTAACATGCTTAGACTTATACTCACCATTCTATCATTTCAGAGCCCCATGTCAACAAGCTGTTCATGATCAAATAACTAAAGCCAACAACATGCATAAGGACTTTTTATATCAGGATAAGTGCATAAATGTAGGAATTAGAAGTGTTTGAATGACCTTCTTGATGCTTTTCTGTAAGATTCTGCAACAAATTGACTAGACTGGACTTATGCACAGCACTTTTAAATTGACACATTTAGAGAACTCAAACAGATTAAAATTACTCAATAAAAATAATTGTACTGTTCATACTTTCTGCATGGTCTTGCCTGCAATAAAATAATTAAGGCACAATCTTATTTTTGCTCCTTAAATAACGTTAAAGTTATAGTTTAATGTAAATGTGAATACTGTAATCCTAAAAGTAGGACTTAAAAGTTACGTGTCATGCAGCTTCTAATGTGACAATCAGCAGTGAATGTGAGAATTGTCCTTAGATGAAGTAAAATATCTTGTTTAATGTGCTAGAATTTAACAGAATTTTATCTAGTGTAGAGATGTTTTCATGTATACTGATCAGCACAACATGATGTGGTGTATCCTGAAACTTTTTAGACATTATATTAAACCCACCTTGCTGCGGTAAAGACATTTCTCACTCTCTCTGATGTCACATTTAACATGTGTTTCCAGCTCAGATGATAAAGCAATCAGCTGTGCCTAAAGAAAGAAAACAAGTTAACTCTTACAGAATGAGATTCTGATCTCAACAAACTCCTTTCTGAACTCATTCTCCACAAACATGGAGAATCCGAAAGACCAGGCAAAGAGAATTTACCTTCTGACAAGGTGGGAAGACCTGAAAATTAGATGCTTCATTTGTCAGCATCAAGAGGCTATAGCACAGGTAGTATGCCTGGAACGTAATAAAAAAAATTGTAAAAAAAGAAAATATTAAAGTTCTTTTCAATATTACATATAATAAGCCCAAAATTAAACTTCATGATTAGAAAGAAATACATAAATACAAGTCCTAACGGTAATTTGATTCCTCACTTGTTGGTCTAAAGAGGCATCTTTGTCCATCTGATGCAGGCCTTGAAGAGCAGAAGGTTGCATTCGGGGAAGATATGGCCTCAACTCTGCAAGCTGAGCAGCCACAGACAACGGAAACTTTTAACTTCATCAAAATAATTTTCAAAATGGACGAAACAAGTTTAGATTTGAAAGGAGACAAATTACCTGAAGCTCTTCCTGAGTAGGTTTGTATGTGCAAGTACCATCTAACAACTTGGAGATGAAGGACACGCTTAGATGTCTGCGAAGACATCTGTCCAGGCAAATAAAAAAGTTAAACCATATAAAAATAACAGAAAATCTCTTATAACTGCATTAAGACAAGAACAAACTGAAACAATTTAAGCATTTGTATATACTTAATTTAATTTTGCTTGTATACGTGTTACATGTTTGTCCACTCATCTAATGACAAATTATTTTTCAATTTAATTACCTATAGATAATAAAATTATTTTACCCATTATACTATCTCATTATACTACAACCCCTCCAGTTTTATTTTCATTAAAAAAATGTTGCTTCTTATTTCTTTTGCATGTGCTCATTTTGTGTTACTACCCAAACAAAGAAAAACTTTTTGATTAACCTTCCACGGGTGTTGTCAGGCAGGAGTTGAACCAGCAGACACATGTTGTGGTGATCATTAGTCAAATCTGTGAGGGCCTGACAGATTCTGGGGAGCTACAAATATAAAGAAAGGTGACTTCATAAGACCTAATGTGAACCCAGAAAATATCCCATCACATTACATATGTAAATTGTCAAACTTAAAGCAGGACATTCTTATTTTGCTTGAAGTTAAATATATTTCTTGCAGTTACGTTAAGATTTCAGTAAATCCAAAGAATCAAAACAGTTTGTGCACCGCACTGACCATAGTGTTCCAGTCCCTGATGTTTTTGATGATTTTAAACTGAAGACACCTCACTTCCACCCTCGATTGGAGGATCCATTGGGTTTCCAGGCTGATCCTTCCCACAACAGTTAGCAACAACAGGAGCTCCTCATTGCTGTACACACGAGGGCACAGGTCCATACAGAAAGACAGGTACTACAAACAAGCGACAAGAAAAAATAAATTAAGAAAATCCTTCAGCAGAAAAAAATAGTCTATCTTTGCATCTTAAGCAATGAATGCATTTAAAGTTGAATAAAGATTTTTCCTCAATGACATTTGATTCACTTCCTGAATTTCAAATGTGCTTTTCCAATTTATAACTTAATGTTGGATCTAGTTTTATGCAGCAGGATTTCTATACTGTACTTAATTGGAGGTGAAGGATTTCACATTCTACATGTAAGCTGTGCAGTGCATCACAACACAAGTTTCAGTCAGTCATTCTCACCAAAATAAATTTATTGCCTATATTTAAATGCTGAGACCAGCACACGTCTCTACTTCTTTACTGCAAGCAATGAAATATTAGAAAACTAAACACCTTGGAAAAACAAGCTTTATAAACCTTAGGACTCAAACGTCCACAAACATAATAGTGAATGACTATGACATCTTGAGACAAAAAATATATATATTTTTTTACTTCTGTAAAACCATTTAATTATACTCAGAGCAGATCAGAAGAAAAGATCTTCTGGAAAAACTCAACGAGTTCCTCAACAAGAACAAAAAAATGCATGGGAGCTTCATGTATTAGATCCATGATTTCTAGAGTCTCACCTTTAAAATGTTGCAGCAGTTGTGGTCAGGGAAGTTCATCTCTTCATTGTTATTGGAGGGACTCTCACTTTTTATATAGACATTCTCCCTTTACAAAAAATAAAAAAATACATTTATATATACATACACACACATACATACAGCACACAGCTTACATTTCTAATATAGAAGGCAACCAAATGCAGTAAATAAATGATGTGCACAGGGCTAAGCTACTTACAGCAGGTCACCCTCTGTGAACGATGGCTGCAGATTCTCAAAGGGGAAGAGTGTAACAAATGCAACACCCATATTCATGAGAACAAGAGTGACATCCGCCAAAGTAGGGACCCACACTTCAAACTGCTGACTCTCACTGTTGACTGAGGAAGTACATACAGAAAAAAAAAATCTGATTAAAAGATACATTCTTCAGAAACAAAATAAAGAAAGGCTTGCTGCAGGACGTGCTGACCTGTCTGGTAAGCAGCAGAACAGGCAATGTCACAGAGGGCTTGTAGGATCTTTTCTGAGACCATCCTCTCATTATGGACTGACATCATCTGACAAGATCAATATACAATAAAGTTCATTTGTACATGAACAACAAAGTGATGAATAATGAGAACCACCACAGAATGATAATTTCAGAGTTTATATTGTTTTTTTTTTGTGTGTTCACCAATTACAGACCAATATCCTTGTTGCCACAATTTTCAAAACTATTAGAGAAATTATTTGTAGCCAGAGTAGATCAATTTATAGATAAACAGAATATTTTAAGTAATAGTCAATATGGGTTTAGAACAAATAATTCAACATCAATAGCTCTCATGGAACTAATAGAAACGATAACAACTGCTCTTGATCAAAAACAGTATTGAGTTAGCGTTTTTGTTAATTTAAAAAAGGCCTTTGACACTACTGACCACACCATTCTCCTTGAAAAACTTAATAACTATGGCATTAGAGGATTAGCACTACAGTGGGTATCTAGATATTTGAATAATAGGAGACAGTTTGTACAGGTAAACGATGTAAGGTCTGAATTTTGTGCTAATGGATATGGAGTTCCTCAGGGCTCTGTGTTGGGACCAAAGTTGTTTATTTTGTATGTGGAATGGTCTGGTTGGTCAATGTGTCACAGCTTTTGAAGAGTGTTTTATTTGCAGATGATACCACACTTTTTTGTTCAGGAGAAGATACTGAACGGATGTTAGAGATGACACAGGCAGAATTTGTAAAAATACAGACAGTTCCAACTTAATAAGTTATCATCATATTTGGAAAAAGCAAACTACGTGCTATTTAGTAATAGAAAGAAAATTACTGAAGTCCCATTTAAAATTCATAGTACTGAAATTCATAGTTAATGCAATAACATTTTTGGGTGTCGTTATTGATGAGAAGCTGACATGGAAACCTCATGTAAATTACTTAAGAATAAAAATAGCAAAATCAGTTGCACTACTGTATAAAGTAAACGTTTTTGAATAACAAAACTTTGTATATATTGTATAATGTAATGATTGTTCCACATTTAATCTATTGTATTGGAAGTTTGGGGGAAAATGCAAAACAATTACAAACCCTATGTTAATTTTACAAAAAAGAGCTATAAGAATTATTAGTAGGAAGTGCTGTGGTCACCCAACAAATATATTATTTCATCAACTGAAGTTATTAAAAATTTATGATTTGGTTGAATATATTTGCAAGTCATGTATAAAGCTCATAAAAATATTACCCCCCAATATTCAATTGAAATTTGTTAAAAAAAAAAAAAAAAAAAAAAAAAAAAAAAAAAAAAAAAAAACTCATAAAAAC
>JARVLU010000001.1:40384445-40397871 GCA_031762415.1 Simpsonichthys santanae | reverse complement strand
GGTCACATCTTCTTCAGATATAAATGGAATAAAGTGACAAACATTTGGTGCACAGCTTCCTGCAGTTCTCTCTCAATAAAAAAAAACCCCAAAACTGCAATGGACTATTAACTTTGCATCTACTTTGCATTTTGATTAAATCCTCTGTTGTGACGGTCATAAATAACTTCCACCTCTCTTCCTTTCATTAAATCAACTAAATGACATTTTGCTTGACAACAATGTTTCTGAGCGTCTCGTCCAGATGAAATATTGAAGTCACCTTTTTTTCCTGTTTTGCATTCCAGCCATTTTAAGCACAGATAAGACGAGGAAAAGCCGACAAAGGATGGGGAATAAGATGAGTGACAGCAGTATCTGGAACATAGAGAGCATATCAGATTTTTCAAACCACGAAAATAAACTTTGTGTGCGGGTGTGACTGACAACAAAAGTCGTTTTGGGGGCTCTTGCATAGGCAACGATCTGAGAATAGAATCTGTCCCTGATGCAAGGTAATTAGAGCAGGGAACAGTAATTAGTGAAATGATACATACAGAATATGCTATATGCGTTCAGATAATAATCCACACATGCACATGCACGCACACACACACACAGGCCCTTGTTCTCTCTGTTTCTGTTCATGAAAGAACCACAGAACGCTGCAGCACAACATTCATTGTTATTCATTTGCTCTGTGTCACAGTCTTTGCTCTTATTTTCAGCTCGGTCTCTTGTTGACTCCTGCAGTCTCCAAAAAGACATGGTGCTGCCTTCCAGCTCTTTGAGGTAAACACACAACACCGAACGAGAGAGCTGCGAAGGCAGGGGCCAGCATCCTTTCCTTCTACTCCATTCAAAAGGAGTTCAAATCTCGTTTCTTCCCCTTCAGACATTACCGTATTTTCTGGCGTATAAGTCGCTACGAAGTATAAGTCACATCAGTCAGAAGAAGCATCATGAAGAGGGAAAAAAAAAACCTATGCAAGTCGTCCATTAATTCTCAATCGGGTCATCTGGACAGTTTCTTTTTTTTTTTTTTTATAGAAATGTTTCACCCTCCATCTGAAGGGCATCATCAGTCAGAGGAGTTCCAGCAAACTATACAAGTTGTATTTATTATGTGTCACCGCTGAACCATCACATTTATTATGCGTTTATTATGCGTTTATCATGTGTTTATCATGTGTTTATTATGTATTTATTATGTGTTTATTATGCATTTATTATGCGTTTATCATGTGTTTATCATGTGTTTATTATGTATTTATTATGTGTTTATTATGCGTTTAATATGTGTTTATCATGTGTTTATTTAATGGTCAAAATAACTTAATTTCACCTGGGTGGCATGGCACCATCCATCCATCCATCCATCCATCCATCCATCCATCCATCCATCCATCCATCCATCCATCCATCCATCCATCCATCACGGCTGGGGTCACTAGCTCTCCAGCATTTCTCCACCTGCACCAGCTGAGTGAAACATGCACGGGAGGAATTGCTGTTGCAGTTCTTAGACATTTAAAAGCGTCGGTCAAAAATTGCGTTATGAATATTAAAAAAAAACAAAAAAACATAAGTCGCTTCAGCGTAGAAGTCACATGACTGACAAATCTATGCAAGAAAACCCTGCGACTTATACGCTGAAAAATACGGTAAAGCCTCCATAACCATCAAAGAGGGATCTTATTATAAAGGAAAAACTTGATGTGTAAGCTCAACTCGATGCTGTCAAATTAAAGTTTTTCTAATCTCCCTGACCGTTGACTCTTTTGCACAAGGTCACACTGCTTTCCATCTATAAGACCTTCCTGTGTGCAGTCACGCTTTGCTGCCTTCAGGGCTCATCTGGACAGTAGGGAAACACATCATCGCCTCAAATTGTATTGCATGGCCCACACTGGCAGTTTGAACTATTAAGATCAACCGGGCCAGGAATAGATTTTAAAAGCAGCCTTAATAGGCAGGTCGTGTGTCAGATAATTGTGGGGATCTTTTGTTCTCTGCCCTTTGTCTGAACATCACTTGATTTTTGTGGTAACGACTCAAGTCGGTTATTTCCAGATCACAGAATAGCAGTTATTAGGTTTAACGTGTCCTCTGAAAATGCACGATGTGTTTGCTGCAGCTTCTTGTTGTTTCTTTTCTTCTTTATTTAGCTTTGTTCATATACTGTATTCAGATAAATGCAGCAAAGTTAATAATGCAAACAAAGGATTTTGATGTTGTGCTGCCAAAGCAACTCAAGAGTTTCTGACTGTTAAATAGGCAACCTATTCTGCACCCTTCACATTGTTTTACAAACTGAAGAGGAGCTGCAGTTTTCTGTCTTTTGTCAAGTAACCAGTTAGCCAGAGTAGAACAGTACAGGAAGTCCTCCATGCCATCCCAATGTAACTGTTTCTTTGTGGGCATGGACTGAGTGTAAAAATAAGTTTTAATTGAAGGCCAAGCATTCCTTGACGGAATGTACTGAATGTTCCCACCACCTTCTATGCCAGTGTTAAAATATCACTTTATCACGAGAAGCAACTTATTTTAGTCAAACCTTGCAAATAATGTTTTGTGTGTACTCATACAATTTTATTTTGGCTGTGCTTTTAATTCGTATTGATTTATTGAGCCCTGCTTTTATTTGTTTTATCTTGTAAAGCACTTTGGTCAATGCAAGGCGTTGTTGGAAAGTGCTATAGAAATAAAGTTTATTATTATATTATTATTAATTTTATCATTATAAAATGCCACAAAATCTTGTGAGAATTGTTAGTGCTCAGAGTAAATGTTGGTAATGACTCTCAGCTACTACCACACCAAGTTTTAGCTTTATTTCTGCAGAAAAGAACAATTTAGAGCCAAGTTTGTGCTGGCTAATATTGATTTGGCATTTTGAATTATGGTGACTTTAAAAAAAAATAGAGCTGATGTAGATGTTTGTCAAATGTTCAGAGATTTTCATTAAAATGCCGACATTTTAACCAAAAATATAACAATGTATAGAGTGTCCATACGTGATGGGAATGATGCTCAGCTACAACCACTCAACATCTTAAATTAATATCTGTAAAATTATCTGGGTTATAGCCATACTTGTATTTGTAAGACTTGTAAAGATTTGGCATCCATATTCCTGGTGCAACCTGGGCTCAGACCTTTCAGCCTCAGGATTAATTGTTAGCACTTGGAGTATGTGTTGGAAATTATTCTCAGCCACTACCACTCAACTGTTTAGCTCAATATCTGTAAAACTGTCTTGGAGTTTGTTAATAAGTTGTATATGCTCATTCATTGGTCACTTTCTGAAAATTTCATTCAAATCTGCTGACTGGATCACGAGCTAGTTTGTTAATAAATCAGATGAACGAGCACACATGCTCACACTCAGTCGTGTGCAAAGACAGTATTGTCTTTCACTTATCGGGGATAACTATCTTGTTGCATCAACTTGGTCCTGTCACAGTTAGAGTTGAGCTGCTGCAATTGGACCCAAATGCAGACCAATAACTAAGAAACCCAAGGTAAAACATGGCAACATGTAAACAGGAGGACCTGATAAAGAAATGTGGAAAACAAGGAGTGTTGAAACTGGGAGGGTTGATAAGAAAATGGTGAAATAATAAGACCAGGACAATGAGATTCACAAGAACTAATCAAACTCACTGAGACTTCTAATAACACTAAGTTTATGAACTCAAACATTACAGGCTCAATCTGCATCAGTTAACTCTGATTTATTAAGAGACTGCTGATTTATTGTGATCAGTGACAGAAGCATGTAAAGATCAGCAGAGTAAAGTGGCCCTAATCTTATATTAACATGAACCACTGGTTTGGAACTAAGAGAGGGAGCAAATTAGGATTATTCAGATTGAAGCAGGCCGTTGAGCCAGTGACACACAGAGTACCCTTCAGTTAATGAAGAAAATGGGATGACAAGTCATTCACATGTCTGACTGCTTACACGCATGTGATAATATGCATGGGTGCACGGACCTAAGTCGTGCGGCTTATCCATGCTCCTTCAATGCTGCATGTGAAAGAAAGTTCAGGCTTCCGCTCAATTGTTAAATCCTGCAATGGAGGGACGGCGTGGGACATCTGGTAACATGTGGCAAAACACAACGCAGGGCAGCTGGTTCTGAAGAAACCTTTTTGAAGTTCTCAGAGTCTGTCACGGATCGACACAACCTCAGGGACAGAATAAACTCACACAGACCCCCAAGACGAGAGGATGCAAATTCCCAAAGTGTGACCAGTTGAGCTATATGGCAATACTCCAATCTCTTTTTGTGCATAGGAAAATAATAAATCTGAACAATTTACAAGAAAATGCTCTACTTTTTTAATTTCACTTTGTTTTTGTAAAAAAAATTCCACTCCCCTGTGCATTATTAGGAAGTACACCTGACCTACAGGTATATCTTTTTCTAAGTTAAACACACCAAATGCTTACAAATGGAAAAGAATAGCCAAAAAAAAAAAAAAAAGAAAAAAAAAGAATAAAGGTCAGCTGGCACTGACAACTGTAGTGTGTATAACTAAAAAAGTGAAAATACAAAAAGGCAGCTTAAAAAATGTAAACCAATGCAGGGTTGGCATCAGGCCTTGTGTGCAACTTTGGGGAATTTATAATGGTCAGTCCAAACTCTGCTTTGTTTGCAAACTTGGCTGAATTTCTTACTGCTACTGTAAAAATATTATATATACTGTATAGATATATATATATCTATACAGTATATATATATTTTTTCTAGATTTCATGAGCTATGACAGAGTTTCCCTGTAGTCTACTGCAGTGCTTGTTTCATGTAAACATTCTGACATGATTCTTCTGATGTTAGTTTGCTGATCCAAGCTGCAGTTTATTAAATAAACTCAAGTATAGAGGTGCCCTGACATTTGAAAAATGCAAAATGCGAAAAATAAACCAAAAGATGAAAGACATGCGATGTGTTTGTCTCGTATGTAACTGCTTGTGCGTATGTCTTTATCTGTCTGTTAGCAGCCAGTCAGTGGCGTCTAATGAAACTCTTAGAAGGTAATCATTGGATGCACATCTACAACTCCAGTCTTTTGGAGTCAGTCTCATTCAAGTTGGCTGCCACAGCTTATTGAATATTGCAAACACAAAAATTGATATAACTCAGTACCTTTTACAAATGCTGTATTAAACTAAACTCTGATGTGGTAAGTGTCATTCCCAACTCGTGCTTTGAGCGGGAAGAGATCACATGTCACATGGTGACGTATGATTTTTTTTTTTAGCACAATATCTGATGAACCAGTGGAAAGATTTCAATGAATCTGTGGGAGATCTAGGTTCTGTCAGACACATTCACTTTCTCCACAGCTACAACAGCCGATACCAATCAGTCACCGCTCCACACTTGATCCTGATTTAGAGAACTATTCTGCAGCAGCATCAAAGCCTCTGCCAGACACTCCTTCAGTGCTGGGACGTTGTCCTACCTATGGTAAGGTAATGGGCAGCCATTAAACTGTCTCCTGACATTTTGTCTCTAAAAATCTTTGATTTTGTGATCTCCTGCAGTGACTTCCCAGTCCTAGAGTCTTCTAGCCTTCCAAGGCCTCCTTGCTCCTTGAGACTTCAACATGTTCTGATTGTGTCCCATGTTCAACTGAAGCTTCAGTATGAAGAACCGTCTACTTCTCTCTCCAACGGTACTAACATCTACTTAGGAACTCCAGGAGCCTAGTTCCTCACAGCTCTCCCCTCTGGCTCCAACTACAAGAAAAACATTTTCAGTTAAGACAAACTTATTCCACCTCTGAATGATTTATTACCAAAAGACTCCTCCAGATACTCCCATTGTCCCTTCTTCATTTTCAGCCCCAAAACCTGCAAGTGAAAACAAAGACACTTTTTGTATTTCTGTCTTTGTCGTTTTACTCAGTCTGCCACTTGGGCTCAACTGTTAACTAAAAACATAATAGAAACATTCTATGGACATTTACAATTTCCGTATTTTCTGCCGTACACGTTGCACCGCCCTATTAGCCGTATCAGTCCAAATACAGGCAGTCCTCGAGTTACGCCCCCTCCGACTTACGGCATTTCGGACTTACGGCGCCGCCCCCAGTGATGCCATCACACCTCCCATTGACTTTTTTATGCAGTGTTTTATGTGTTTTTTTTTGTGTTTTTTTTGAGGGTACTGTGTTAGCTAACTGCTTAGAAATACAGTAAAACGGCGTTTTAAGTACGCTGGTGTTGTGTTACATTGAAAAAAATGTGTTTAAAATGGCGTTTACCGTTCTTTTTCCGACTTACGGCAAAAATCCGGAGTTACGGCCGCCACGTGGGATGAGCTCCGACTTATGGCAAAATCGGGTTACGAACGGGGCGTAGGAACGGAACTCGTTCGTAAGTTAGGGACTACCTGTATACAGTGTGTGTATATATATAAATATATATATATATATATATATATATGTATATATATATACGTATATGTATATACAATTTTCATGCCGCTATTTTGCTTTTTATTATCAATAGTTGGTTGTGCCCAAAGCATGATCCCCTGATGTAGCTTCAGAGGCAAATGATTCTCTAATTTTAAACATGCGCCGGCAACTTCACAGCAGCACAAACTAGAGGTCATCTGACAATCATTGGGACTTTGATTGTCAGGCTAACACAATAAACATGCCTAAAAGTATGATTCACTTCCAAACTGCAGCTGTGAGAGAGAGCTTGTTAGCAAAGAAAGTAGGTGGGCTGCGTTCAGCCTAATGGCTGCATGAAGAGCTCAGAGGAGAGGCAAGCCTACAAGACAAACGTGTCTTTTTTAGACAATGCCCGTTCTTTCTTTTGGTCTCAGACGAGGCGCCATCACAGCAAACTCCCTTCGTTTGTAGCAACAGCACACGTGGCTTCATGCAGACCCAGGAAATGAATCACACCATGCATCAAAATAAACTGCAAACATTTAAAGTCTTCATCTGATGCAGAATGCAGTGAAATCTGGTTTGTACATTTTCATGTTTTTGGTGATTGTTTCCACTACTCTGTTATTTTTTTGTTTGTTTGTTTTACTCTTTGCCTCCATGTGACTCCTACTCTCCATTTCTTGTTCAGTCGCCCACAGAGAGTGGGTGACCTGGATTGAGCTCACCCACAAACAGTTCTGCTTCCAGCCACAGCCGGCCTGTTCGCAGTGCTCAGATCTAAGGAGAGATTTCGTTTTGGATTCTCCGGCCTCCCAACTGGCAGAATCACCGAACCATTTCCAACTTAAAGGCACCTCTGAACACCGCTCACCTCCAAAGCTGATGTGTGATTACATCCTGTCAATGTGCTGATCACAGTGAAAAGTAATGAGTGCGGCAGCAGCCAAATCAATTAGCCAAGAATGATGCTCTGCTGTCCTGTTCACTTGACTTCATCAGCAATTATCCTTAACTTCAAAAGGTCAGTGAATAATTAAATAATTAATTGGAAGCAAAGCGTTGGAAAGTTTAGAAGCTGGAGTGGAACTCGTGGAAAATCTCAACTTTATTAAAAAAAAAAATAGGAAAACTATTTCAGAAAATTAAATGTGCACCAGTTAGAAGTTCTATTTATTAATGAGGTACGAATCTCTGAAGCGTCTTGCTAAGTTACTTTGTATAGGTTAAGTTTGGGTGTTTGAATAATTCATATTTGGAACTGATTTTAAAAAAGACTAAAATATTTGATCGCTGCTCATATAAAAAAAACAGTAAATTTAATAAAAAATATATAGTTTAAGCAGGTGTCTTTACTTGGGAAGATAGCATAAAATTACATTTAAAAAAAATATTGTGCATGAATGGAGAGAAATGTGGATGGATTGTTAGTTTTTTCAAGATGTAAAGGAGACTCCAGTTTCAAATTCAGTTTCTGTGTGGCGTTTGCATGTTTTCCCCTTCCCTGTGTGGGTTTTCAGGTGCTCTGCTTTCCTCCAACAGACCAAAAACCGGCATATACACAAATAAATTCTTCTGTCATTAGCTGACAAATATAAAACCCAAAAGCAGAAGCATTGTGGGAAAAACTCAGCTCGTCACAGGACTAATTACAAGTCCAGCATTCTCTGAAGGAATGCATCTCCCTTGTCACTGTCCATTTTTAAAACCCGTCTGAAAACTCATCTCTACTCTTTGGCCTTCAACCCAACTGAGACTTGATTTTACTTCATTCTTATTGGTATTGATTTTATCTGTTGAACTTGTCATTTTATTGGGTTTTAAATTGTGTTTTTAGTTCACTTGTGTTAGTTTTGTAGCTCTGTTTTCATGCTTTCTTTTATCTTGTATGTAACTGATGTTCAGCACTTTGTTTCAGCTGTGGCTGTGTTAAAGTGTTTTATGATGATGATTATGATGATGATGATGTCACCTTGCAGCCTCAGATAATGTGAGAAGCCACACCCCAAAGTACCATTATGTTGTGGATGACCTTCAGCTTCTACCTTGTCGAATTTTAAATCAATATTTGTAAAACTTAGCTGTGGCCATTTTGTATGTGAGTAGGAAAAAAAAGAATGAAAAATAATTTAATTATACTTAAATTTGTGAACATCTGGGTCCAGATAGGGCTTCATTTGGGTCTGGAGCCCCTGTGGTAACCCCCTACTCTAGAGTATGAGATGTTGCTCTTGATTTTTGCTGTAATTATAGATGAACATTAAACAATCTGACCTAAGAGCAAACTTTTTGGAATTACCGTAATTTCCGGACTGTTGAGCACACCCGAATATAAGCTGTACATCCATCCATCCATCCATCCATTATCTGTTACCCGCTTCTTCCATTTTGGGTCACGGGGGTCACCGGTGCCCATGTCCAGCAATCACTGTGCGAGGGGCGGGGGACACCTTGGACGGGCCGCAAGTCCATCACAGGGACACATAGAGACAAACAACCATTCACTCTTTCATTCATACCTAAGGACAATTTAGAGTTACCAATCAGTCTAACATGCATGTTTTTGGTCTGTGGGAGGAACCTGGAGTACCTGGAGAAAATCCACGCATGCACGGAGAGAACATGCAAACTCCACCCAGAAAGACCTCTGGACTGGGATTTGAACCAGGGACCTGCTCGCTGAGAGGCTGCAGCTCTACCAGTTGTGCCACTGTGCTGCCCATAAGCTGTGCACTGAATTAAAATATAATAATAATTTTGTAAATAAATAGGCCGCACTTCTCTAAGCCACGGTTGTCCATGTTGTAACATGAGATGTTTACACAGATTATTTTAAAAACTTTTAATTTAATACGTACTGCAGTAACATACACAAATACATACAGTAATTTTTATTTTATTTTTTCTGAACAGTGCCTGTAACACGGCTAATCAAAAAAATACATTACTCTACCAGGAAGCCACTGAGGGCTATCTTCATCTTCCTCCTGAGCACTGTGCAGCCCCTTCCTGGGGGCGCAACAGGGAGGGGAGGCGAGAACACTGTGATTTCACTGTGACCTGTTCGTTAGTTTCATTTGTCATTTTTTTGTTTGTTTTATTTTTTTAACCTTTATTTATGCAGGCAGACGAGGACGCGAGGGCCCACCCCATAGGAGAGACATGTATCGGGCAGCTATGTGAGCATCTGGGTTTGATGAGGATAAATATTTTTGTGGCATGAAGCTCGTTAGCTCTTGAAAAGAAAAAAAAAAAACGATAAATGAAAAATGTAGCGGCTTATAGTTCGGAAATTACGGTAACTGACCTGATGGTTGACCATGAGGCAGGGCCGGTCCAATGCATAAGCAAACTAAGCAGTTACTTATAGGCCCCGGGGCCACTAGGGGGCCCCCTAAGTGGAATTGAAAATTCATTTATTTTTCTTAGTGATGATTTCAATATGATTCTATTTAATATTTTAAGTTCAGCTTTTGCAAATTGTTGCATACATTCACGTACATTTAAGAATTAATTATTGAACTTTAAATTGATTTGAAAACCATTTTACATGGTTTCAAGTAATTGTTCATTTACATTATTTATTTCCTTAATATTTTATTTTTATTTTGTCCGTTTTTTGCACAATTTAATTTATTTTTATGCATCTAAGTTATTTAGTATGTTTGTTGTTGATCTTGCACTACAAATTATTTTGAACTGTTGCAGTTCTTTGTAACCAAAGATAATAAACCAGATGACACTTTGGATGTAAAATACATTGCATACATGGTGTTTTTATTTTTTATTTTTATTTTTTTTTTTACTTTTAGTACCACTAAATGATATATACGTATAGGATAATGTATCTTGCAGGGCTGTCAGAGTTGGAATGAGTTTATGTTAGGTGGGTGAATGATCTGATCATCTGACTGATTGCAATAATCCACATTAATAGCAGAAATAAATGGCCCCAAACCAAATTTAGCTTCGGGCCCCGAGGCTTGGGCTGGCCCTGCCGTGAGGCAAGAACAAGGAATAGACTTGTTGGAGAGGCATCAGCTCTGACCCTCCTGAAGACCTGGCATGAAGGAGCTTCCTACTGAAGCTCTGAGAAGTAAGACACTTGCAGGTTTTAAAACTGTAGTAAAACCAAATACGTGTAGCACAGGAACAGGATAACTATGTAGACTCCTGGATCTAGTTGGTGGGTTTAGACTTCAACCGTGCCCCTGCCAAAAACAGGTTCTGACATAAAAAGGCTCAGACAATGCCAGCTCTGGCCCTTGCTCTGGTTAGGACTGTAGAAAAAGAACTTGTACGCTTTGGCTCTGTTGTGCCCCCTTGGCAGGAGCTCTAGTGTCAACCAAGGCACGGGCTGCCACGAAGAAGCAGAGGATCCTTTTTGGAGCAGCGCCTGATCCCCCTGGAACTTTTAAAGTTTGGCTGGAAACCGAAAACTATGATGCAGGGCCAAAACTGTCTGTTTGCTGGTAGTCGGTGTGCTTAGACTCTACTGATCACATGGAAAATGAGTGTGTTACTAATAAATGTGTCTGTGTTGCCTTGTAGTCCATTTCAGTGTTTGCCAGCAACTCATCAAAACCCAGAAACCTCACAAGCGAAGCCTTGGCCGTTTTCTCCACAAATCATATTTTCGCTGCTGACGACAAAAGGTGAGAGACCCAAACACAAAGCAACAAGCTATAAACTGTAAAAGTAGGAGGGAAGAAACTGACAGGGCTGCTGAAAGAGGGAAAGTCAATGAGTGACAGAACAGAGCGTGATCCAAAACATGGACGACAAGAGCTGGCAAAGAAACCATGACAATGATCTGGCAGCGAGCAAAACGTACCTGGGCAGAATATATATTGAGGGCAGCTGAGTGGCAATCAGTGCACAAAAGCCAGAAGCGTTCAGGGCAAGACTTGAGGTAAAAAATAAATAAAGCAAAATTAAAGCAACGAATACAATGATTACCCCTTTCAAACCAGAAAATATCCATATCTGTAAAATCAGCTGAATTACTGTATAGCCATTGTTGTGTTGCTATTGTAAATTAACTGTAACAGCCATCTTGTTTTGGAGTTACTTTAAAGTTAATCAGTTGTAGTTGGACATGGGACCCTGTGTATAAATTTCATTCCACCTCATGTACCACATGTGGTAAAAACAACAATAAACCTACTTGAACTTGAACTTGAACATCCGGTGATTACACTCTGAAAAATCTCAATAAAATCTAGCGGTGCATGAGATATTTTGCTAACAGACAAACAGGGTTGAATCCAACCACTTATGCCAAAGTTTTAAGCTAATAAGTGGTACTTGGAATATGTTTTGTGTATTACTCTCATTTACCACCGCACTAATTTTTAGCCCGTCATTAAAATAAGCTGAATTTTAGCCATTTTGCATTTTCTAAAGACAAATGGCTATAACAGCCATCTTGACTTGAGTTAGCTCTAAATCTTGATCATTTATGTTCTTCCCTGAAGGTTTCATTAAAATCTATTTAGTAGTTTATTCGATGTTTTGCTAACAGGTGGACAAAATTGATCGGCTGTAAAACCAAATAAGTTTTAGCCATGCGTTCGGCTGTGGCGAATTACTCTGATAGTTGTAAATGTACAATCGTTGAATTACTCTGCACACGTTTCACTAAAACCCGCTGAGTGATCCATGGGATATTTTGCTAACAGTCACAAACACATTCAGATGCTACCCAGTGTTGTTTTTTGTCCGCCTTCACCTTCAAGCGATATTATTCAAGCATGATGGGAATAAACCAAAGAAGCAAATTCAAACTTCAACACAACAGATCCACAGACCATAACTTACATGTGTAAAAGGTCAGTGGCGGACAACATTTGGACCAGAATCTTTAAACATTATCTACAGTTCATCTGTGAAATTGCCTTTCCGGTTCCCTTCAAGTCTAAAAAGAATGACATCATGATGTAATTACAGACCACTGCGACCAGTCAGTCTAATAATTACATTATACCTTGTCTCTATACAAAAACTCACTTTTGAAATGGCATTTTGCTGCGTCCACTGGTGCAACGGCAACCTTTCAAAGATGAAGAACCACACTGACGCATTAGTGAGCGAGCTTTGCAAGTGCCCGTCAGCAAGTTTAGCAAACTTTGGATAGTGCAACTCAAGCTGTTTCTTCCTGCTTCTCTCAAAGATGCACAGTTTTCAAAAAGTCAAATCATTCTTTAATCATTCGCGATTCAGTCTGCAGGAGTTTATTAAAAACTTGAGTCTGGCTTCGGTTGCAGCTGACAATAACGGCAGTGACTTCTGGTGCTACAGTGAGTCTGTGCTGCCGCAGTATGGCGTGAGGTTCGGAGACGCAGCGAAGCAGAGCTGCCCTCGCAGAACAACTCATCTTCAATTGGATCACAAGAACATGCAAAACTGACACTGTCCAGGTGGTCTGGGGACATGCACTTTGACTGCAGCTTGATTTTGCACTACTTTTAAGCATTCCACTATAACATTTAATCATATTTTCCTTTAAGTGGTCTGAGACGTAGCTTATTTTTACCTCCTTTTGTTGGCTCTGTTTGCAGACTAACTCCAGCCGCAACAGAAGATCAGCCCATCACAGGTCTTTTCAGGCACCTGGCTGTTGCAGATGCATGGATGTCTTCAGATGCAGAAGCTTGACTCAATCAATGCCTGAATATTCCTGCAGGGGGAAGTTGCCGTTCCATCACTGGTAGCACCTGCCTGAAGTACAAACACATTTTGAAGCAGTCCAAAGATAGACTTTTTTAAATAGATTATCACAGATAAAGTGACATATCTCCAATTAAATTGGCATTACAGTTATTTTTCTGGATAGGAATTTATGAGAACAGCTTCAGGGTAGAAGCTGTTCCTCAGTCTAGTGGTTTTGCACTTAATGCTCCTCAAATTTCTGTCTGAGGGGAGTGGGGTAAAGTGTGTGTGTGTGTGTGTGTGTGTGTGTGCTGGGTGAGTGGGGTCCTTCATGATGCAGGTGGCCCTCTTCCTGCATCTGGAGGTGCAGATGTCTGTG
>JARVLU010000001.1:40282569-40293120 GCA_031762415.1 Simpsonichthys santanae | reverse complement strand
TGATAAAATAATGTACTTGATGGATGACAGTAATGTTTTCTAGTGATAATTCTTACAGCTCTTTTCTGTAAAACAAATAGAGATAAACATAGAAGATTAACAACCCAGTAAAATACACAAATATAAAATAAATAAATAAATAAATAATAAAATAATAAATAATAAATAAATAAAAAAAAAAAAAACAAATGTAGATAAACATAGAAGATTAACAACCCAATAAAATACACCAGAACGCAGGAAATGGCATCTATTTTATTCAGAATTTCTGCAGGAGGACCACCAGACTCCCTCACCAGTGTGAGTCCTCCCCATATTTTGAATGATCCTGACACCAGTGGCCACACATTGTTCAAGCCAAGAGCCATTGTCAGCACTGAGCTGAGCATCCCTAAAGGTCAGATGCTAGAATTGCCCCTGCATGTAAGCCTGCTTTTTATGATAAGGTAGCTCAAAAACATTGTCCGTGATAACGAAACAGAACAAGGAGACCATATCTTCATTATAATTTTGCATCATGGCATTTTTTAATATCTGTTACACTTTAAATAACTCCTCTTTTAGTGTAAAGTACAAACCTCCTGTGTGAAAAGCATTATGCAATACTATTGTATCACAATCTTCTCATAATTACAGCCATCTATTATGCCTTCTATCTGGCCGTGCTCCAAATTAAAACAAAGAAAAAAGATTGGAGCATAAACCTTCATGTTTAAAGTGCAGCATTTGCTGTGGATTTGGCCGTTATCTCATACAGCTAATAGTTTTTCACGATGACAGCCGCTTCGGCTGCATTCTGTGCCTTTATCACTACGAAACAAAGCAACTGCAGGAGCCGAGAAGCCACAGTCAATTAAAATAAAGAGATAAGTTGGATTGAAGATCGTAGGAAGGAACACACACCACAAGATTTCTTTTTCCAGAAGAAGTGTAATTTTTTTGTTAAAGGACTAAAATGTTTGAAAAACCTGCAACGTGTTATTCAGATGAGGAAACTAAAGGAGACAATTATTTCTTCAACTGAATGAAAGTCATAAATAAAAACAATTAAGAAAATTGTGTGCGATTTTCAGTTTGAGAAGATTTTACTACTTTGAACATATAGTTCTGAGATGGTTTATTTTAGGGTGATTTTATCTTTTTCTGCTTTTATCTTAGTTGAAAGCGACAACTGATATCAGGCACACAAAATGAAAATGTTTTCACCATGCGCGCTCATCAATTTGAGGCTGAAATGAAAACACGCCCCGCCGACAGCATGGCAAATTCCACTTTTTTCTTCCGCGTCTTTGGTAAATTGCCACTCCTTCATTGCCCATCGCCAAACTATCTCCATCCCCACATCAACACAGTGCAAATACTGCAACAGAGTTAGAAAAGGAGGGAGGATGCACAGGCAAACTATCTGTCAGCACCTATCCTGGTAATGGCTGTTAAAACAGTTGCTTCCATGCCCTGTCTGCTCTGTCAGGACTTATCTGGTGAGTTGGACTCGCACAACAGAAGGAGGGCATGACTCCAGCAACTTTTATTGTTCTCTGTGAGGGGACAGGTAGCAGTAGGCGAGGTTGGAGGGCAATATGATGAAAAAGAATGAAAGTTATATAACACAAGAGAATGACTCGTCTAGCTTTAGCTGAAACATTCTGGATACCTATAGAATATGTTAAGCGTAACATGTGTTTTAGGACCATTCAGGCATCAGTTTACAGTGACTTACCGTATTTTCCAGTGTATAAGTCACAGGTTTTTTGCATAGCTTTGTCAGTCTTGCGACTTATACGCCCAGGCGACATACACTTTTTCCCCATTTTCATAACGCAATTTTTGACTGACGCTTTAAATTTCTAAGAACTGCAACAGTGAGTCCTCCCATGCACACTCACAGGCAGACAAATGCCGGAGAGCTAGTGGCTCCAGCTGCAATGGATGGATGGATGGATGGTGCCGCACCACCCAGGTGAAATGTAGCTGTTTTGACCATTAAAGTGCATTTATTAAGGAAAAGTTGAACTGAGACACACCTTTGCTATACAGTAATGTTGGGCAAACAAATAATTGTTTTTAAGTGTTAATCTTGTTAAAGTTTGAAGAACTGCAATAGCAAGTCCTCCCGCGCATGCTCGCTTCACTCAGCTGGTGCAGACGGACGAACGCTGAAGAGCTAGCGGCTCTGGCTGCGATGGATGAATGGCAACACACCGCTCAGGTGAAATGAATCTGTTTTGACTATAGGGATACATGATATTATAGGCACGGTATTGACTGATATTAGCAATGACGTTCAATATCGGACATTCCATTGAAATAACTCGCTGATATAAAAGGTGCTGTTTTGTCTGCAGTGGCAGCACAACGCGATGACATCACACGTGCCTACCTGATCTCATGGTGGAGAGGAAAATTCAAAATGTTGGCGGTGTGGAAGTTTTATTTCACATCAAAGGAACGTATATAAAATATTGGCATTGGTTAACGGCCAAATAAGTTTTAGTATATCAGCATAACGAATATCAGCCAAAAATCCAGTATCGTGCATCCCTAGTTTTGACCATTAACTAAACGCATAATAAACGTGATGGGTGACGCATAATAAATGCGACTTATACGCCGAAGCGACTTATATGCCAGAAAATATGGTAGTTCTTTATAGGTTTTTTTTTTTTTTTTTTTTTAAGTTCAAAACATAAAATGCATATAATTAGTTGTTTTGTTTCCCTTCATCCTATTTAAAATTGTTTAGGCATGATTATAAAGTTGAACAAGGGGAATTTTTAACAAAGGAGGAGCTGGATGCAGAAAAAGGTTCATTATACCTGCTTGAAAAACAACCTACCGAGTCAATAATCAGAATTAATGCTCATTCTCTCTTAACGTATCCTAAATAAAATATTTTCTCAGCTTTGTAAGAGCAAAACTAGACCTTCATAACCTAACCAGAGGACTTTTGTGGCATTTTTTCATTCAACCTTTATTTAGGCAGGTTAATCTCATTGAGCCTCAAGGACTCATTTACAAGAGAGACCTGGGATTTTATTGTACTTTGTACAGTATATCTGAGAACCACATAAAAAAAGTATTGTACAAATGTTTTTCCTGCTGCCGCGCTAAAGAAAGTCAATAAAATGAATCTAAATATATGAAGAGACTATAACAAAACACACAAAAGATGCTCCTTCACCCAGCTCTTTCATTGCTGACTATTTTTGCAGGGACAAACATCAGCCCAATGCAATGAGGACAAAATAGAACTCGTTGCAGTGCATAAAAGAATCTTTAAAAAAACATACAGCCATACTTAATGTGTGCAGGTATCTTCCTTTCTCTTGTAAACACATACAAGGTGACCTTCAAATCCCCACAAACACCTCCAGTGGTTTTTAAAGGCACATGCACTCTCTCTGAACTCTATGCTCTCAGCCACATTTATCTTACTCTGTATGTGACCCTGTGTTAGATTATTAGATTAGCCCATTAATGGTCCTGATCAATCACATATCATCATCCTTTTTCAACACAATCCAGTTTGTACCTAATCCATACGCTCCTTTGCTTTGACATCTGTTCTTCCACCATTTTAATGCAGATGAAACAGTCAAGTTCTTTGTAAGTATTGTCTAAAGGAAACATCTTGTCTTCTAACAGAGAACTCAAAAATTTAGAAATGGGACAAAAATCTTGATGAATATTAGGAGTGTGTGAATGCTCGCTTTGGTTTCTCCTTCAGACGTGTCCCAGTTTGTGTTGCTGAACTTGATTAACCCAGCCAACATGCCGTGCCAACAATGAAGCGTAGAGGTGAGAGCGTGACGCAACAGAGGTGCATCACTGTGAGGGGTGTGAGAAAGATGATATTTTTAGATGGCACTGTGGAAGCCTGTGGGTACTCAAAAATAGCGACTGAGAAAATGATGCCCAGTCTCCACCTGCTCTGCTGTGCTTAAAATCCAAATTAAAATACAAAAGTCTCAGCCAAGTTTCCGAAGCTGTTAGTTTCCTAACTGAAATCCAAAAAAGGCACTTTTAAGGTGTTTCAAAGAGAAAAGGGGACAATCCCCTCCAGCATAGAATATTTATGCATATAATTAATTGAGATAAAAAGGTTTTTAATCCCCATAAAAAATGAATAACTGATCTTTGTTCTTTTCACAGGTAATCTAAACTGACAGCTTGAACTTTAGAAGCTATTTATTGTAGCCGTATTGTGGTTAAAGCAGTTACGGAAGCAAAAGTTAAAAGGATGCAAAAAATAATAATCTTTATATCTGATTCACAACCTGTTAACCTTATAGTTTGTTAGCAGCCAAGTGAGGGAACATTTTTAAAACAAGGTGAAAAACACAAATAAAAGAAACAGCAGCTGCATTTTGTAAATTTAGATCTACAGTAAAACATAACTCAGGAACACTTTGAACAACACGTTCACTTGTAACCCGAACATGAAGTTTGCTGTCAACGTTTAAAAGTCAAACTTCCCGTGACCTACATTTCTCCCATTCTTCTGAACATGACATTTCAGAAACACCTTGGGGGAATTTCTTCAACTTTGGCACATATGTTTACTTTGGACAGAGAATGAAATGATGACATTCTATATAGAAAAGGTCAACCGTGAATTTTTCATTGACACTACAAAGGGTTACGGTCAGATATGCCACAACCCAGGGACCAAAAAAAGCCATGGATGCAAACGGCAGCTTGGCAAAAATATTAAACTGGAAAAGAGCTGAGCAAGACAAAAGATTTAAATAATATAACTTGACAGATTAATCAGCAAAACAATTAATGATTTAGATACTCTGAGAGGAGCACTTTTAATCATTTTAAACATTTATGCACAAACTACAGATAAGGATTTATATGATTTAGATATGCATATGTATGTTCATGTGCATGTTTATGTAAATTAAAAGAAATGAAACCTACTGGGATATTATGGAAATTATTAACACATATTATTTTGTTACCATCATGAATATTTGCTAATAGAATAGAGAATGTGGCAGAAGTGAGCTGGTCTGGGAAGCACAGTCCTCACCTCCTGCTCTATCATCAACATGCATGGAGGCTGCACAGCTGCAGAAAGAAAAGCTTTGCAGAGAGTGGTGAAGGCTGCGCAGAAGTCTGTTGGAGTCAGTCTCCACACCATCCATCCATCCATCCATTATCTTTTATCCACTTCTTCCATTTTGGGTCACGGGGGTCATCGGTGCCCAGTTGCGCCACCGTGCCATCTTAGTCTCCCCACCATCACAGACTCTTACACTTCCAGATGCAGGAAGAGAGCCACCTGCATCATGAAGGACCCCACTCACCCAGCACATACACTTGTTGCCCACTCCCCTCAGGCAGGAGGTTGAGGAGCATTACATGTAAAACCACTAGACTGAGGAACAGCTTGTACCCTCACGATTCCCTAACCAGAAAAATTATTGTGATGCCACTTGAATTGGCGATTTGTCACTTTGTGCTGCTGATTATCCATGCTGCTGATTTTTGACCTTAAAGCAGCTGTATTCATACCCATCCACTCACAACAGACTCATGTTCAGGCTGCTGTTAATACACTGTATTATATTACATTGTTCTTGTTTAGCATATGCCTTAGAGCTTTGTACACAGTTTATATTTTATACTTTATATTTTTGCTATTTTGGGGTGTAACTGGGACCTTGAATACACAGTTTTGTTCCACCTCATGTACCACATGTGATGCGAATGAATTGAACCTTGAGACAAAACCTATGACTATAGAAACTAAGAAATGAAACGAACTTAAACAAATCAAAGTTCATGCTCAACAATCCAGGTAATAAATCCAACAAAGTTAAGTCAGGTCCTCTGGACGGTTTCTTTGGGTTGAAATGTTTCATCTCTCATCCAAGAGACTTCTTCAGTCCAATGAGCCACAACAAACTCAGTCTTTTAAGTAGCACTCTCACAAAGTGGGCCAACCAGTTTGGTGGTGATAAGCTGATTTCTGGAATCTGCCCTCTCGCCCGCCAGCTCATGTGAAGCAGCCATGGTCAAAATGGTTCAAAACATATGGCTGCTACTTAAAAGACTGAGTTTGCTGTGGCTCCTTGGACTGAAGAAGTCTCTTGGATGAGAGATGAAGTGTTTTAACACAAGAAGACCTGACTTAATTTTGCTGAACTTAAACAAAGTTGCATTAATTTAATTAAAAATACCTTGTTAAATAAGTTATTTTGACACAAACAGGTTCAGTTTGATCTCAAATGACGAGATTTATACAACATGTGAATCATGGTTGGAACTATAAAACTTGCCACAGCTTTTTTTTTTTTTTATTATTTTTTTAAATACTGTACATATAAGTAGAACAGCAAAGTAGCAACATAAAAGTTTAGTCTCCTGTAAACTGACTTATTTTAGCCTCTTTTAATTGTTCCAGCTTGACCATTAGTTTGTAAAAGTGCTGCTTGAGTTTGAGGCTTGCATGAAGATTTAGTGTTCATTTGCCTGCGTTCGTTGTGCGTCCTTGCCTTAGTTGGCCAGCTAAGTGCGTTGGCTCAATCACCACTGTAAACTGTAAAAATGTTCTGCCAAGTTATCTTGTTGTATCTCAGCTGTTGTTGTCTTTTGCAGGTCCAATTACAGCAGCCAGTCTGGAACGACCGGGGGAGTCTGCAGCGATTCAAATGACCCGCAGCTGCCTATAAAGCAGATGCTCGGCACAGATAAGCGGAGCTGATAGATGGACACATCCAGCTGTTTAAAGAATGGAGAAATCTGTTGTCGTTTTACGATGACACATTCCAAACACACACACACACACACAAAGTCAAATAAGCACACTTTTCATGGATGTTTCTTCAGTGAGAGCTAATCCTTTGCCGCTGCCAGTCGTGCTTTCATCTCATCCGGAAAGCTCCTTACACCAGCAAAAGCTCATCCTTGGTGCGACAGAATACATATACGACACACACATGCACACACTCCGTCTAACACTGGACGGAAGACTGTGTGACACAATCAGCGTCTGGTTCATCTCACGAATCACCCAGAAAAATGGAGGAAACCAACATTTTGACCTCACAAAAGGCATTAAATTAAGAATTTAGAGACATAAATGAATGTTCGTACACAAACTATGTTTCATTTAGCCTGAATCTCACAAATAAATAAATAATCCATTCACTAGGACTTTTTTCCTAAACTTGCAATGCCTCTGAGGATACTTATCCTTTTATTTTTATTTTTTTAATGTACGTATGAGTCTTTTGTTCTGCAGTAAATTGGCACATTATGATCATTTATGTCATTCCCTTGTACATCACTATGTTGTAAAGGCTCAAATGTGAAACATGGAGGAAAGAGAAGGAGACGGCAGAGTCTAAGAAGTATCTTACGGTGGTTTCAAACACATTTATAGACCAGTAATATGTTCCACCTGAGTGACTGAGCGAAGACAGAGGAAGTGAGGTTGATGAGCTGGAACTTTTGGTCTTGTTCTCTGTTTCCCAGCGGATCGATAACAGCAGCGCAATAGACCTGGCCACACTTGTTTTCACTATGAGCGTTCACGTTCGTAGCCTTTTATACGATATTTTGTATTTTCTAAGAGTTCGAGAGCTGTCACGCTTTTTAAATTGCTTCAGCTTTAAAGGCTCTCCCTTGGCACCACACTGTTAAAAGTGAGGGGTTTTCATTTTTGAATACGGTCGTTTTAAAAGCATTTTGCAGCTCAGTATTGTTACAACAGATCTTCTTGTTTCATACCACTTCCTCGGTCTTATGAAGGAGTTAGACTTCCTCCTCCGACCTGCACGTTCCCAGTAAATCTCTGGCACCTCTGCTCCAGTCTCTCCATCTCAAAGCTCTGCAGCTGTCAGCAAAACTGCGCTCACCTCATTGTCCACTTCAAATCTCCTCCATCTCCCTGGCTCCAGTTTTCAGTTCAGTATAGAGGATTTAATGTTAACTGCAGGTGTGTTTCACTCTTTAACTTTATCTTTCCTCAATACGTCCTGTGTTAATGCCGTTCTCTGTGCCAGTAGAGTTCATACCCTAATTTTATCTTAGACTGCTGCTATTGCTGAACCTTTTTTTTTTTTCTAAAGTGATGTCTCTTTCTGTCTCCCTGCATCCCTTGTCTCATCTGTCACTTGCTGTCAGTAGAAGATGCATCTGTCTGGCTTACGCTCTCATTCTCCGACATAAACACGACTCTTTCAGAGTGTGTGCTCTCTTTTCCGCTTTGCAACAATAAAACTGACAAAGGAGAGTTATGAAGCACAATATTTTTTTCCTCTTGTGATTTACCGTCTCCATGTAGATTCTATTACGCAACGCAAAAATCTGTCTTTTCAGGAATTTAGCTCATGCCTCTGCTTGTGCTGGCTAAGGAGAGTTTTGAGTTGTCTTTGTAGCTGTTCAACAAGCTGCTTGGTAACAGTTTATAGAGGCTGATTTCTGTCGCCATTCCTGATATGTATCCTCTTCTTTTCGAACAACACTTCTTCCCAGATACATTAAAACAGCTGCCTCGTTAATATGTCTCATGCTGTGGTCGCATCAGTTTACTTGTTGGTCATTCAACATGTATTCTGATATCCAGTCCATTATTTAAAGAACACATGTTAAGAACATTAAGATAATGTTATTAGTAGCCCAATTACTAGATGTTGAGCTACTCATCAACTTGAATTCAGAATCAGCTGATGATGAGGACGATGATAAATTGATGTCCTGGTTGATGGCCGTTGCCATAGAAGCAGATACTCTGTTGAATCATGTTCGGCATCACCTAGAAGGATGTTGATTGGTGTGTTCAAAGTTAATGAAATAAGTCTCTTGTGACTACAGGAGATTTTTATTTGGTGTTAAATTGAAGCCTGGTCCAGCAAATATTATTTTGTTAGAATCCTATTTGCTTCAACATCTAGCTATGGCACTGTTTTCAAATACTAATAAAGGAAGTTGGACAATGATGCAACATTAAATAAAACAAACAATAAAAATAAATACCGTATTTTTCAGATTATAAGGCGCAATATCATTGAACGGGTCTGTTTTCATACATAAGGCACATTGGATTATAAGGCACATTAAGCAAAACAAAACAAATAAGTCAAACTTTATTCAACTCATTCACAATAACCACATAAAATTGGTTTGAGGTCAGTAAGTACAACCAGAGTTAATACAAAAAGTGCACCTGATTATAAGGCTCACTGTTGATTTTAAAGAAAATTAAAGGATTTTAAGTTCACCTTATAGTCCAAAAAATATGGTAAAAATAAATGCCCAATTTATATGCCCCTGAAAAATATGTTTTATATGGCCAGCCAATCACAGCTTTTAGTCCTTTCTTAATTATACACAACTTGGACACCACTTGTCTGTGGCAGGATGCAACACTAGATGGTAAAGAAAAAAGTAAAATATGTTTCACCCAAAGAATCTGCACTCATTTTTACATTAATCAAGAATTGACTGGCTGTTTTGAAATTGCAACTAAACAGCCCAATCACCTATGAATGTAATGTCATAAAATTTCACAAAAATAACCTGTTCAAGTTCCTAAATTTCTTCTTGTTTGTGTATATAGATTTATTTAATTGGAATGCCATATTTTTTATGTCCTTGCCACATTTGTTTCTTTGTGTGACGTTCTAAATATAAATTCCCCATTTGAGGTTTTGTAACAACAATTTGGCTTTGCTTCTTGCTTCAATTACATCCTTTCTATCCTTATTATTACTGCTGCTTTTCTCACTGCACCAACCAGTCTCTGATACTTGTTTGCTCGAGTTTGCTGTATGAACCCCAGCTTCAGGGTTATTGAATACAGAAAGTTGTCTAGCCTCAACTCAAAAACAAAAGACCAAAAAAAAAAAAAAAAAAAAAATACAGCAAAAGAAAGCATCAACCGCAGTGTTACAATATATCCTCAAGCAGACTTTCATCTGACAAAGACTGTTCATAACATCCCTCATGTCCATTCCATTGCATTCAATGCCAAGGAACAACAAACAAGCATGTAAACATACATCACAACACATCACAACACGCCTGCAAGCATGCTCACAGCCATCTCATGGTAAATGCATGAATTATAACTGCTCTGTGTCACATTATCTTCCTGCTAGTGGTGATACGTTCCTTTGCATGCTACAAGATGTTACAATTTAGATCCATTGTTCATCAGGCTCAGCTTATATCTAAATTTTGCTCCAGTGAATTATTTCTATGTGTTGTTACTGAACACACACCTGGCAGGAATGAAAAAATATAGAGCTAGGCTGGAGCAGAATAATGGACACCTGATGTATTTATTTTAGGTTTGCTTGGCTCTGAGTTGACAATGTCCTCTTTATTACAAATGATAAAGAAAAACTGGTTTGTGCATTTGTCACATCTAGGTTGGACTATTGCAATGGTTTATAATCTGGGTGTCCATAAACTTCTTTAAAAAGTCTTCAGTTGATCCAAAATGCTGCTGCCAGAATCTTAACTGGAGTTAGTGGGAGAGATCATATCTCTCCAGTTTTAGCTTCTCTCCACTGGCTCCCTGTCAAATCCAGA
>JARVLU010000001.1:40217777-40229481 GCA_031762415.1 Simpsonichthys santanae | reverse complement strand
AAAAGCAGGAGGAGAACAGTGAAAGTGAAGAGAATGTGTGTGCCTCATTCCAGAGCCAGTGAGGAAAAAAAAAAAAACTTTAACATATCATGCATAATCTCAAAATATTGCACGATACTTTGCTTTGAATCATTTAGGATTTGGCCAAAACTGCTTTAACTTTTCCTTCTCTTCATAAAATTTTATTTCATTAAAACTCCGGCAGTAAAGGCAACAGGTGATGCCCTTTTTTCATGAACATTAGGCCTTTAACCTCCTAAGATCCGAATTCTTGCATATGTGGATGCCAGGTCCTAGGCGGTTAATTTATTTATAAGTTCCTGTTTTGGGATTTTGATGTTTTCTCTTGGTTTTCTCAGCAAACATCGGCAACTCAGGCGTTTACACAATCCAAGCTTGGTAAATGCAATGCTATTTTGCTGGCATCAAGAAATATCGTGCTTGACTCAATTTTTGCTTCTGTTGATTTTATAAAATATATTGGCTAAAAATAGACAAAGTGGCATTTAGCAGTCATGTTCAGATATCTCTTTTAGCTACAGTCTGCTGTCTGCAACTTAGAAAACTGCAGTTTATGTGATGTTTCCTTTGTTTAAGTTTAGTCTCTGAAGTAAACATAACTGAAATAAAATTCTTCCCAAAATCCTCTTTAAGTTTCCAAAGTGTCCTAAAACTTGTCAATACTGGGAACACTTAACCAATAAAACATCAGAGACTCATTGAACAACCCCCAGGAAACTCTGACTCTGGGCTTTAACAACCTGGCAGGAGTGTTTTTCTTTTCACTTTATAGTAGGTACTGTAAAATGAAATAGTATAATGATGTACAGTACTCTGGGGTCTTGTGTTCAATTTTCTATTCTCTTCATTATGTGCTACTTGTGGGTCTGGCTCTGACTCGGCTGCGGTGAGCTTCTGGAAGTGGTTCTGAGACGTCACCCATTAAACAGGATTATGTCCATTTGACAAGAAGGCAGCTCTACAAAAAGTTTACAAGGGCAAAGTGTTTCATAGCCCAAGGAACATGGATGCTGCAGAGGTCAGCATTCAACCGTGAACAAATAGAGCCTCTTTGACTGACATTTTATCCAAGGAATCGCAGCTTTAGTGATGAGCAGACACATATCTACTCCGATATGTCAGCAGGGAAAAGTAGTGGCAGGAATTGTTTTCCCTTTTTTCACAAGACTAGTAGGTAATTACATTCAGCCAAAGCATTTGATCTGTGTGTGCTCACACACAGGTAAGCGCACATTAACACAGCACTAGTAATTACCCCTTTCTGCTCATTTCGTCTGTTTAGTGCGCCTCGGACCTTTCAATTATCCACAATACAGATACATTGTTCATTATCTAATTGAATCTGTGACACATATTTGCATTTGAATGGAAAAGGAAATGTGTTTGATCTAAAGTACTTCCATAAGTCCTCAGAAAATTATACATGCCTGCGAGGTATAGCTTGAAATCTGAAATGTCACAGATGGCAAGTCGAAAACTTGTTTTGTCTAGAGGCTTAGACACATTATTACCTCCACCATGAGGTGTCCTATGAGGCATGAAGGAATAGATATATTTTCCAAACTGACACTTTGAATTTGCCTCAAAATCAGCACCCTGCTGCAATTTTGTGGCAATAAAAAGCCTTGCAATGCCCGTGGACGTCAGCAAGACAAAAGCGAGTTTATCTTTCAATCTTGATGCTAATTAAAAGTGAGTGTGACTGCAGAAATATCCATATCTTCCTAATATCTCTATTACCTTTGATTATTACATGCAAGATGGAAGATGTAGGTTAATTAATGGAGGCAATCTGTTGGGGAGATTAATGGAATGGCATAGCCAATGAAGCGAAAAGATGGAGGGAAAGATAGTGGGGAGCATATTGAAAAGGAAGAAAGGGAGGAAATAGAAGGGAGGAGGGTGAGGAGGAAGAGGGGGAGATCATTTAGTTTATTATGCATGTCTGTGTAACATTTCACAAAAATCTAATTTTAGCTTCTTTTTTTAATGCGCAATGAGCTACAACAAGTTTAGTACCAGGAGAAAACTTTACAATAAGGCTCCCCTTATAGGTGGCTAATAAATAGTTTATCCCTCAATAAACACTTTATAAATCATTAATAAATGTTTATCATACATTAATTAAGGGTGACAGAGAGACAAAACTGACCAGTTACTTGCTAAATAGTGATCCAAATCTGCCACATATTTCATCTAGTTGCTATATTAAACATTTCAGACAAAATTACTACCTTGTAAGCACAATAAGAACTTATAAACCTAAATTTTTAGGATGTAATATTAATTGTAGATACTTACAATGCAGTGATAAAGTACAATGTTATATGCTAAAGAAAGATGTTTACAAATGCTTATTGTGCTCACAAGGTAGTAACTAAGTCTGAAATGTGTAATATAACAACTCTAGTTTAAATATATAGGTGAACAGATTTGGCAAGAAACTGGTCCGTTTTATCTCTCTGTCACCCTTAATTAATGCATAATAAGCAGTTATTAATCATTTATAAAGTGTTTATAAAGGAATTATAACATATCTAACTATTTATTAGGCATCTATAAGGGAAGCTTTATTGTAAAGTGGTAGAAAATATAACTTCAATATAGCATAACTTTACGCATAACTTCAGTTCAACTTTGAATCCATCTTATTGGTACAATACTATTCTTATTTTGTGCTTCAATGCATCCTGGGATAATTACAACAATCTATTCATTTATAATGGGTTTTAGAAATAATATAGTTTATATCTGTGCGAGCAAAAGCTGAAGTCTAATTATCAGTATTAGTTTCTTTAGAGCTTGTCATAATAAGTATAGGCTATTCTGTAAACATAATTTAAGACTATTACTTCAAGCAATTATTCAAGCAGTTGGTTGTATGACAGCAAGAAAAGATGGTTTTGTCACAAGTTAATTGTTTTTCTTTTCTTTTTAAGACAACATACACATATAACACTTTGCATTTGCTGAATTAGAAGATTTTAATTTTTAGACTTACCGGTAAGTGGAAGGTGAGTGTGTGCAGCCGTCCTTTTATAAAAACTGTTTTAAATTAGTTTTGTATGGCCAGAATACAAAATAAAACATTGCGGCTTCTTTAAAACAATGCAAAAAACATTTAACAAATTCAAGGTTGTGTTTGCAAATTTAATGCAATTTGTTATTTTGATTAAAATTGTGGAGTTGGTAGAGCTGCTGCCTCTCTCCAAGAAGGTTGCCGGATCAAATCCCGGCCAGGGACCTTTCTGGGTGGAGTTTGCATGTTCTCTCGGTGCATGCGTGGATTTTCTCCGGGGTACTCCGGTTTCCTCCCACAGACCAAAACATGCATGTTATGATAGTATATTGATTCCCTGTGATGCTGGATATGAGCACCATTGACAGCTGCAACCCAAAAAGTAAGAAGCAAGTAAAGATAATAGATGGATGGATGATATTTATACTGTATGATAACATTGTTTATTTATTTGCTAATTAAATTCTGCAAATTATAGGAATGCATTACCAATAAAGACTGAAGTCCTCCAAGCTTTACATTTTAGCAACAGCAACTCTCAAGTATCTGTTCATAGTCGCCTAGAAAATTGAAACTGCAAATTTGTATTAATTATTACTATAATCTGCAGAGGTAATTGTTTTAGCTAAACTCTCACTGTAATTTAAAATTAATTTAGCAATGAAAACACACTTCTATGACACAGAGAGAAGTGGGGAGTAAGTTTTCACTACCACAGCAGCTCTTTGATTTTATATTTTAAGTTTAACGACTAAGTTCTTTATTTATCCTGGAGTTTTCTGACTTCTGTCTGCATCTGAGTTCAACGTTAAACTGATCAGTAGAAACACATCATAAAGGACTTTGAAAAACTTTGACGAGGTTAGTTGCATATTTGTGGGGACTATTTATTACATACAGCACGCTCCGAATTCACACATTTAAAGTGAAACTTGTGCAATCTCATTTTCACACACTATCACGCCACACGTATTCTATCACATCATAGAAAAATATTTCAAAATTGATGACATAGTGGTAAAAAAGGAAGAGAGAAAGAGAGCGTCTGACAGCACTGCAATCACAAGGTTTTCAGACCATTCAAGAGGAAAGTGAGAAATATCTGCTGCAAATGACTGCTGGTATATTACAACCTTTTTTCTGCAGCTGTCATCAAAGTCAGTATATTCTGCAGTGTTGTTCTTCCTCTCAAAAAGACCTCGTTTTCCTCCCGGTTTGCCCTAAGGGTCATGTTTTGTGTAAGATTGGCCTAAGACGTATGCTTGGTTCATAACCAATCAATTGGTATATATATGTTACTTTTACTGTATCCATAAATAACATGTAAATGTATACCATACAGTTCAAGTTCAAGTAAACTTTATTGTCATTACCATCGCGTGGTACATGAGATGGAGCGAAATTATGTACACAGGGTCCCAGTTACACCCAAAAATAGCAAAATATAACGTATAAAAAAGTAAATAAGGATCTAAGATATACACTAAACACTAAGAATGTAAAACAATATGGCATACAACAGCAGCCCGAATAATTAACCCTATAAAAATTAGATCTAACTAACCAGTTGTACATTTTGAATTCTACTTTGTGATCAGTCCGTCCTCCCTTATTATTTTATAACTGAACAACCTTAGAATCACATGACTGTACTCCAAAGTTTATATTCACATGTCAACAACATATTACAGATCTTATTTTTCCATATTTTCCCAACAGAGCACTTCACTCTCAGACTGCAGGTTTACTTGTGGTTCCTAGAGTTTCCAAAAGCAGAATGGGAAAAAGGTCTTTCAGTTATCAGGCTCCTCTCTTGTGAAACCAACTTCCAGTTTCCATCTGTAATTAAGACTTGGCTTAAGACTTTTCTTCGTGATAAATTCTATAGTTAGGGTTGGTTTATTATACTGCCTTAAGGACAAACTGACCTCATTTCCTGTTTTGCTAAAATTGAATAGTTTTCATTTGATATTTCTTTCTTGACGTGATTCTGGACCTGCCATTGTATATTTGTTCCTACCAAACCCAGCCGGTCGAAGCAGATGGCCGCTTGTCCTGAGTCTGGCTCTGCTAAAGGTTTCTTTCTCATGAGGGAGTTTTTCCTTTCCACTGTTGCCTTCATGCTTGTTCAAGATGAGCGTTCTGTGATGGAATTAAATTCAAAGCAGTCTGCTCCTCAAATAAATAATGTTAACTCATTATTTTTATGAGTGTTTCTGTTCAGTGCCCTGAGATGACTTCTGTTGTGACTTGGCGCTATTTAAATAAACTGAGTTGAATTGAATTTTTAATATATTTTGTGTAGTTTGAGCAACTATCCACAATCTAAATGCACAATACAATAAAAATCTCCATATCATTGTTTTAATTAAAAACAACCTGTTCTAATCCCGGCCGGAGATCTTTTTGGTTGAAGTTTGCATGTTTTTTTGTGCACACACGGGTTTTTCCAGGTACTCCAGTTTCCTCCCACGGACCAAAAACATGCATGTTAGGCTGATTGTTAACTCTAAATTGTCCATAGGTGTGAGTGAGAGGGTGGAGGGTTGCTTGTCTTGGTTGTCTCTATTTTTCCCTGTGATGGACTGGAGACCTGTCCAGGGTGTCTCCTGCCTCTTGCACACTGACTGCTGATCGTGAGCACAAGTGACCTACACAGTAAGGAAGGAAGCAGTGAGTAAAGATAAAGGATGAATGTTTTTCATCATAATAATAGCACTTAATGTCATCACACTTCAACAGTGGTCACTTACTTTGGATCCAAGACTAAAATTATAGTCAAACTGGTCTTTTTGTATCAAAAATATGAAGCCTACAAATCACAACCACATCACCACCACACAATGTACCAAGACAACAGAGGAAAAAAAACTTCCAACAGCAAACCTAATCAGGCAAATTTACTCAAAACCAAAATGAACTGTAGAAAAATACATAACATGGTGACAATAAAATATCATTAAAGCATTAGTTATATTAAGAATAAGGATAATTGATACATAGAAAATGTACAGTTCGATTGAAAATGAAAAACAGGATAGCAAAAAGTTGATTCTTAAACACATGAAAGCGAAAACCATATGAAGACGACATGTTAGAAAAATTCTCTTTTAAGACCTCATCAAGTATTTAACATGGATGTGAACGCTACACTCCTGAAATTTAAAGCCAGTCCCTAAGGCTTTCTGTCACGTTTTATTTCAAAGATAATGTTGTTGTTTTATTGTGCACAGAAACTGTAGACAATGCACTAAATGGTGGGAGGTTTTGTCAGAAAATTGTTCCCTATTACAAATATACAAGATGTCCATACCTTGAAAGTAACATTTTTATTTATTAGGTTAACAAAAAAACATATGTACGCCTGACTGAAACTGTGCCAAACTTTAAAGAGGATGAGATACAGAGAGAATTATGGATAGAGACAGAGACCATGAGGCGTTGGTGAAGCAGAACTTCTTAAAGTTTCCTTCTTCCTTCTTTCTTTTCATTTTTGCTCCAGAAGGATGGTGGCTCCTGTGAACTGGACAAGCTCTGCCTCCCTCCCATTTTCTGTGCTTACATCTGTACAGCTTCAGCCTCATTTGAAGTGAGTCGCTGTTCTGATTTGACTGTCAAATTATTTGAACGATTGATAAAATACTGACACCAGCCTCTGAGCCAGTGACCTGCTTAATGAGTCAGTAGTGGGAATAACAAGAGATGGGGTTGCGAGGTTAATAATATGGAACATTATGACATAAAAAGCAGTCCGCTGTGCCACTTTGATGTTTCCACATATAATTTTTCTTGCTTATAGTAATGCAATCTTTCCAAAACTACACTGAACAAAAATATAAATGTAACACTTTTGTTTTGCTCCCATTTTTCATGAGTTGAACTCAAAGATCTAAGACTTGTTCTATGTACACAAAAGGCCCCTTTTCTCCCAAATATTGTTCACGATTTTGTGTAAATCTGTTAGTGAGCACTTCTATAATCCATCCACCTCACAGGTGTGTCATATCAGGATGCTGATTAGACAGTACGATTATCGTACAGGCGTGCCTTAAGGCTGACACAATGAAAGTCCACTGGGGTCAGATGGGGGAGAACCCCATTTGCATCACACAGTGCAACACAGCTCCTTCACATAGAGTTGATCAGGCTGTTGATTAGGGCCTGTGCAGTGTTGGTTCACTCCGCTTCAATGGCTGTGAGAAGTTGGACATTGTCAGGAACTTGAATATGCTGTTGTATATGCCAGAGCATCACAAACATGCTCAATAGGTGACATGTCTGGTGAGTATGCTGACCATGCAAGAACTGGGATGTTTTCAGCTTCCAGGAATTGTGTACAAATCCTTGCAACATGGGGCTGTGCATTATCATGCTGCACCATGAGGTGATGGTCAGGGATGACTGGCACAACAATGGGCCTCAGGAACTCATCATGGTATATTTGTGCATCTAACATGCCATCAATAAAATGCACCTGCATTTGTTGTCCTTAACATAAACTTGCCCATACCATAACCCCACCGCCACCATGGGCCACTCAATTCAAAACATTGGCATCAGTAAGCCACTCACCCACACGACACCATACACTCAGTCTACCATCTGCCATGTACAGTGAAAACCAGGACTCAACTGTGAAGAGAACATCTCTCCAACGTGCCATACACCTAAAAAATGAGCATTTGCCCACTCAGATCAGTTACAATGACAAACTGCAGTCAGGTAGATTCCCCGATGAGGACGACAAGAATGCAGAGGACCTACCCTGAGATGGTTTCTGACAGTTTGTGCAGGAATTATTTGGTTCAGCAAACCATTTGTTGCAGCAGCGGACGGGGCGGCTGGTCCCAGACGATCTTGGAGGTGAAGGTGCCGTATCTGCCAGTCTGGTTACACGTGAATTGTGGTTGTGAGACTGGTTGAATGTTCTGACAAATTCTCTGAAATACCTTTGGAGACAGCTTATTGTAGAGAAATGAACATTCCATTCAGCTCTAATGGACATTCCTGTAGGCAGCATGAAAATTGCACGCTCTGTCAAAACTTGCAACATTTGTGGCATTGTGCTGTGATAAAATTGCACCATTTTAGAGTGGCCTTTTATCTTAAATCGTCTTCTTATCTACTTTGATCTCAAGACTAGGTTGAAATGTTCCTCTTTGAAAGTACCAATACTTACAGTCAGGGCTGCTTTGGATCACTCTGAACTATACGTGCCTTTGTTCCTCACATTCTATTTTTGCTGTCAATAATTGTGTTTTTCTTCTATTCTTTTGCCCACAACAGGTATGTTCACAGTAGTATTTAGTTTTCTTTGTGTTTTCTCAGATGGTTGTGGCAGATGGCTGTTTTTTTTTTTTTAACTTTTAATAAAACAAGTTCTCCTCTTCACTGTCACTTGTCAGCCATTGCAGACCAGATATCAAGTTGAAATTTCAGTGCAATTTCTTGGCTTTCTTAGCTGAAACAAGTGAGCTGAGCTGTTATTAGCTTCCAGTCTAATCACAAGTCTAATATACAAGTCAACATCTCACATGACGCTTTTCTTTGGGCGTTCTTCGGACATCAAAACAGTTCTCAAGTTGGATCTTCTTAACTTTGATTGTGACATCAGCCTTCTCTCTGAAATGATGCTGACAGATGGAACCAATTACATATAATCACATGACGCTTCTCATCTGTATATTAGCTTGTCATTCTCTGCTACTGTACTTCCAGTGGTTAAAATGTGGTTTCTAGGACAGTGATTATTCATGAGGAATAATGTAGAGTACACTTGTCTTCACTTGGTACAGCAGAGCAAATGAACTCCTTTTCCTGCTGCTCAGATTAGACACACTCAATCTTTGGAAGGATTAGATGAAAACAGTTTACACCTGAAATTAATCATTTGCTCGCCCTTGGCATAGATGTACTGTAATTATCTTCAACAGACAAAGTAAATAAATAATGCTTAGCAGATGACAGAAAGAGGGCTCTGTTAGTATATTCAGCTTGAAAAGTTCAAACATGTAGCCTACATAGATCGTTATAAAGCAGGTAGAATAAAAGTACTGCTAGTTTGGCCTCAGTTCTAAAACCATTAATTGTGGTTAAATTACATATTTGGAGAAGTTAAGGGACTTCACAGGTTCAAGTAAGTGAATAAAAGTTGAAAAATAAATGCCAGAATGCAAACAAAATACAAAGTTATACATTGTCAAGTATGTCTTCGGACCCACTAGAGTTCCAGCTATATTTTCCAGGTCATCTGGTGGGACCTCGAGGCAATATCAAGCCAACCGTGAGATAAAGTCTCTCCTGCAAGTCCTGAATTTCCCTCAAGGCCTCTTCCCAGCGGGTCACGTCTGAAACACCTCCTTATACGAAGCTGTCTGGAAGGCCACTGCACCAGATGTTCAAACCTTCCCAAATGGCTTTTTGAGCTCATCCTAAATATAGAAATAATGCAATCGGTTCAAGTTTCTGTCACCTATGTCCACTCTGCTCTCTTTTTGGCTCAAGCCGAACCACTGATTTATTCAAGCTCACAGAATAGGAACTTTTACTCAATCTAGCAAATTGGGCACTGTACTGTACTTTGCATGAAGTTCTGAGGGCGTGTGCAGATGTTCTGGCTTCTGTTTTTGTGTCGTAATGGGAGTTTGCCAAGCGACTGCCATATGATAATTTGTAAACAATAATTTATGTCTTGTATTCGGTGAAGGAATAAAATATGCTGTAATCTCTGCAGCTCTCTCTTTTTTCATCTTGAGCACAGCTGCTGCCTTGTCTCTTACTTTTAAACTGAGGGTGATGTGTCAATTGGTTTCTGTTGAGCTCTTTTCAGCAGAGAGGAAACCCTTTCAGTGTTTGAAATACTTCACATCCTACATTATCATAACTAGCTATAACTATTGTGCATTACAGGATAATTTGTTAGGGTTCTGCTAATGCATTTTCATGGTGGTAACTTTGAAAACCTTAATGCAAACTTGAACATGCTCCTTATGTTAGATTCATATCAAATGGACTGGGAGGAGGCGAAAATGGGTCAATGTGTTGCCTGAGGACACTTTAACATCTAAACAGGTTGAGCCCAGTGAGATGAGAAACCACAAGAAGGTTTACCAGCTCAGCTTAGAAAACCTTGACCTCTACGTTTGTTGATCCTTGCGGGGAACAAATTGCACACACTTGACTTGATAGTATATACAGTAAACATGAGGGGTTTTTTTTGTACTCAAGTTTCTCGAGTTCAAAAGTTTAACACTCAATTAATGTTTTTTTTTTTTTTTTCCTGTTTAAGTAACAGATCAATGGATTCAATTTCACAGTTTCACCTTTTTACACAAAAAATATGCTCAGTTATCCTGAGGTGGTGTTGAGGGAGTCACTCGTACCTGGTCCAGTATTTAAAAGGTTCTCTTTTTTTATGCTTTATTCTTTTATCAGGTTTATAAAATCCACTGACAGTCAGCAAGACAAACAAACAGAACCTTTTTCTTACGTCCACCTTGCTTATTGCTTTGGCAGAGAAAATGTTGATTTCTTGCTGCCAAGTTCTAACGAGCACGGTTTTTATTCACAGAATTCACATTGTCAGTCAGCCTCAGTTGTCTGGGTCTTTTCTGTTACATTTTAGTTGTTGATGCTGACGGTCAAAAAGCTGGTTCTGAGGGCACAGTTGATGAACAAATCTGCGTGAAATAAATGAATAGAAAGCTTCAGCAGCACTAAGTGATGCTCGCGTGCCGCCTTCAGAGCAGACTGGCAGTAAGGCTGAAACAGTTTGTAAAATAAACCATCACATCTCACGCCTATTCATCTGCTTTATTTAAAATGTCTAACCTCCCTGACTTTACAAGACCTTTCTATTCATGAGGATACTCTGCTGATTTTATCTCTGAAAATCTCTCTCCATGGACCATTAGTTGTTAATGGTATTAATAAAAGATCTTTAGCTTTAGGCAACAACATGGACTTATTAAAAGGTGAAAGAAGAGTATTAGCTCGGACAAAAATAGGTTCCCCCAGTTTAACTGAGCACTCCTCTCCCTCACTGTGACTATCAGTAACAGACTGCTAGGCAAACGGAGTTAATGGTGGGAGACAAAAAGCAGCCCAAAGTTTTAATGGGGCCTTTTATGTTACTGTAACATATGGAGAGTGTAATGCTGGATGGCAACAGCACTGTTGGGGGTTATCTGTTCTATTAGCATCTAACTGCACTGCTTTTAAAATGATTCTTTCTGCCAGATGTTTCCATTTTGTCTTGAATTATATTCCAAGTCATTTTTCACTGCCTTTACTTTTAACTGAAAGAAATGGAAGAATAGCCTGTTCAGTCAACAAAAGCCTTAAAATCTTAGCATAGGACTTTTTTTTTTTTTTAGATAAGAAGTGGAGTATGCACAGAAGATGAAGTTAAGTAAATTCATATATTTCAGCGGAAAAAAACAAGTCTTAGTTTGTTATCCAACAATGTTCAGTCAGGTCATTCCATTCAATTCACAAAGTGCTTTACTAATCCCAAAGGGAAATTACATGTTGTTGTAGCTCATCATCCTGCTTTCTTTCTAGAGTTGTTATAGATGCTGTTTCATACTGCTGCTGATCTGTTTCATGCTGCTGCTGATCTGTTTCATGCTGCTGCTGATCTGTTTCATGCTGCTGCTGATCTGT
>JARVLU010000001.1:40144898-40166247 GCA_031762415.1 Simpsonichthys santanae | reverse complement strand
AGCAGTTTTGTTGAATAGCCCTGCCCTAGCTGTTTGCATCTTTGTGTCCCTGTGATGGACTGGAGACCTGTCCAGGGTGTCCCCCGTCTCTCGCACAGTGACTGCTGGACGTGACCATCTGTGACTCCCGCGACCTGAAAAGGAAGAAGCGCGTAAAGATAATGGATGTGTCAGAGCTCAAAGTTCACAGATGTGTCAGAGGTCAAAGTTCACGCTGAAGGTGAAGAACGTCTCTGAAAGTCTAACATTTATTTTAGCGTTCTGATCAGTTTGATAGAACCTGAATAGATTTTACATGAATATTTGTTGTGACGATCAGTAAATGTCTTTTCCGTCAAGTTGATCGTTATCATCTGCTAAAATCCTCCTTTCACTGAGGACAGCAGAAGAAAAAGCATTTTCTTCTATGTAAGGGGGGTTGCCTGCCTCTGAGATGGACAGCGTCATTATGAAGATCTCTCTGGGCTCCATCATGCAACAGGACAGTGAGGACACGGCCCTGGACTTGTGACAGCACCCATAAGTCTCTGTCGGGGCTCCAGGCAGGACGTCTCCTGACTCGGTGCAGGTGCCTTGTGCTCCTGCCAGAGTCGCCAGCCGCTCATCTTTAAGCTTAGCGCCATCACTTCCTTCGCAGAGGCTTAGTGCTCGGCGCCATGTTTAGTTATTAGACAGCGGAAGATCTTGTGATCCGGCTCGGGTAGGATCATGTATCACGTCTGACAGTAGCCAGATAGAAGCAGCATGTGCACTGCAGAAGATCAAGCAGGAAACCGTACTTGATAAATCTGTAGCAACACAACAAGAAAGCTCTGCTTTGATGAACTTACAAAACAGTAAAACAGGCAGGACTTAACGTTAGGGAACAGATGAACGGGTCAACATTTTTTCCACGTGTGTAAGGGAACGACAAGCAGCTTGTTTTAACAAACAGACTGAGTTGAACACAACTTCACATGTAGTTTATATTTTGAGTTATTTAACCATAAAGGACGGCTTTTTGCACCACATTTCGCCCAAGTAGATGATTTTCTGTTCACTTTGTGGGTCATTTCTTTCTGCAGATGCTGTCAGTTATGGGGTTCCTCAGGGATTCATTTTCGGCCCATTATCATTTACTCTAAAGGACCAGTGAATAGTTGAAGCCGGAGTGGAACCAGTAGGCTGGTTCCAGTGCAAGTTTCAAGTCCTGCCCCTTCCACTGATCAAACAGCACTTTGCTGTTAGCAAAAATCCCACAGAGCCTCTAAGAGGATGTTGGTGAAAAACAAATTGTGCAGGTTTCTCATATGCACAGGAAACTATTTGGTGTGCACCAGAGTCCAAAGGACCTCAGGAAACCATAACATTAGTTTATAAATATACAGATTTGCATTAATTTACAAAAAAAAATCATATTTTAAAAAATTGAAAATATGGATTATCAACCCATCCCCCAACCTGAAACAGCTAGTGTGATGAGTTTATGAGAACGTTTCTCACATTTAATAAGAATCTTAAACTTAATTTCACTTATCGCATCATCTAATCAGCTCTTGTTTTAAATGAGACATCTTAAAATGTCTTAAATATAACTGAATTTTACGTACAACACATCTGTTTTTATAAATAGATGGGCATTTGTTCACCGTGCACGTGCTCATGAGCTCCGACTCTGTGGTTTTTCAGTTCGACGTTCAAACAGCTGTCTAGTAAGCAAATCATTTTTTCTTTTCTGTTCAGTAACAGCTGCAGTTTGTCAAAGAACAGGAGGGTCGCGATTAAAATTCAATAACTCGACTAATAATTAGCCGTCCTAATGGCTTTTTTGAACAACAGGCTTACACGTGCACGGCTCTCTCAAAGGCGCTGGCTTGGTATGCGTCTCTCCCGGCCAAACGAGCTGCACTTATTAAGGTTATAAAATGTTTGTGAGAAAAACAGACCAAACACTGAGCAGATGTTGAAGCAAATGTCTCGCTCACTCTGGAACGACCTGCTCACATTCAACAGCGTTTCTGAACTAAAAGGTTGGTTCTGCCGTGGGTTTGATTATAAAAACTGTTAGAAGTATTGCTTTTATTCCAACTGTTATCAACAGATTAAATTTATTTTTGATTCATTTTAACTGATGGATAATGATATGAAGTTTAAAGAAGATGGATGAAATGGATTTGTAATTTTGTTGAAAATGCTTCGTGGAGCTTTGTGGGATGCAACATGTTTGGTTCCAGGAGTCAGAAAAAGTCATTAACGTTACACTAATAACTCAACATCCAGCTCTGGAGTTTTTCCTCCAGAGTTTATTTAGTCGTCCTGCTTCATGATCACTCTTGTTATTTATGGTTTATTTTTTTACGTCTGCATTGGACCCTTCCAGATGCAGAAAAGGACTTTAATAGCAGCGATCCGTTTCAGACTCATACAGCTACGATGCAGAAATGTTTAAATTAACAATTGATTTGTTCGAATTAATTTATTATTTAAAATGTGTTTATTTTTTGGCATCTAGAGGAGTACAAACATGTTTCTAAGCCTTCCAAACTTTTTTATTGTTAATTTTATAGTTTTGTGCCAGACAGTACCAAAAATAAAATAAGATAAAAATACTAATAATTTTAAAAAATCACTCATAAGCAATATAAATTGGCCTTTCTTACCAACCCCCACCCACCCAAAAAATAAAATAAAATATGTATATATATTTGTGTCAAAACGAAACAGTATTTCTACCAATATATACCAATTGAATAAAATATGTGATGTAAATTAAGGGATTGCATAAATATTTACTCCTTTTAAGTGATTAAAATTTACCTCAGTCAAACAATGATTTAAAAATACCAAATCATTTTCAGGTAGTCAGTTAAATCCATCATTTAGAAATTAAAGGATATGGGACAAGTGTATATCTACAAAGAGCCGGCTATCCTCACAAACTGAGTGACCAGGAAGAAGAAGAATAGAAATAGAGACCACCTGTGAAGGACTTCAAGCTTCAGCAGGAGATGTGAGAGACGACAAATGTCCAGTGTCTTCTCCAGTATGAGCTACGTGGCAGAGAGAGACACTGTTGAATAAAACTCATTTAATTGTGATTCGACTGGGTTGCCTCCAGTCACAGAGCAAAGAGAGGGAACTGGGGACTGCCTAGAAAGGCAGCACCTACTATTATCCACCTGACAAGTTTTTCTTAACTTTATTTCTTGCTCTTTGAAAACTTTAATGCGGCCCGAACCCCAGTGTGCACCCCCACCAATCTTATAACAAAATGACCGGCTTGGCACTGTGATGTGCACCGTTACTTTTATTGGTGTTTTGAGTGACCATAGTGACGTAATTAGCAAATAAAGTCGCCATTTTTTCATTAAAAACGTCTGACGGAACTCGAAAATGGCCGCCACGTGGCAATCCCCGTCTGAGTTTCTCCAGGAACTTGGAAATAGAGCTGCCATGACTCAAATTTGGAGCCGGCCAGGTTTTTGTCAGGCTTTTGATTGGGTCAGCAGATCAGCCGTGATCCAATTATATGGCAACATGGCCTGCCATATATTCACCAGCCGCACGCGACCATTTGATCACGAGCTGACCGGCCTTGAAAGAGGTAAAAAGTTCAGCTAAGCTTCAGATGGGACTATAGTGCCAGGAAGCGATCCATCACCCAAATGGACGTTCAGCCGCTGCACTCAGCGGACACACGCGGCCGATGACCCAAACAGGCGAGATCCCAAAGCAGTCATGTCAGAGCAGGGTCTGTGTCTGAATAATGCAGAATGCAGGCAGCAGGGTTTAAATGCTCTTTGACCAAATACTACCTCCATTCATCTCCACAACGTAACTCCAACCCACATGAATATTTGCACCAAAACTTTAAGGTGCACTCCCGTCCAGAAAAACACTCATCCCAACAACATTAACTACACAAATGAGCAGAAATGGACATAACGTATTGCGTTTTTAAATTAAAGGGACTAGTTGAGGTCTTCAAGGTTTTGTTTGTTTCAAACGAGCTAAACATTTTCTGAGCGTTCTTTCTCCAAAGCCTCGTGTTTTTTGCGTCACACAAACCAAAAAGAACTCAATTTTCCACCAGTACCGAAACTCTTCGCTGCAATTACATTTATTTGCATTACACCGAATCAAACACGTTTCAATAATAAACTATCCGAGATGCACGTTAAACCTTAGACCCCGTGCTGAAGGGTCGGTGGGCGAGGCAGAAAGAACGCTGCAGGACTTTTAATGGCGTCCGCTCCATCAATAACGTGCATCCTCTTGTGAATCCCATCAGAACTCCCGTCCAAATAGGCCGACGTGGCGTAAGCTGAGCCCACCAGAGGGACGCAGAGAAACTCTTTGCAGGCTTTTGGATCTTTGACGGCATCTGACCCCAGCCGGATCCACAGCATCTTGTAGAGAGCAGTGACCGGGAGAACTCGGGGATGAGTAAGATGGATGTGCAAAAGTGTCTGCTGGCTAATTGTAATCAGCGGAATGTGCTGCAGTATCCATTAGGAGGATAAATCGAGCTGGGTGTCTCCGAGGTGCTGATTGAGTCAGCAGATGGAGAAGAAATTATGATGAAAAGGCATCAGCAAGGTTGTCCTCCCCCCCAACATTCCCTCCATCAATGCTTAATCTGCAGCCAAGGAGGGACTTTATTTTCCTGCATCATCAGGGGGAAAATGGCCGGGGAATCGTTCTGCTAACCCTCGGCTGGCAGGCTTCAGATCGGAGCGTTTCTGCATCTGTTCCTTGATTTTTTTTTTTTCCGATGCAAGATTTTTATTTATTTATTTGTATTCGAATGGTTTGCCCAAACGATTTTCACGCTCCACGTGAAACCGATTAGCGTTTCATAAAAAGCGTGACTTACGTCTTAATTTTGAAAATTGCCCCACATGCTGGGTTTGGATCATAAACTGGTTTGATATCAAAGGCTAAAAAGCAACAAAATGTGGTGAAAGTGTAATAAAGGTCGAGAGAAATAAAATAAAATGAGTTTGTTCAGATAAACATTTGACATGTTTTGGTGGTGGAGTGAGACTTAATAGAATTAAACCCGAGTCATAAGGACAACGGTTAATAAAACATTACAGCTGGCTACCAGATGACTGAAGAGCAAGAAATGTCATCAAACTGAAGCTTTTTTAATTTAAATCTCATGAACCAGCGGCACAATTTCATGAAGGTCCCAGAAAGTTATCTTTGGCTAAACATCTACAGTTGATCCACTTTTAGAGCCAATTCAAGATGGCTGCCACGGTCAAGCCACCTGAGCAAAACACAAAAACGGCAATAACTCAGCTCATTTTACAGATTTGCAGTGATTGCAGCTAAAAATCATCTCAAAACACACTTCAAGTGTGACTTTTTAAAATATTGCATTGGATGATGAAGATCATCAATCATCCAGGAGCTTTTAAATCCAAACAAGATTTAAAGCAAAACTAAAATGGACTTCTGTTCTATAGCTGAAGACGTTTCACTTCTCATCTGAGGAGCTTTCTCAGTTCAAAGAAACAGGGAGTGCAGGATTCGTGTTATGAAGCCGAGGTGTTCTGTAAACTTGCATGATGCAGATTGGCCTCTCACTCCTCACAATAGAGCAGGGGTGTCAAACTCTCTTACAAAAGGGGGTCATAATTAAAACTTTTCAAACCAAGGGCCAGTTTCAGAATCGACATTAACTCAAATCAGATAGCCAACATCTTTTTTGGTCACAGGTTCCTCAACAGGAGTTTGATTGATATCATTTGATGTTCTCTGTTGTGCTTTCAACATCATAATCAAAGATTACTGAAAAAAATTAAAGAGATAGAAGTATTTTATGTTTCACATATCATCTTGTGGGGCCAGAAAAGCTTTCAACGAGGGCCACATTTGGCCCCCGGGCCTTGAGTTTGATACATATGCAAAAGAGGATCGTTAGGGTCTTTGTTAATCTGACTCAGAGGGGCCACTCTGGTCACATGAATAAAGGTAAATGTACGTGTATATCACCTTTTTATCTTAATACACTGAACACTTTATAACAATCTGTGCCTCATTTACTCGTTCATACAGCGCTCTACTCTACTATTCATACACCGATGGGACACAGAGGCAGTGAGGGGTTCAGTGTCTTGCCCAGGGACACTTTGGCAGGTGACTGCTGGTGGAATCGAACCCCAGCTCTTGCACTGGAGGATGACTGCTCTAACCACTCAGCCACAGACGTCTTCAAAAGACCCAAAGGTCTTGACAGGCGTTAAACTGTCTGCTGCATTATAGGTTTTTGAAAGCTGAAATCTGAGACTGTCCTCTCGGTCCAAAATGTGAACATTCTGGTCCACAAAAGTTCCTTGTCCTTGAGGTTGCCTGCTGAGTCTGGTCCTGAAGAGCTGGCTCTCCGGTGTTGAACCATGCGTCTGTGAAGAGGCTGTTTGGTTTCTCCAATGTGGAGATCTGGACCTCGCTGCACTGAACTGCAGACACCGCACCGCTCTGTGTTTGGGCGTTTTGTCCTTAGGGTGGACCAGCCTGTGTCTGAGAGTCCTGTTGGGTTGGAAATGTACTGGGATCTTGTGTTTGGAGAAAATCCTTCCAAATGTCTCAGATATTCCAGCAACATAAGGATAAACAAATGTTTTTCCGTCTGTTCTTCCCCTTGTTCTGTTCAGTGGTGTGTTTTGTAGATTCCCTTGCTGACTTAAAGGCCCAGTTAGGATGTCCACATGTTTGCATGTGTCAGTCTGCATCACGCAAGCTTGCAGAACACCTCCGCTTCATAACTTGAATCCCACACTCTCCGTTTCTTTGAATTGAGAAAGCTGCTCTGATGAGAAGCAAAGCGTCTTTTGCTTTTAATCTCATTTGGATTGCACTTGATTTCATTTTAAAAGTTTGATCAAAACAACTCATTTCTCAACATGAGATCAAACATGCTGTCATAAAGGCAGCTGGTGATGTGCATTACTCCAGGGAATCTAAGCTTTTTATTTCTTTTGAAATGTTTACACATTAAAACACCAGTTACAGCAAGAAACAAGTCTTTACTTTCACGCAAGGACAACAAAAAAGAAAGACGCAGTCAAGGAACTTGCAGCGAATCCCGACTGTGACCCCTTTCCCTTTGGACTTCACAGTACACCTGTGCTGTTGAGCACATGGGGGACCGGCTCAAACCACGCACGGGGCCTCAGGCCTCCCTGTCGTCTCTGATGAATGTCGGAGCTTCCCGAGGTCCGCTCCCCGTCGGCGTGGGTCTCCCTCCTGGGGCCCGATTAAAACAGCCCGTTCTCTCAGCTGTTTTTCGCTGCTTGTCAAACAGTCTGCTTTATGGGCTTCATTAGCTGAGGGGGTGGGTTACACACACACACAGTGTATTTTACTGCCACTGGCTGTCTGTGAAGGCCAGAGGTCAGGACATTTCTAACAATCAGTAAATCAGCCAAACGTTCGCAGAGTTTCAGACGATCAGGAAGCACAAGTGCACAGCAGATGACAAGAAGAGGAAAAAATAAAAGCTCAGTGAAGACACAATACTGTTGAGCACACATCAGGATACAATACTGTGGGATTTCACAAGTTTCAGAGTGTTTGAACAATGTTGTGGTTGTTTTTGAGTTCACTCAGGAGTCCGTTAATGGTTTAATAACCAACAACCGGAAAAGGTCAAGGGTGAATCTCAGATTCATCCCTTATCCAGGTTGAGGTGTTGCTCCAGTCTCTTGCGGTGAAGAAGAGTCTGAGCTGAAAGGAAAAGATGAGTTAAAATCAGCTTCTTCATTCATCTATAAACAGGTCTCAGCCTTAGAGATGAGGTTGTAGATGCTGACAATTACAAATGTGACCCAGGCCTTCAAGGTTGTTTTGTTACAGAGGCACAGAGAAAAGCACCTGAACATGCCACGACATCTACCATTGTCATGTCTGAACATAATGTCTGTTTGGGTAGTTTCCTCTTGTCACTGCTCCTCTGTGTCAAATAGGAGTCGGCTGAGGTGTGTTGGTTCCTGGGGGCCATCCTTCTGGAGTACATCCCATTGGTAGGAGACCCTGAGGCAGACCCAGAGTTTGTGCCAATGGGAAAAGGGATGCCTGGGTTTCCCTTCTGCACCTTGGCCTCTGCGACCAACGTGGATGAAAAGTTATGGATGGAGCGAGAGGCTCTTTTCAGAGTGGCTTTAACTGAAGGAAAGTCTTGTAGAAGCTTGGAGTCCAGCCCTGAACCAAGGGAGCATCTTACTGTAGATTTGAAGCAACACATCTTCAAGAACAGAAGTCCATTTGACAGTGGTTCAACTTGCTGAGCTCATGACTCGTCACTGGGTGCCATATTTTAGATTTTCATCTCCCTCCTAACATTTCTAATGTTGCGCTTCCCCTGCAAGAACAAGAATTAGAATAAAAGCAGGATGTCTGGGTGCTCGAGGCACGAAACAAGCCATCACAAGGCAAGCACCCCAATTGGTACAAATTTGCTGCAGACGACTTCCTTGATTGTAGATAAACCAGCGACCAGTCGAATCCAAAAAAGCAGGAACCGGTTATCATAAATCCAATCATATATGCGTCCTTAACGTCCACAAACGGCAGCAGAGATAGAAGTCATCAAGTCTTCCAAGTCGATGAGATATTCAGCTGCGTGCGTGCCAACAGGGCAGATAGGCTCACTTAAAGCCCGTCTTCTCTTCAAATTAATTTTACCAATTGCGTTGAGGGACCAACTGACCAAATCCATAAATTATGATTTGGAAGATTTGTAGACGAGAGGCTCTAAAGCATTTTTTTCAGTTTCTTGTAAAAGCAGTAGTTTAGGGTTATGCACACTCCAGTTCAGAGGGTGGCAGTAATGCACACTCAAAACTGTTTGCCAACCGCCAATAAAATCAAAGAAGAAGAAGCTACTAATGCACAAATTAGCTCAGTCTTGAATGGGGTTAACCCCAAAAGTCCAAATCAAGTTGATTAATTTTATCCAATAAAATGACAAAAATAAGTCTAGCAGTTTTAACATTATGTTTTGCATATTAAAAAGCACAATCTTGAAATTCTATAAAATCAATTTCAACCAATAAAAAGTAAAGTCCCCTTTATAAATGTTTTTTTTTTACCTTATCAATCATGCATTCTACCTCAAATCAATTTTTTTTAATCCTTCATCTGTTTAAAGTATCAAATAAGTCTGCAGAAAATCTGATCCGTGGAATAATTTGTGGCTTATTGGCCTCAAATCTGCGTCCAAATACGCCTGCAATCGCAGCGAGATGCTTAAGCACTTAATGCCGCTGAGTGGATACATATGTGAGCAAATCTGTTCCATTGCGTAGAGATTCAGCCGGTGGTAACTTTATATTATCTGAGCTTTTTTTTTTTTTTTAAATTGGCGTTTGAGTGCGGAGATGGGATTGAAGAGTTACAACTGGAGCCCACATGTTTTATTTTAATCCAGTGTGACGATTGGCTGTGACTGCCATCTTTAAGTCTCACTCAGTTTCTGCTTATTGATGCTCTGGAAAATACTGGTGCACGTTTTCAGCCTGTGCCAAACGTGGCAGTCGTGCTGTGGCAGCACTTAAAGAACCCGAGGCGTATTTCAGTTCAACGAGGCGAGCGCCTTCTCTCCAGTTTGTGTTTCGACCGTTCCCATTTTTCCAGCTTCACCTGTCTGGTGTCAGATCCATGATGTGTTGACGTGCGACAGCGATGCCTTTTCAGGGGTTTCAGACGCCGTTTTGGAAAACTGGAAAATTAATGACTCTAATCTCAAGTGAGGCATTGAAATACCTGTATGGGGGTGCCGCTTGAAGCTCTGGCGCTGAGCTGAGAGGTCAGAACACAAATCTGGAAACTTGTAAACTCCTTTGGTAGTTTTCATCACCTGCTTTCCTGGTGGTCCTCAAAAAGTCAGTCCACTGAATCCTCAGAGGAAGACTTGGCAAAGGTTTTAATGTAAAGGAGGAGGAAAGTGTGGCACATTTCACACTGGTGAAGCCTCCAGTGTGGTCCTGAATTGAAAACGCTGCTTCAGAACAAAGCACTGGTAGCTGCACATCAAGGTGCTGCTTCATATTAGAAGTTATACATTCCCTGAAGGAATGCTCACTGCCTGCTGCCATCATGCCAGTTTTAAACTAAACTAAAGTCTTACAGTCAGAAGTGGTCCCATTATAGCCGTTATGGTCAAACTGTCATTTCTGGTGATATTTGTTGGGTTCAGACCATGGACTGTAAAATATTTATAGACGACAGAGTGAAAAGGAAAGTGGTTTTATTGTGGTGGGGATCCAGGGGAGAGAATCTGCAGGAGAACAGATTGGGATGTGAGGTTTCAGGTTTGCAGGTACAGTAGTACCCTGATGCATGCTCAATAATCCAGGTAGAAAAATCTAAAAAAGCTAAGTCTGGTCCTCTGGACATTCTGTCCAGAGGACCAGACTTAGCTTTTTTAGACTGACATCATGTTTTTTTTTTTTTTCCTTAACTGTACTATAGTGCAACTATAAAAGTCAACTATCACATCGTACAACTATAAAAGTCATTATCACATATTGGACTGTGTAGCACTTGTGACTTCAATCATTCACATAAATAGTTTTGTTCAATCAAAAAGTGTGCATTTTATGGTTTAAAGGTAATAAAAAAATGAAATGAGACATCTTGAAGAGGTATTCTTTATAAAAATTTCAAATATATTTTATTTACTTTCTGAAAAGAAAAAAAAAACATATCTATTTCAGCATCAGAACTACTAACAGGTTAATAGATTAGACGGTTATGACAAAATATTTCTTTTGTATTTCACTGCTACAGCAAAGGTGTACTTGGGTGCTATGTTTATGCACGTATGATTTCTGCTTTCATACCATAGAAGTTAATCTGAAGCAAATTTAAGAAATTAAGTACAAAAATGAAGCGTTTGAAAAATTATAATTAAAAAAATAGAGTTCCAGAAGCTTATCAGATCATCAATGCTGGTTCTGTTTAGAATTTTTTTCTGTTTCTTTCTTATAATGCATTTATTTTTTTTTATCTTTCAGCATGTCTACTTCAACATTCATCTTGCTCCAATTCTACACACACACACACACACACATACACACACACACAATGAAAATTCAGGCCACAAAAACAAGAAATGCAATACAAAGTCAGAAAAATCATCATCCAGTCCGTTAATTTATATTCTACCAGCTTTCTGTTTTAGCAGAAAAACAAATAGGAAAAACATTTTCCCCAAACATCTATTTATCAGATCTCCTTACTTTTTACACGAGAAAGAACAGAATTAAGTGAATTTTCTTTTCTTTTTTTTTTTTCCTGCATTGATGCTTTTTGAGAGACTTTGTGTCAGTGTGTGCATGGAAACATTTTACTTCCTCATTTTTACATTTCCCCTCCATTGTCCGTCAATTTGACTAAAACTGTTGCACAAAATTTGCTTAATTTATTTAATATTGTTATTGTATGGTTTTTAAAGATGCTGCAAGATACAGTTTAACTGATTCTGCTTTGCCAACACAGAAAAGCGTCATTATTAAAGAAGACAGTGTTCATTGTAATGGGCTCGATCAACATTTTTGATTTGGAAAATACATTGAATCGTGATGAATCTGTGGGAGTTGCAGCTAAAAGAATGTCCTGATTCATGTTTTAAAACTCGTACAACCCTGCTGTACTTCAAAGAATAAACGATTACCAGATTTAGCAGAAGTCTTGGGGTTAAAGGCGAATGACTAAAGCAGGGTGGGATGTGAGAAGAATTGTGAATACTAAAAAAGGTGCGTCAAGGAGCATCACTGTTAGTCATCTGTGTAGGAGCACTGCTTGGTTTTCATGGACTTGATGGCAAATTTGAGCTCCTTGCTCTTCTTGTCCCACTTGTAAATGGACATGAGCAGCAGCTGCTGGTCCACTTTGCGGCCCATGATGAGGAAGTTGGAGCCCAGGTTTTCCAGCTGAGAGCACGGACAGTTGGCCCCGTTCTTAATGTACAGCGTCAGTTTCTTCAAGTCCTTCTTCCTGAGCATGCCCTGCTTCAAAACCTTCTTCTTCTTTTGTGCTGCGATCAGCTTCCTGTCGCTCTTTTCCTTTTTCGCCTCTTTGATTTTCATCTTGAGCACTGAAAGAAAGAGAGGGGAAGAAAGAAATGTTTTGACGAGGATTAACGTCACACCCAAATCCTGTGAACAAGTCGTTCCTAATCTCTTGATTTATTTGAACTTCACTTCTGAAGCTTTTACACGTTGCAAACATTCTTCTCTGTAATAAAGCTGGTCTTTTATTTTCTTGTTTGTTATTGTGGCAAGACCTGTTAACAGTGTCAAAATTATGGCCTGTTTGTTTATACATAATTTTGCACACTTTCGCTCAGAAACATTATGATCTTAACCATTTTTTTTTCTAAATCAGATTACAGTAAATCATGCAACTAACTTATATGTGCTTTAATTTAAAACTAAAGCCATAAATGGGAGTCTATCATAAGGATTAAGTGCTACAAATTGATTTTATTAATCTAATTTTCCTCTCATTTACACAGCCTCATATCCTAGCTTTCTGACTACGTATACAGTATAACACATGATCATCAGCAAGATGCAAGCCATGCTGGTTTTAACATCTGATAAATTAAATTCTGATGAAAAAAAATCATGGCAGTCTTGCAGGGGTGTCACACCCACTTTTAAAGGCAGGCTAAAATTTAAAGCTTATTTCAAATCCAGTTCCAGTTTCAGTGAATGCAACAACTCCGTTTGAATACCCGGCATCTTTTCTTGCTTGTAGGTTCCTCAACAAGAGTTTCATCTGTTTCATTTGACACATTTTCTTCCCTTTTCCACATCAAAATCAAAGATTATCGAAACATTTTAACTAATTTTGTCTTGGCTTCAAAGTTGACCAACCGTTATATGCACTTCTTAAAGTATATGCTCAGTTTAAAGCAAAATAAGAAACAATAAAAGTATTTTATTTTCAAAATATCATCTTGGGGACCAGTTCAGATGGTAACCAGGGCCATACTTGGCCCCCGGGCCTTGAGTTTGACATGTGCCTGTTGGGTATTAATTTGTGCAGCTTTCAAAAGCTCTGAAAAACTCAGATTTATTAATAGAATTAACTTCTGATATTTAGCACTGTTTTGCCTTCACGAGTTCATAATTTTCTAGCATTAATCACATTTATGGATAAACTCGGAGGAGTTTCACAGGTACTGTGCTAAAATCGGGCATGACAATAGCTGACAGTCATTCCCAACACATGCTCCAAGGGTTAACAGATCATGCAAGCAGTATTGCGCCATCTCATGAGAGATGAGGTGAGATGTTCTCCCCGAGGTTTGACTACAATGGCTATAACTCTGTTATTTCTCATGATAAGATGATCCTAGTTCAAAACTTTGACATGAAAAACAGCATGTGCATTCTTTTAAGAATGTTTCAGACAGGAGTTTACTGGGAAACCATTTGACAGGAGAAATTAAAACATAGCGTTAAATGTTTTTACAAGGTGTAACTTGTCAGAGATGTCATTAGAAATTACACTAAACCCTTAAACAGTATCACACCAAATGAGCAGAGCATTTTATTCATACCTCTCTCTGATTTTAGGGAGATTTTATAAAGGTTTTTTTTTTTTTTTTCAATTTCTGTTACTTACCAAAGTCGCTGGCGCAGTAATGCTCTATGATGTTGTCTGCTTTCAGCTCGTTGTTGCAGGGGGGGCAAACCTTCGACACTGAGAGGACAAGGAAACAATTTTTCATCAGTTGAATTTAATTACATTTCTTTAGGTGCTAATAAAACCAGATTAGCTAATACCTAACATCTGAGCTGAGGTCATTGGGCAGCCAAATCAAAGCTTGTGTGGATGAAATTGTTCAACTGAGCACTTTTAAGTCACATTTCTGCAGCCCCCACGGCTCCTCTTGTCAGACCCCATTTGCTGCAGAGCAAATACCAAGTCCAGCATATTGAGTGATGTTTGCCCTGCAATTAGACTGGAGAAAATGTTTGCATTCTGTCCGTTGTATATTTTTGGTGGTGCAGGCGTGGTCTTGGCTGTACAGGAAGGTAAACGCTGCGGCAGGAGCTGCTGTGCAGGGTGAAAAGTGATTTCAGCACCCAGACACAGGCAGCACTTAAGCCGCGCAGCAACCACACATTGTGAAACAGCGAGGGGGAAACCAAAGCAACAAGTTCCTGTTTATTTGTAACTCCAAACTCATGCATGCTTTGCTCCCGAGCATGTTCAGCCTTAAACAGAGCTTCTCTCTGACATGGGGCTTTGTGATTATTGTTTTTTCACACAATGGAATCAAAGCAAAGGCCCTATGTGGAGTTTTCCTAATGTATTTAATGCAAAATGTTACTTTTAATACATGCTGCACTGAAATACAAAAACGGCTTGGGATATAAGTAATCCTAGACTTTTGCTATTTTGAAAAAAAAAAAAAAAACTTGCTTTGTGAAGGTTTCATATTAAGAATTTGATTGTTCTACACATAGAATAGCTTCCAACCAATTTAAAACACACTCACACAATGAGCCAAGCGAGAGAACAAGTTACAGTTTTAGAAATGGAGACAAAGATATGTTGTAGGAATCTTCCCCGCACCACATGGACAGTTCACCCCGACAGGGGAAGACAAATCTGATTTGAGTCGACGAGTCTGAAGGAAAACAGAGCTGACCTTTCGCTGAGTGGGACCTTTTTTTAGGGTGGCTGCTTATATGAGAGCTGCATTTTTCTGTCGTTCACTCACCGCAATATCTAAAATATGTTTTCCCTTAAGTGCTCCTTGTTCCGTCTCTTTCCCCCCAGTCTCCTGCATAGAAATGCACAGATTCAAACACACTGCAGAGCCCTCGCACGGTTCAGGCCCTGGGGTTAAAAGCCAGGGTGCACAGGTTATCACCCCAGACCTGACCTCAGTGTCTGGACAGATAATGTGATGGGTCAAAGTTTGGCATGCTTTGCTGCTTGGGTCGGGGTGAGGTGAACCCCCTTACCACCACCAGTGCATGTATTAGTGTGCATGTTGAGTTTAGCTGAGCCGTGTTTCTGCAGACAGTTTTTCTCCTCAAAGGGTTTCCCATGCGTTCACGGGCCTGTTGTGGTCAGGCATGCAATTGGCTTCTGTTGATGTGAGGACTGGAACAGACAACAAACTTCTCTGGATTTGAATGGATTTAAATGATTTCCTTCAAGTTTGCTGCGTCTTATTTAGCCTCCGCGGCGATTCATTTTGGATCTCACTGGTCGGTTCGCTCTCTGTGAGGCCCATCAGAGTTGATGCCAGCGCATGTGTAAAAAGGAGAGCCTGAAATAAATTTGAGCGTGGACCAAAACTATCTACCGTATTTTCCGCTGTACAAGTCGCATCCCTGTATAAGTCGCATCAGTCCAAATATGTCTAGTAAAGTGAAGGAAAAAAAAAAAACATAAATTGCCGCTTTGCCATATAAATTGCATCTATTATGCGTCACCGCTGAGGCTTCGCGTTTGTCACCGCTGACAACCTGGAAATGTGGTCTAGTGTTTTGCCAAAATTGATTGGCTGCCAAATGGCGGCCACGGGAGAGTGCACGGGAGGACTTTAACAAGAATTTAACAAGATTAACGCTTAAAAACAATTGTTGGTTTGCTCAGAATTATAGCAAAGGTGTGTCTCAATTGAACTTTTCCTTAATAAATGCATTTTGAGGGTCAAATCAGCTGCATTTCAAAAGCCAATTTGCGGAACGGAAGTGTGCATGGGAGGACTCGCTGTACATTTCTTCAAAATTTAACAAGATAACCACCTAAAAACAATTATTTGTTTGCTCGACATTATAGCAAAGGTGTGTCTCAGTTGAACTTTTACTCAATAAATGCACACATGAAGGTGGGAATATCTTGGAGAAGCTGTCGAGTTTGGCTTTGGCGTAAGGAATCAGTTCGGCTGTTTGAAGCTTTCCATCGGAGAACTTTTACCAGCAAGACTTTAAAAGACAGAAACAGCAATTCACAAGTTCTGCCTGACCTAAAATGTAGCCTTGACAATGAGTTTATCTCAATTCCTCCAGGCATGTTTTGAAAAAACAAAGATGCGTTGTTTGTCTCCTCACCCCTCCCTTCCCCAAGGTCGGGGACACATGACAGAACCTCAACCAAGATGATGATAACAACACCTCTTATCTGGACAATAGCTTGAGACTCTGCTACAACTTCCCTTTAAAATCCAATGACTTCACCAGCTATATGTACATGTATCATGTCTATTTATGTTGCTATGCTGTGGTAGGTTTTTTTGATGCCTCAAACCGTGCTCTGTCTAGGACACGGTGTGAGAGATTTTTTTAATACCTTCTCTCTTCATGTTTTTCTTCCCTTTTCTCATGCAAGCAAAATATTATTCTGAATATGAATAGGAGGGCCGCACTTTTATAGTAGCAGTTTCGTACACTCTGTCCATCTTTCGGACGACTGTACGTACATGTTCTCGCTGTACATCAGTACAAGAAAGTTTATTCTGATTCTGATTGTGATTAATGGTCAAATCAGCTTAATTTCCAAAGTATCCGCGACCTCGGAGCTCCAGGAGCATGTAGAGGGAGAAAATCAGGAAGGAGGAACGCTGCGCATTTCTTCAAAATTTAATAACCACCTAAAACAATTGTTTGCTCGACATTAAAGCAAAGGTGTGTTTCAGCTGAACTTTTACTTAATAAATGCACGTCAATGGTCAAATTAGTTGCATTTTGCCAGGGTACCGCAGCGAAATGAAGCTGATTTGATGGTAGATCTAGATGAGCTGGACTAAGGTGGCAGTCTATGGCAAGCCGGTTGTGTCATTAATAGCCACTTTTACCTATTACATGACACAACGGCATGCTATACTACTTGAGTGCCATCTAGTTGCTGAAAATGTTAGTGTTCAATATTTTCAATGTCAGAATTAATGAAAAATAATCATATCTCAGCCAAAGTAAATAAATAAATAAATAAAAGTTTTTTAAATATGGATTAAAAAAAAAACATAAATAAGTTGCTTCGGTGTAGAAGTCACAAGGCATTTAAATTATACAAATATCTGTGACTTATAGGCCGAATATGCTGCTAAGAAATGATTTAAGCTTTGGCTAATCTCAGCACTTCCCTGAGGAAATCTCTGTCAAGTTCTGGTGAGAATCAACCCTGCAAAGCTTGGAGTGTGTGCACGGGATTTTTAATACACTTTTACCTTCAGCAGATAAACTGACATTATAAACAGAGGAAAAAATGACGTGCTTTGTGATGAACTTGTTTAAAAAAGTTTTCTGCTTCATCTTAAGCACAGGTTTTGGCATTTTTGTTTAATAAAGAAAACTTTTAAAATTATGATCGATTTGACAAATATTTAGGTCACATAGAGTTATTGTTGTGGAGGATGAGGGGTTTGTAATTCAAAGATTAAGGAGAAGAATAAAAGGCTGATGCGAGCAGTATGAGTAAGGAGATGTTTTGCTGGAAAGCCCTGCTGTTAATCTTCAAACAGCGAGCCAGAGTGGAAATGGAGAATGACGAGAGTCCAAGAATTTTACAGCACTTCACTTTGTCATGGCTTTAAAATTAACATCACTTTCTCCATTTTAGTCTTTCCTTTCTGCTGCTGCCTTCTGTCTGTCGAATGTCTGAGAAGGAACTACAAAAAAACAAAAAACATATTGAAACTGTTCTGTGCACTAAGTACAAAAAATGTGAAAGGTCACACGCAAACTCACTTCAGAATAAAAGCCTCAAGATTACCACAAAATACACAAAATGTCACTTTGATGTACAAAAACCACTTGCACAGAATAAAATTACTATTTTGGAAAAAAAACTGCTTTGTATAAACAAAAACATAAATGATAAACATCGCAATGTCACTAAAAGCACAACAAATGCATTTCCCATTCACACAAACATTTCTAAAAAACACATCCTGTTTGTCATTATATGACACTTTAAATCTCTTTAATTTACAGCAGACCTGCAGTTAAAAACTCATCAAGCGCATGTTCTGTCTGGCACTTTTGAAAACAGTGTTGCTATTTTAACTACTTTATGTGCAACATCATTGTCACTTCAAAATGCACTCACATCCTTCCATAAAGATTTACCACAAAAAATTATTGCTGTCGAACTCTTTAATATGGTTTAACCTGCAATCTGAATGCAACACTTTAAAGGGACAATGTTCCAGTTTCAGTATTTTTTGGGTCACAGTCTGATGCCTCATTCGGGCCCTTTAAGTTATGAGCAGTAGTGTGCAGGAGATGAAATACGGCGTGTGATTTATGTTCCAGGGCCTCACATCTGTTTAAATGTGGCACGCAGACAGACAGAGGAGAGCTCGAACACGGCTCAAAGGCGGGCCCCCTGGGGGCCCTAAAACAAAGTGCAACCCTTGCATCTGTAGGAAACCTACACAGAAAAGAAAGCACCTTCTTGAAAGGTCTCTGCACTCGTCCATTCACCGAGCATTGGATCACATTTTCTTTTCATATTGCAGCAGCAAGCGAGTCGAGCCCATTATGCTGCTGGATGCCTGTCAGTGTTGCCCGTCTCCTCTAACATGGCTGTAACTTAAACTGGCCACATTGAAGGCAGAATATAGGAGATGGACAAAAACAGTCATACCATTCAGTTTCAATAACGCTTCAAATGAAACTAGCATTCTCTAAAAGAATTCTCTGAGACGACGCTCAACTTGAACTCCATCTGTAAAACCAATTGACTTAGAGACATTTTCTGTTTTCTAAGGATGATTATTTATTGTATCTTGAATACATACTGTTTTTTTTTTTTTTCTTCCTTCTTCTTCTTTTGGCTTCTCCCTTTGTCAGGGTCACCAAAGCGAGATAAGTCGCATGAAGACTTTGCGATCGTTTTTACGTCGGATGCCCAAACAGCCACAGACCACCGAGCTACCACAGCCCTCTGTGTGGAGCAGAGAGCTGCCATTTAGAGAGCCCGGGAGAGCAGATGGTGGGGGTCAAGGGCCTTGCTCAAGGGCCCCAGAGTGGGGCAAATGAGAGTGGAGACAGGTGGGTGCTTCACCAATCCCACCCACATTTTGATGTTGTCGGTACCGGGAGTTGAACCAGAGATCTTCCGATCCTTCTGCGCCACCACTCCCTATTGTATCTTGAATATACTTGGCTTAAAAAGTAATTGGCTGCATGCAAATGTTCTGCGAATTGAATTTCAATCCGTCCTATAGTTCATGAGTGACAGTATTTTTATATTATACAGACACAACTGCCCATTCTTCATGGCTGCAGGCCATAAAATACCCTTTTAAAGGCAAACTTTAATTTTAGTCACTGCTACCTGAATCCTGTAAAAACATCCAGTGCAAGATCTTTTCATCATGATTTCTTCACACACACAGTAGCATCATTAAGATGGAGTGAGGCGGTATGGAATATGACCTGTTATCTGCCAGAGCTCAGATAGAAGCAGTCTGCTCGTCTTCCTCTGTATAATATGCAGACTTACACATAATCGCACCACGGGGGCTTCTGACACATGCACAAATTAAAGTCATCACATATGCACACACACACACACACGCCAAACGTCATTCACCATCTGAACCTGAGCTCAGGTGGTCTTGGAGTTCCTCAGCACTGGCACAGAGTTTCCACAGGAACCCTCCAACCGTGCTGCATCATGTAATTGCAGAATAGTTCATTTAGCGTTGTGGCCACGAGTAGCAGAAGGTACTGTACTCCTTAATCCCTGCAATTGACCTCAAGCTCTTGGGATTTTGGCTGATTACCTCCAGATTCCTTTTTATGACCCACCAGTGTCTTCTGTTGACTCTGATGGTTCCCAGAAAATTTGAAGAGTTTTTTGCTGAAATTCCCTGTTTGTTATTGCTGGCTGTTGCTTTTTGTGTGTGTGCATGTGTTTGTGTGTTTGCATGTTTTTTTTTTTTTGTTTTGTTTTTTTGAAAAACAAAAACTTGTCCTCGAGATGGCCTCTTTGGCACATCTGAGAATCTTTGCTTCTTCACAAAATGTCAGTGGCTGAGCCTTCAGGCTGGAAGTGATATGGGTTCGCTCTCAGTTTCCAACACACCCACACGAAGACGCTCATAAAAATCACGCCTAAAAAAATAATTGTTAAATAATTCATTTTTGATCTATTGTCATGCTTACATTTTTCTTCATTTACTCTTAATTTGACTGTGATTTTAACTTTTTATGCCCATCAGAAGTTGTTTGGATGCAGAAAGAACAAACATGCTGTTAATTTCTATATTTCTGCTCCGATTCTCTCGATGCTTTTACTTATTATTTTACTGAAATTAACAATAAGATAATTGTCTGAGGAGGTGGTAGATACTGTTTTAGCTGCCTTCTTCTTAGAGAGGATGCAAACAAATAAACTATGACTCAACAGAGCCAAAATGTCACATAGTTGACACCGGTCCTAAAAATCAGAGCAGCAGTTGTCCCTCGTGGGGAAAGTGAGATATGCATTAATTCACCCGAGAACCCTTAAATGGTATTTTCTGGCTTTAAAAAGAACATAACAAAACAATAATAGCACAAGTGAAAAATCTGTCAGACAGTTGCAGGACCAAGATGCATTTACTTGCGTTTGATTTTCTTGTAGCATCAAGGCAAAATAAACTTTTGTTAAATACTTTTTCACCATGTGGGAAAAGTAAAGTAACCAAGAAATGACAATAAAGAGTTTAAGTAAGTAGACAATGTGGGGACTTGAACGCTTTCTTCAAACTAAAAAAAGGGAAGTGGTGGACAATTATTATTCTGCAGGAAGAAGCTTTTCGCTTCCCTTCGCTCCCCTGCTTCCCTCTCCTTTCACTCCATTCATCTCTATTAGGAACAATCATACTTTAGTGATTACCATTCTCTGCCCGCTCCTCTTGTTCTGTCATGCTGACTAATTATCCGAGCTCCGTAATTGGCCTCATAGTTAATTGGCCCACTGTTTGGTGGAGACAACAAAAGCGAAGTGGACTTGTACACAGTGGGGACTGTACCCCATTCCTTCTCTAGCTAAAAAAGAAGACAAAAAAAAAAAAAAAAACCTCAATGATGCTCTTACAGCGAAGACTGCTTTTGTAAAGAGGCTGCTTTAGGTAGTTGTGGTGCAAACACACACTCCCAAACACTCACACACACATTTCTAATAAGTTCTCACTCATTTTCACAGACCTCACTGTTGATTTTTTGCCCATCTTTCTTTATTTCTATAACATTATGCATGTGTATTCATTCAACCTTTATTTAGGCAGGTTAATCCCATTGAGCCTCGAGGACTCATTTACAAGAGAAACCTGGAAATATGTATAGTATCATATAGAATAGTATGTAGTATATGCAGTGTATGTGCATATATATAC
>JARVLU010000001.1:40101935-40123668 GCA_031762415.1 Simpsonichthys santanae | reverse complement strand
GTCTCTCTTGAAAATGAGTTCTCGTGGCTCAATGAGACTAACCTGGATAAATAAAGGTTAAATGAAATGAAAAAAAAATTGTTACGGACGTGTTTAATGGTCATTTAACATATCAACGACATGTGCCCAATGATATGTCATTAATGATTGGGCACTTTTAAATGGATGTACTGAATTTGCCAAGATTTTCTAGTGGCAACACTCCATGTACCACCGTACCACACAGACTACACTTAATGCAGCTGAAATTCATCAAGTTTAAAATAAAAACCTGTCACTTCAAAACTGTTGTTCAGACAGGGTCAGTATGAACAACTAGTTGCCTGAAACTAAATTTGCCGAAGTATTTTTAGCAACAGTAATGCCTCGTAGGCCTCAGACCAGCGTCACCTATCCCCCCCCACCCCCACCCCCAATACTCAGTGCCCTTGATGTCACGTGATGCTGAAGACAGAGTTGCTCTATTTATCACAGAGATCTCACTAGAGAACACATTTTCTACATTGCATGTTTGGTAGAGCACAGTCATGCATGCATGCATGAGTGTGAGCAATGTGCATGAGAGCTCCATACACAAGAGTGCATTCAGTTAGTAGAGCAGGAACTCCAACACAACGTCACTGCAGGTCAAAATGCAGCAGATAGGAAACTGGATGCTATATTTTTTTTTTTTTTTTTTTTTTTTACATATCAGTTGTGGCAGTTGTGGTAATTGTAGTGTTTATTATTTTTATTTATTTATTTATTTTTTAATTATTTTTTTTATTCTTCCGCCAAATGAATTGGCTTTTTGGGGGCTTTATCATATCCCAAAACTCACCAAATTTGGCGGTCGCATCAGGTCTGGTGAAAATTTACGTATTTTGGGGGCGTGGCAAAAATCGCAACAGAAACGGCTCAAGAGCGCCACCTAGAAATTTTCAAACTACCCTCCGCATTGGCCTCAGTTTCACGTAGAATCATGAAATTTGGTACACTTGTCCAATTCACCAAGAAGCACAGAAAACCCTCTGGCACCAACGTTGGCTCTGATCGCCTCTGGTGGTCTGCCAGGGTTTTGTTCCAATTGTCATCAACTGCTCAAACTAACATAAACACATATGTTGAGAAACACACCTTTCACAATAACACACTTTGTGTTTATGTGTGAGTGTGTGAGCCTGGACAGATTTTCACCTTGCAGCCCATCAATTGTCCGCAGCATATTTAATGCGATCGGGCTGATGCAGTTTGTTCCCATCAGATATTGGGTCAAAAGATGAGCGCATGTTTCAGTTCATGCTTTTACTCATGTTATGGCATTCTATGGCATATGCTAAGTATGTCATGTCAGCAGCAAAACGCAGTGTGATGTTACCCAGTAGTCTACCTGAATAACCCATGAGCATTCAGGAAGTCTATTACTTCCAGTTCTTCCTCAGGCTCACTTTGGCTTACAGCATGATTTTGGAAGGAGGGGATGTGCCAAAAAGAGACGTACAGAGACAGAGTTCCCTGCTGAAGCTGATTTCATCTTTCAAATATACAGTGCAAATCATCCACAGTGCTTGTAAACATATATTTCTGAACCAATAACTTCTACACTTCTGACTAGACCACCTTATAAGCAGAAATTATGTCAATCCCAAGAGACCAGACAATTTTTTAAAAAATCAAGAACTGTCAGAGAAATACTGAAAGAGTTGAAGGAGAGTAAAATGAAACATCTCAGAGTGAGTGCCTTCACTGTGCATGCTGTAATTGTCTGAGTGCACCATATGTGTGATGCCTGCCCACTGGCAGCAGCAGTCACCCACGTTATCGCCAATCTGCTCCTTAAATCAGAGCAACTTAGGCAAGTAGCACGACATGTTAACCCAAACCAAAAGGAATAACAAGGGAACTGTCACCACAGTGGAAGAATGAAAGGAAACTAGATTTCTGAGCTACTGCCCAAAGTTCCAATAGGACTTTATAATAATAATTAAAAAAAGATTATATTTTGACAAATGGGCTGTGTAAGAAGTGTAAAGGAAATCCAAATATATCCGTAAACTGCTTTTAGTGGCTCTTTAGGGTCACCAAGGTAGCCACTCATGTGCAGGGACTTTGTTATTGCACTTATGTACCTTTTCCATGTATCTGTTTGTCTTTTACATCACTACATTTTACATTAAGTATCTGTACTTTCTACTACATTACAGTTCTATGAGTTGCGTTACAAGTTGAATCCATATTGTGGGTTTTTTTATTTTTATTTTTTTTATTTTAGTTTTTATGTGTTCGTTAGTTTGAAAGTAACCAGTGGAGTTGGTCCACTGAATCACTGCAAAGTGGGCAGGTAATGTTAGACCCACCTTCAAGAAGAGCTGGACCAATGATGTATATTCTAGTGTATAAGTTACATAATGAAAGACAGACAAAGCTGAAAATAAGACAAACAAATCTAGTGTGCAAAAACTGAGTCAGATATTTAAAGTTTTTCAACTGTGAGTTGATTAAGATCCTGATAGTCACACTTGTGAATTTTGATGTTTCTAGGGTTTTATGTAAGGAATAAGAGACATTTAAAAAACAGTTTAGGTTCAAATGTGAAGAAAATGCATGGGTTTGACCTGAAATAAGTCTGTGGAAGCCTGGCTGAGCATTTTCTGCATTCAGTGGGGATTGGAGAGAAAAATTGCAAATAATTTAGCAGAGAGAGTCACACACGGAGTGAAAGAAGACAAAAATTCATGTTTTGATTATTATTTGTGTTTGTTCCAAAAGGAATTGAAGGTGTAAGAAGAGTTTGTTTGCAAAAGAAGTGAACCTTTTAGACCGTTCAGTTATTAGTGTGTGACATCATTAACTGTCAGTTGAACATTTTGTTTTCAAATCAGTGAACAACATAAAATACAAACTGTGATTGTGTGAAAACCAAAAATCAAAATGCAATTTCACACTTGTAAAGTTCAATTATTTTGTGACGCATTCAACATTTGAATGGGGTTTGTACTTTTAAAATATTGCTGAGCCACAGAGCTTCAAAAACAGCTGCAATTTCTCAATTGTTTTGTCAAAATCTCATTGATTTCCAAAGTGTTTTCACAGATTTTGCAACTTTTGTTTATGCTGTGTGATGCACCATAACTCTATTTAGAGCTCCCTGAGCCCCACAGTTTGGTGTGTATTGTGTTTGCTTTTATTTCAGCTGTTCTCCCTGCAGAGCATAGAAGTGGGCGTGGCCAAGAGCGCTTGCAGGTGGCTGAGAGCAGCAGAGGCAGAGAGCTGAAATCATGACATTCTGTGCTCTTTTAGGGCGTTTAGAGTTTAGAAACATAGTTTAGAATATTGCAAGAGTGTGGGAAGGGTTTAAAATGCTTTTATCTAAAATAATCTACTACTTACTTCTTGCACTACTATTCGTACTTGCGGTTTTTCATTTATTACGAGGCTTCAGGGTACGGATGCCCCACGATAAACAAGGGACTACTGTACAGTGATTGTGGATTTAACTGGGTAATACATTTGGCTGGTACTGTTTTATAAACACAGATGTAAATTTATGAGAAAATGTTCTGCTTTAGTCCACTGTTTAAAGTGGAATTATTCTACAAAATGATAACAAAGTGTGGATTCTTCATGCCCTTGTTGCTGAATTTGTGTACTTTATGTGGATCAGAGAGTCCTCTGGCTGTTTACTAGTCAGCTTTCACATTTTACATTGTTGCAATCAGTGCCAAAACAAATATTAGCAAAAAAAAAAAAAAAAAAAGCCATGATGTCTAGGGGGAATGGTGAGAACAAAACAGCATTTCTTTTTGATCCATTTGATACTTTAACGTGGCTAAATTTAGATGAAGGAAAAGGCTCGATTTGAACCTTGAGTTGCCAAACATAGAGGCAGACATGAGCAGTGAGCAAACAGAAAATGTTTAGTTGTATAGAAAAAAGACTGAATATAGCAGCACAAGACAAATCCTTGAGTAAGTCACTGATGCAGCAGCCAAGTACAAGCTGTCTGCTGGTTCAGAGTCCATTTAAAGAGATTAAGCTGTAAAAAGTATTTGACCATGCATTAAAACAATGCACTACTTTCTTTTCAACAACAGAACAATTATAACAGAATAATGTCAGCAGTTTGAAGATGCTATATGTTTTAATTTATTGGTGAAAAAGTTTTATTTGAAACCATCTCCGAAGTTTTGCGCTTAAACTCACTTTCACCTGCCGTCAGAAACAATGGGCCTGTGTTGTTACTGTAAAGTGGCCGTCGTTCATCCCGCTGATTCTATCTTAGATAAACAATGCACGACCATGTGCTGAAGACTGCGCCTCTTATTCCAACGACTGATTTATCATGACGCTTTATAAACAGAGAACGTGTTAGACAAACAGCAAAAGCAAAGAGAAGGATATTAAAAGCTCCATCAGTGAGATGATTGTGGCTGATAGCAGATGAAAATAGGACCTTAGAGGCTATTCCTGGCTCTGAGTGATGTAGGCTGGCTTCATATAGACATGAAAGACTGGCTCTGTGCTCTGTCTGCTTACATGGACATACTACCTTCCAACAATAACAACATTCCTGCAGCTCGCCAAACTCAAACTCACAGAAAAGCTGCGCAAAATTTGAGCAATCTTCTGAAAAGAAATACATTTACTACATTTCTTACTCTCCCTTACAGATTTTTTTTCTGCTCTAATGTGTCACTAATTGCCATCTCCTTGATGGAAGTAATTAGCTCAGCAGGGAACACGTTTACGCTGGCTGTTTGGGTGTAAAACCTACAGCTCACTTCCAAAGTGATTGAAGGAGGAGTCTTCAGGGTGTTGTTCCTGCAGCTGGGCCTATTGATGCTGAACAAATGCACTGCAAGTACCAAGTACTATAAACTTTGTTGCTGACAGTAACATTTTAAATGTGTTTTTAACTGAGTAGCCTGTTGCACTTTTATCATCCATAGTACAATCAGTTTAAAACTATGTATTAATGTTCTAACAGTTATATACTAATTCCTACAGAAAAACATTTCTGTACAATGGACTTAGCTTCAATTTAAGCTTATGCAAGTGGAAGCCTTTAATATTTTTTTTTCTAATTTATCCAGGGAGTGGCCAAAGTGAAGATAAGTTCTCTAAGTAGCACAGATGTGCCTGATTGAAGATTGTTGGATTATTACCTGAATTATTGAGCATGAACTTGGATGATACAAACCACTTTGACTATGGCTGCCTCAGAGGATTTGATGGGGGAGAGGGCTGGCCTCAGAAACCATCTTAGCACCAGCAAACTGTTTTTTTTTTTCCCCACTATGGGAGTGTGCTGCTTGTGGGAGTCAGTTTGTTCATTGCTCCTCGAATTAGTGAAGTCCTTTGGATGAAGGACAAAAGTCTCAGCAAAAAAGAAAAAGAAACCGTTCAGACGGCCTGACTGAACATTGTTGGATTATTACCTGGATTATTGTGCATGGACTTTGATAGCACAAATGTATTTTGAACTTCACTGTTTCCAACTTTGTGTGTTTAGTTCCACAACCTCCAGGATATGCAGCGCAATGCATCGTTGGTAACAAAGGTGTTCTTGCAGAGAGACTACAGTGAAGGAACCGTGTGCCGATTTCAGACCAAGTTCCCGTCAGAGCTCAACAACAGGGTGAGCACAAGTTTACCTGCTCCAACTCAAAAAGACTACTGTCAACACACAGTCTTCTTAATTATCATGTTAAAGTTTAATTTTTCAAACCTAACTATCATTTTTGTTTAACTATCATTTTTGTTTGTATTTTCTAACCCTAATGCATATACAGTAAACTAATGCAGAATTTGCCTGCAAGGCAAACTTAGTTTGTTAAATTTTTTTGAATTAAACTATTTAGAGGTGACTATGCTGCTATTTTATGGCTTAAACAATTAAATGTCTTACCATTAAATAAATAAATAAATAAATAAATAAATAAATAAATAAGCCCGTTAGAAGTGATTTTTTCTCATTTAGAGATCTAATTGTTATATTTCAGTGATCCACCACACAACTGGTTGACTCAGTAACTGAAACCTATTGGAAAGTGGTCAGTATTGTTCACTAAATGCTTTAAAAAGAGGGAAAAAGTCTCACTTTTGTCACTGATATCTTTTAATAGGTTATTATATAAATGATCATTTACATGTTTGTTACCAAAATATGCTTAGGAGTTATTTTACTAATTAATTTGTAAACTATATATCACAGAGTACAACAATATACAGTATATTAAGTACTAGAGAACTTTTTTAAATTTCTCTTTTTATATACTGGGGGTTTTGATCTGTATTTATGCAGCTAATATTAAGTCTGCTGTGGTAGAACTTGCCTGATAATTATACACATTATGCACACAGTAAGATCATTACATTGATGTAATCATGAGCAAAACATTAGTGAGATAAATGAGTGCATATGCTCATGAAAATAACCCCAAAACTAATCTGTCCTCTCATTTTTTAAATAAATCCAAACATAAACAAATATTTTTCAAAGAACAAATAGAGAACTTGCATTACCTGTGAAAATACAGTGTGAATGCTTATTGCTGAAGAACCTACAGCGAAACAGCTGAAATTAGCCAAAAACATGCAGAAATGTAGCTAAAAAGGAAGAGCAAACCTAAGTTAGCAGAAGAAAACAGAAGTGGAATTAAAGTAGCAGAAATTTTCCAAAAACATCTGAATAGTAGCTAAAGAAATATATAAAGAAGTTTGTTTCCAAAAGGGAGTGAAGTGAGCTTAATTGTGCCCAGTAAGGCTGAAAGAGGCAGAAATTAACACAATAAAGATGAAATTATCTGCAAAAAGCTTAAATTTGTCAAAACAGCTAGTAATTAAAACAAGAAATAAGTTTAAAATTACTAGAAGGAAGTGGGGAGAGCAGAAAAGTGCACACTAAGGCTGAAAGAAGCAGAAGTGTGCACAAGTAAGTTGACATTATCTGTAAAAATTGTAGGAATGTGCCAAAAACAGCTGAATAGTAGCTAAAAAAATGTATAAAGAAGCTTAAATTTCCAAAAGGAAGTGGATTGAGCACAATTGTGGCCACTAAGGCCGAAAGAGGCATAAATTAGCAGAATAAAGTTGAAATTATCTGAAAAAAGCTGAAATATGCCAAAAACATCTGAATAGTAGCTAAAACAAGCAGAAAGAAGCTTAAATTACCAGAAGGAAGTGGGTAGAGCATGATTTTGCTGAATTAGGCTGTAAAAATTTGACTTGTTTGCAAAAAATGCAGAATTAGCTGAAAAAGCTGAATTTAGCATAAAAACAGCTAAATGGTATAGCTGAAATACCCAGAATAGCTGAATTTAGCAGAAATAAGTTGAAAGGAGCATAACAAAATGGAATTAGCAGAAATAAGTTTCAAGAAACACAACATTTTTTGGCTTAACTGAATAAAGCAAAACCGTTGGAAAAAAAAACAGCTGAAATTGGCAACAACAACAAATATACCTGTATATATCTATATATCTATTTATAGATATATGACGATTCAGTTTCTGTCAGATCCACAGATAATCAAAACATTTTCAGTATAGTCTATATTTTTCACACAACATAACTCTGTGCTTTTATTTTTGTAAGTTGCTGTTGTTAGTGATAATTGGATCTTTTTTAAGCAAATGAAAGGTGTTCAACAGGGAGAGTGTTTTAGCAGTTCACACCCAAATAACACATTCAACACCTATGGAGCAAAACAAAAAAGGACCAAAAGAAAAGGATTCTGATACATTATATTTTCAATTCTTTTATTCAAATGTTCTCTGACAGACGTTCAAACCACCATGTTCTTGATCAAATACTTTATCCCATCCTTTAGTTTATCTGCATTCAGCAACTGAAATTAACTGGTTAATAAAACTGCAGTATTTCAGTTTGGCAAGTTGTCCTAAGGTTTTTGTGTCAAATATCTTATTTTTGCTGTCTTCTTGTCACGTTCTCACTTTTGTTTGTTTGTGTTTAGATTGAGAGAACTTTACTTGAACAGACGGTGAAGACCCTGAACTCCTATTATGTGGAGGCTGAAAAAATTGGAAGTCAGTCGTACCTGGAAGGATGTTTGGCTTGTGCAACAGCTTACATCGTCTTCCTCTGCATGGAAACACGCTATGAGAAGGTATTACACTCGCTGAAGTAAACACCAGCTGTGTTCTACACACATTCTGTAAGCTCAAACATTTTTTTCAGACTCACTAACATAAAGAAATAAAGGAAGATGGAGATAAGATCTGATTCTCTGTGTTCCTTTATTTTTTTTTCCTGCTCTAAAAGCCACATCTGTGTGCCTTTGTGTAATGCATAACTTGTCTTGGCTGAACTCAGCACAACCAAGATCTTGCTGTTTGTTGGTCACTGAGATGGAACAAGAACACACACATGCATAATGCAATCAGAGACAAAGCTCCTGATTTGTCCTCTTGTGTTTTCTGTGTACCTGCCAGTGTTTGAGATAAAACTTGAGTGGCGTTCCAGCAAACGAGTGCATCTAAAATAATTAGAACATGGTGAAAAAAATGTGGGTTTTTTTTTTTTTTTGTCTATCTTTTCATTATTTACAATTTTAGTGTCTTAGAAAATCAGGACATTGTGAAGAGGTTCAATATTTTAAACTCCTGTTGTCATCAGCTGATTAACTCCTAGACATGAGCTTCAAATGTTTCATTCATTAAGTCAAACCACTCCTGGACCAGAAACATCCGCAGCGTCGGCTGAGGAGAAAAAGAACTGCGCTGTTGCTCAGTGGTCCAATGTCCTCCTTACAGATGATTCATTCAGTTCAAGGATTCAAGGTTCTTGATTGTCATTCGCATCACATGTGGTGCATGAGGTGGAGGGAAATTGTGTACACAAGGTCCCAATTGCATCCAACAAAAGTATGAAATGTAAAAGAAAAACAATTATAAGATCTAATATGAACTAAGAAAAATGTTAATAAAAATACACTAAGCACTAGTGGTACAAAAACAATAAGCCGAACAGCAGCACAAACATGAAGTTGTCCAAAGTTGGCAGAAGTGGGATGTCACTGACAGAGTGTTGGCTCCGACGCAGCCCAAGGAGCCACAGTTCTGCTGCTTCAGCCCCTCCATCTTGGATGGAGCTCGAGTCCATGGAAATGGAGAAAAGACCACAGAACTCCCTCAAACACCCCAGAGAGATGCAAGCACAGCTTGGCCGAACGGAACGCGGTCCTGAAGAGGGACGGCGTGAACCACGGGTTCTTTTCGTATCATATCCATAATGGGTGATGAGGACATCTCTCGGACAGGACAAACATCTTTCTTCCGATGAGAAGAACATCTCAGTGCCAACGATGCTTTTAGACTTTAATTTAGTTCATGAATCTGAGACAAAGTTTACCTAAATTTTAACGTTAGTCCAAATTGAATAGCAACCCTTTTCAAAAGCTTTAAGCTATATTATATTTACGCTTCTGAAATAGCACTATCTGGTTATTCATTCATATTCAATATTTGCCTTATTGCCACTATTCAAACTGAAACTAAATGTTAACAGAATTGTGATTTTAGTTGATTGAATTTGTGTCTTTATTTGAGTGAGGAGAATCCCAACTTTGCCAAGGACTCACAAACTTTAATCAAGGCCGGTTTACACAATAACATCTGATAAAAGGTGTATTGTTTATTCTGATAACGAGCAGCAGCACGAACAGATTTAGCATGTCGTTTGGAAATCAAGGTCCCAGAGTCTGGAGGAAGAGTGGAGAGCAAAAGAATCCACGTTGCTTGAAGTCCAGAGTGAATTTTCCACAGTCAGTGATGGTTTGGGTCCATGTCCTCTGCTGGTGTTGGTCCACTGTGTTTTCTGAAGTCCACAGTCCACACAGCATCTAGCGGGACATTTTAGAGACTTCATGCTTCCTTCTGCTGATGAGCTTTATGGAGATGATGATTTAATTTTCCAGCAGGACTTGGCTCCTGCTCACACTGACAAAGGCACCAAACGCTGGCTGTGGAATATTCTAATTTTACCAGACAATGAGTTTTTTTTTTTTTTTTTTTATGAAATAGAGGCTTGAAATATTTAATTCCATGTGCAATGAATGATATATGAGTTTCACTTTCTGAAATGATTGACAAAAAATCTTAACTTTTCAATATTCTAAGTTTTTCAGATGCATCTGTTCTGATCTCTGTCCAACACAACTTCCAACTGCATCTCTTTTTCAAAGCAGTGCAGAAATTATGTTGAGCTTGACCAGAAACTCAACAAAGACAGGTTTGCTGCTGTGTTGAAGCCATGTGGAAATGTTCTTCTCTGAGGTACCTTTCATCTCCCTGTCAGCTGGTACTGCTCCACTGAGATACTCAGATGTTTTCCGCTTCACGGGAGCGTTGTTTATTTACTTGTTTAACTTTATAAATGATGCCGTGACTGAAAATGATAAGAAGTACCCACCCAAGTTGAAGCTTGACTCAATGTTCAGAAGTTTCTTTGCAAAAGACTTCTTGAGAGATTTCCATCAGAGATAAAATATACTTTTGTGTTTTGTCAGTGGCCAGTGTCTCCATGTTCGCAGCTGATTCTGCAGCTGCAGCAGGCCTGTGGCGTTCTGGAGGAGCACTGCTCAATGTGTTGATCTGTCGCTCTTGTTTTAATCTGTTAGGGATGACTGCTGGATTAATTACAAAAGAGAATGTGAATCTGCCATTCACAGTAAATTAAACAGCAACTTAACATACAACAGTGATGTTTAATTGAAAGTCAGAGAGGTCCGCCTTAAGAATTTATGCTCTTGCAAGCATCCAGAATATACAGTATGTCACAGAATAGACAGTATATTTAATTCAAGAATTTACCATATGCTGGAAAGGCTGCTTCCCCTAAAATACATACATAAAAAGAATAAATCTAAATGCAGGAGAACGTGTGCAAGTGGGTCCAGAAAAAAAACTTCATGTGGGTTCAGATCCAAGCTCAACCCCCAGGGTTCAATCTTGGGACCATTACTTTTCATTATTTATATTAATGACTTTGTAAATTCTTCCAAAATATTTCATAAGGTCATTTTTGCTGATGATACTAACTTGTATTTTGTTCATATCAAAATTATTCAGAACTGGAGGAAATAGCAAATGCAGAACTGCAAAAAATAAAAATAATAAAAACCTGGTTCAAGAGTAAGAAGTTATCTCTTAATATCAGCAAAACTAATTTTATTCTCTTTGGACCCAGTAAATCTAAACTAATTGATCATGTGATTCTCAAAACTGAAAATGAGAAATTCATGAGAGTAAGTTCCACAAAATTCCTGGGGGGTCCACATAGACGAGTCCTTACATTTTAAATTGCATAAAGTTGCCCAAATACAGTATGTTGATTTGTTTTTTAAATTATAATATTATTTGCCTCTATACACACTCTTAACAATGTATAAAACTCTTATTGAACCACACTTTATATACTGTAATGTTACATGGTGCAATAAAGAAACTTGAAAGGCTTCAAAAGAAGATAATAAGAACTGTATCATGGTCTGAGTGTAATGCCCCCACCTCACCTGTTTCATCGTTGTGGTCTTCTTCAGTTAACAGAATAAAATGAGCATCAACGTGCCTGTTTGATATTTCAAATTGAAAATAAAACTAATAACAGATTAACAGAGTAGTCCACAACATACTTATGAAACCAGGGAAAAACATCTTATCTACACCAAATACAGACAACTTAAAATAACTAGTCAAACTTTTCTGGGAGAGGCCGACAGATTTAGAGCTTGACGAGAGTTTAAAAGAGTGGAAATCCATCTCCACCTTCAAAAAACAGTTCAAGACCAACGTGCTCTGTTTATACGCTTGAGGTCACTTGTAGGACTTGTAACTGATTGATCAGAGGTAACATCATCTGTATTGCATGTGGAATTTGTCAGAGGAGTGTATGATGTTTTTATTGTGTTGTTATTTTAATATGTTATAAATTGTATGTAATTATATGTAGCCAAATAGCTTTATGGAGACCATCGCACACAGTTATCTTGCAAGTATTATGATTATTTGAGTGTGTGTGTGTGAATAAACTGAAGCTGTGGACAACTGTGGACATCTAAAACATCAACAGCAAACCATAGCTTGTTGATGTTAGTTGCAGTTTTTTCGTTACTTGTAAGTTTAAGAAAAAGTATAAACTGTTTTGCCAATAGAAGACATTCCAAGTTTTAAGGAAGACCCCTAAAGTTTGGGACAAGGTGACATACTGTGTTCTAATACTTTTTTTTTTTTTCAACTAAACACTGCTTGATAACAACGTTTAGTTTAATTTAGTTTAGTTTATTTGTTCATTAAAAAAAAAATACAATACAAAACAATCCCATGAACAATAATGTACAGAGTATAAAAAAATGAAAGGTAGCAGAAAGAAGAAAAAATCTTATTATATCTGCCCCTTTTTTCCAAACAATTTGTTCAAATGGTAATAATCTTGTAATAACAGAACAAAATGAATAACTTTCTAATTTTTCTAACTAATATTAATATTACATAACACTAACAAGATCTTATATCAGTTGTTATACAGTTAGATTATCTAACACAGGGGTTCTTTGGGTTCAGGGACCCCCTCATAACCCTCATGTTTATTAAATGATTTTCTTCAATTTGTCTCTTTAATGCAATGGAAATATTTGTGTAACATACATACTTAATGCCTGTTCTTTAATAGTGTTAATTCCATTTTTATACTTTTAAACATGGTGTATTTTTCATTCAAGACACATTTAATTAACAAAATTTTTAATTTCAACTTTCAAAAAAATTACTGTTTTGAGAAAATTAACAGCATCAAAAACCACTTTAAGACTTGATCTATTCACATTATGAATATAATAAATGTAACTTCTTCAAATTGTTACTGAAAACTTTTTACATACAAGTGAACAGAATCATGATAGCAGTAGTCAAACCAAGTAACAGGGTTTAATCTGTAAACCGATTAATGACAGAACGCAAATAGCGGGTGGGCCGGCAGGGGTCTGCAGGTCCTCCTCCAGAAAATTCTGAATAAAGTAGATGTGATTTCCTGCATTTTTGGTGTATTTTAATGGGGTGGTAAACATCTACATGCTTGTAATAAATAAATAAATAAATAAATAAATAAATAAATAAATAAAAGAAAGAAAAAATATATACACTTTTTTCCCCCTTCTTCCGGACCCCCTAGCACCAGCTTGTGGAACCCCGGGGGTCCGGGGACCCCCGTTTGAGAACCACTGATCTAACATAATGAAAGTATAATCTACTGGTAACTCAGAATGTGTAAATGAAAAGCAGCAGCTACTGCTTGGTCCTTTAAAAAGACAAACCAAAAGTGAAAACAAAATGGATAACATTAATAGAAAGACTTATTCTTGTAACATCTACATAAGACTAAAGGAGAGAGGCCTGTTGATATCTAAATCTCAATGACTGGCTAAATTTCAAAAGGTAATTATTTCACAGAAACGAGGGGCTCTGTCATCGTCCCACATGTCTTTTTATACGCTGCTCATCCACCTACTTTAAATAACAGATATTTCCAGCTCGGCTTATTTTCCTCCTTCTTTTTAATATTCACATCTCTGAGTCACCCTTTTCATTTTTTTACTTTCTTTTAAACATCTACCTATCATTACTTCTGTTTTCCACACTTAAAATGTTTACTGTGGGAGAAATTCAATGTCGTTTTTCACTTTGGTGGCTCCCTGTGGTGTTCGGTTTTGATACGATTACCTCTGGGTTCTCTTGTCTGCTTTTCATGTGTTGCAGAAGTCTGACTCGCACAGTCAGATATCCAGATGATGGATTTGCGAAGAAATTAAACTTGAATACAATTGAACGCATATAAAAGCCTGCAGAGTATTACAGTATGTAGCTGGAGAACACCACAGAGGGAGGGGGGTAATGTGGGACACTTTTCTATTTGTGTTCTGTTTGGTGAAATTAAATAATAATAACTAATGTGGTGGAAAGTATTCTGGTGATGGAAAATCACAATATGATTAAAGGCTGAGCTTTAGTTGAACTTGCTGCCTTTCATGCCAGAGTTTTCAGCAAAGATCATCTTATGATGAGAAATGATGTTTAACTTGTAAATGATGTTATGCACAATGTTATGTAAGATGCGTGATATCTCTGAAGATGTGTTTTGAATGATTCTCAGCTACTTTCTCAGCAGATTTTAGATTGATGTATGAAAAACTGTTTGAGTTACAGTCATTTAAATTTAAATAAATTATGTCTAACAATCAATTGGCTGTGGCAACCAAGTTGAATTTGAGTGATTCTCAAAAGGTAATCAGCTGTAGAAGTGTATCCAATTATTACTATCTGTGGGTTTCATTTTAATCCTTGCAGCGGTTCCTTAGATAATTTGCAAATGGACAGAGTTGACTCCAACAGTTACTGACAATTATTGATAATAGATCTAGTTCAATGAAGTTAGAAATTAGGACATGAGTTGGGGGTGAATCTCAGCTAAAAACTAGACCATAATGTTTAGTCAATAACTGTATAATTGATTGAGGTTTTGAAACTTTTGCGTTTTCTTAGTCATTTATTGAAATAGATAGACGCCAAATAACTTCTAGATGAACATCAAATTAGGGATGCATGATATTATCTGCAAGGTATCGTATCGGCCGATATTAGTGTTTAATTTCAATATCGTACGTCGGCCATTCCATTAAAATAACTTGCCGATATAAAAGGGGCTGTTTTTGCCTGCAGCGCCAGTACAACGTGACGACATTACAGCAACAGTGCAACGCGATAACGTCACATGCGCCTACCCGATCTCATGGCGGAGAGGAAAATTCAAAATGTCGGCGGTGTGGAAGTTTTATTTTTCGTTGGTAAGGATGTCAGATTCTGAAGATTTATGGACTACGTTGAGCCTCGCTACATCGTCCGCAGTTGGAGATATTCTTCCGACGTAACATTACCCGAGTTACCAGTCGTCATTTCTGACGTCACTGAGAAGCTAATAGCCGATAGCACAACTTGTTAGGTGAGTTTTACCACAGACATTTGGACGTCGTGTTAGCCCCGTTAGCATGATTAGTCTTACGGTGCAATGGATAGATAAAAACTTGGAAATTAAAAAGTCTGTCCTTCATGCACAGAAGTGCAGAGGATCCCACACTGCAGCTAGGAACCTGGAACAAGCCTCCACAAGTTAGACAGCATCGCAGGTGACTAATACTAATAAATAACACTGAACACTTTTCATTTAATATAAGTTAAAGTGCTATGCATATCATACAGTATGGCTGTTACTGAATATATGTCATCAGCTCTTACAGCTGTTACAAATTTTTTGAAGCAAATAAGCTTAAATAAGAGGGCTATGTTCTGACAAAGGAACATATACAATATAAAATATTGGCATCGGATATCGGCCGAATAAGTTTTAACATATAGGCATATTGGCCATCCGTACATCAAGTGTTAACTTTATGAGCATTTAATTAAAGCTCATCTAGTGGTTTATCAGGTAATTTCACTAACGCACACAGACAGGGGCAAAAACATTTTTATGTTTGACTTGAGCTTCAGGCAATATTAAATGTATAAAAAACATGTCTAATCAAAAATGAACAAACAAAATAATGTTTAAAACTGTAGAGAAAGTTAAAAATTTCTGACTAAAGCTGAGCGATTCATCCCTGCTGACCTGACAACAATAATCAGTCTTCACAACCATTCTCATGATGGTAACCCCACTTATAACTCTGCAAAGATTCTTACAATTATCCCTTAAATCTCCATGTAAACGTCCACATAACTCTCCAGCTGGCCTTTGGTTGGACACAGAAAAGCTGAGAAAACTTTGCGGAGCCTGGATCTTAACCCCCTGAATTGGTACATTCAGTACTGGCTACAGAAGCTCTGCTGGCTTGCAGAGTTTCATGTCTCACCAGCTGACTGGTTAAGTGGTCAAAAAGAGTAAAAGTGTGGATACAAGAGTGAGGATTTACCAGCTTTAACTTTTCATATGAAGATTTTAGAGGCCAGGCCTGATGGATATGGACGCCACCGTGGTATGGAGTTTGGAGTCTTAAAGCAACCAACACAGGCCCTAACACACACATACATACACACACATAACCCCCACTTTTCCTCAAGCAGCCACAATTGGAGTCGAGATTCTAATCAGGCTTGAGCCAGCAGACTGAGGGAATTATTTATGCTGGAAAGGACGAGGAAACCTTGAGCAGGGAGAGGGAGAGACAAGTGTGTTTGTAACATTTCCTTACTTTCAATCTTTAGCACAAAAAAAAAAAATAAAAAACAGAAAGCCTCACCTTATATTAATTTTAAAAGCGGTTTTACTTAAAACCATGTCTTGAAAGCTGTGAAAGACAAGTGTGTCAGTAAAAAGTTGGTAAAGAAGCAGGAAAAATACATGGAGGCAGGCACAAGCTTTAACTAACAAAAGATGACAGTGTATGTGATACGGGTGAAACCTACTCTCAGTCTGGAAAAACTGTTTTAAATCATTGTTTAATTTGTGTGATTCGCTTATGTTTGAATTCCATCCATAGACACAGTGGACCACGCTGTCCTTATGTCTCGGCTTCAACGCTATGTTGGAATATCTGGTACAGCTCTCAAGTGGTTCACTGCCTACTTGACCAACAGAACGTTCTCTGTCATGTTGGGAAATTTGTCTTCCTCTTCTGCCCCTCTCTCTTGTGGTGTGCCACAGGGTTCTATTCTTGGTCCTCTCCTCTTCACTTCACATGCTGACTCTTGGATCAGTGATAGCCAGACATCATTTTTCTTTTCACTGCTATGCTGATGCTCTACAAATTTATTTACAAATGAAGCTTTAAAATAGTAACCTCATACCTTATACTGATTGTATTGCTGACATTAAACAGTGGCTTCACCGTAATTTTTGTTTTTAAACAAAGGAAAGACAGAATGCATCTTCTTCAGTGATGATGTTCCTAAAACTTTGGTGCTCTGACATCCAAGTTCAGACCTAGAGTTAAAAACTTGGGGGTGACATTTGACAAGGGTTTAAAGTTTGATAAACAAATAGTCTCTGCAGTCAAGGCCTGTTTTTATCAGTCATGTCTCTTGTTAAAGTTAAGCCTTTTTAAATCATTCTGATTTGGAAAAGGCCATTCATGCTTTTATCACTTCAAGTCTTGACTACTGCAATTCCATATATGCAGGAATCTCCCAATCCTCCATCACATAGAAATCACCCAATCTCCATTAGATGCCTTCAATTGGTCCAAAATGCTGCAGCTCGACTCTTGGCCAACACCTCCAGACGTGAGCACATTACTACCCCTGTTTTATTTTCTCTCCACTGGCTTCCAGTCGATCAATACCATCTACATCACTGATATGGAGCATTTTAAGTCTAATTAAATGGTAATCTTGCTATGTTTTAATTGTTTTTGTTTGTTCTTGTTTTTTTTTTTTTTTTGGTCTGGTTTTTTACTCATTTGTTTGTTTTTAACTTATGTACGGTACTGTGCAGCACTTTGTGCACCTTTTGGCTGAAAGGGCTCTATAAATAAATTTTGATTGATCCTTCTACTGTACTGCTTATCGGTAGTTGGGTCGCCAAGGCAACAAGTCCAGGAGAGAAACCCAACATCCCTTGGCGACACTTTCCACTTGTTCTGGGGGACCCCAAGGCATTTCCAGGCTAGAAAAGATACACCATCCCTCCTGCGACTTCTGGGTCTTCCCCGGGGCCTCCTACCAGTGGGACGTGCCTGGAAAACTTCTAAAGGGAGGTGTCCTAATCAGATGCCTGAACCACCTCAAATGACTCCTTTTGATGTGGAGGAGCAGCGGCTCTACTCTGAGCTCCTTCCACTTGACGAAGCTCCTCATCTCTAAGGCTGAGCCGGCCACCCCGTGAAGGAAGCTCATTTCATCCTCTTGTATCTGGGATTTTGTTCTTTTGATCATGATTCAAACCTCATGACCCCAGGTGAGGGTTGGAATATAGACAGACCAGTAAATCATAACATTTGAATTTCTTAAATTACAACTGGAGTTTGTAACTATGTTCTGCAGTTTTCAATAAACAAATACATAGTTTATTGATTTTCATGCTTTTAATTTTTTTTCTATATAGATAGAGTTTTATTCCCACGGAGAAATTAGAGAAAATGTGTAAGCAATGTATGCAGTATGTATGTAGTATGCAATCAAAATACCTATGCATACTTTGTACTGTTTTAGCCTTTCATATATCAAAGCATTCAGCACATTAAAAAAATGGGTTCAATTATTTTTGGGTTTTATAATTTTTACATTTTTCAAATATTTTATTTTATTTACATTTTTGTTGCCATGATATCCATTCAGTTCCTTAAAAAGGTTATCTTTAAAATCTGCTTCAGAACACTTGATTTATTTTTGATTTCTTACATTTAGTTATTTACCAGTACTGTATTATTATTTTAGCTATTTTTAACAGCTTTTGCTTTTGCTATTTGAAACTTTAGATTATTGTTTCTTTTGGCTTTGGGCTATGATTTGCTACTTTTAGCTTTTAGTAAGCCTCTTACTTTTAGGTAGCGTTTTATTACTTTTAGCTCACAGTTTACTTTTTTTTGCTCCTTTCAGCTGAGCTTTATCTACTTTTAGTTTTTAGTTACTGTTTTGCTTCTTTTATTTATTAATTATTTGCTACTATTGGTTTCAGTAAAAAAAATGCTGCTTTTAGCTTTCAGGTAACCTTTGCCACCTTAAATCTTTAGATTGTCTTTTGTTATTTTTGTCTTTTAGTTATTGTTTTTATTTATTTTAGTCAATGTGTTTCTTCTTTTGTTTTTTAGCTAATATTCTGCTTCTTTCAGCTTTAACTCAGTTTCACCTTCTTTATCAAATTTCAGGAAAGTCATCCAACACCAGCAGCATTCACACTGCATTTGTACAAATAATGCTACCTCTCTGTTTTTTTGTTGTTGTTTTTTTTGGTTTGTTTTTTTTGTCTTGTAAACACAATGTTTAATACAGTGGCAAAAAATATGGCAGGCACTATTCATTCCTTCAGTGAATGTTAGGGTTTTAATTTCTTTAACTACAATCTTCTTATGATACAAAGAGACAGTTATAGCTGTTTTTCGTCAGACCTATGAATATCCTGATGTAATATTTTTAGACCTCATATCTGTTAATACAGAGTATGTGCTGATGAAGATATGTAGCTACTCCCACATTATACTTTGCTCCAATATGTGCAAATTTGACTCAAGATTACTGGTACTCATTTGGTGTATTAGCTGTGGCAGCCAACTTGAATTGAGTTGACTCAAATTAATTGTTGTTACTGTATATCCAGTGATTACTTTTGAGTGTTTTGAGCAAATTTGTCTGGTTGTTTTATGAAATATTCTGCTAACGGTACATATAAATTAATCCAAAAACACACATCTGCCTAGTGTGGACTGGGGGACCCACACTCAAAGTGGCAGGCTCCACCAAAGGTGGTGGAGAATGGCAGGTCTAAGAAATTGTGGGACTTCCAGATCCAGACTGACAAACAGGTGATGGCTAACCAACAATTAATTTTTTCTAAGTCTTCAAGGTGTGATGGGGTAAAAGCAGAGAACTAATTTTGACAATGTATGGGAACATACAATGACAACATATAGCACTTATACTTATTGTGGTGGTCGACAAGCAAAAGAAAGCAGTGATGATAGATTTAGCAATCCCAAGCGACTGTAACATCAGGAAGAAGGAACACAAGAAGTTCAAGAAATACCAAGGGGTGAAAGAGGAAATAGAGACATCGTGGAGTCATGGCATCAGTAGTCCCAATGGTCTATGGAGCACTTGGTGCTGTGACCCCCAAAATTGGAAGTGTGGCTTCAACAGATCCCAGGAATAACCTCAGAGATCTCTGTCCAAAAGAGCTCAGTCCTAGGAACAGCTACTGTAGACACTGAGCAGAACACCCAAGCTCCCATACAAAATGACAAAATAATGTAATGTGGTAGAGGACTTGAGTTTCAAGTGAAGTGGAACTGCCCAAGTGAGCAAGTAATCACTTGTAAGCACTTGTATTTATAATTGGTTTTACAAAATGTGGTATTGTAAATTTACAAACCCTGATTGTGACAAGATCATGGAAACAACCTTAAGGTAGATGTGGTACCCTTAGCTTCATTAAGATGCAGTCCAAGAAGTTGAACCAAGATAAAGCATGTTAAGAGCAGAAGACAGGGCCTTAGGTGTTGTTGAAAAAAGCTGAGAACGTTTTGTTGAGCACCAAAACTGAAGCAGTGCTATGACTGGCTTCATACTGGAGGTTTTCCAAATTTACTGCAATCTAGCCACGTTCTAATGCATTTTAATAAGTTGTGTGAAAAGCAGTGAAGTCTTCACCAAGTGTGAAGAAGGCTTTAGACAAGAATCCTCCATGTTTGTCTCTTTGATCACAACTAGTAAAAGTTTATAAAAGGCTGAAAAAAAATCCAAGTAAAATCTAAAATCTAAAAAAAAACCAACAACAACAAAAAAAAAAAAACAGATGAATGAATTTCATGTGACAAAAAGCAAAGGAAAGTTTATATCAGCTGAGATGATGATCAACAATACAATCCAATCTAACTTTATTTGTAACGCACTTTCAAACACCACAGCAAACAGCGTTGGTATTTCAGCTGAACTGAGATCCAGGAAATGACTAACCATACTTGATGTAACAATGTTCAGTCACGTCATCTGGACCATTGGCGTCAGAAGCATCCGTAATGTGTGTGTGTGTGTGTGGGGGTGGGGGGGGAGAGACACACTGATGTGTGTAGTTGTGTGCGCGTGCGCAAAATGTGTCCACTACAAAAAAGTAGCATTGCACCTAGATTTCCTTTAATTCCACACATTTAAAGCATGTTTTTCACCAAGTTTGTGTAAATTCAGCTGTGAGTTTTAAAGACATTTTAACTCATTTTAACACAGAGCGTCAGGTTCGCACCATTTTATAAAGAAATAAAAAACATCATCACCACTGGACTTTTTTTTTTTTTACTTGTGTTCAACACTGCTCATCTAAAGGATGTTTCTCACGAAGCTTGAGGACAATAAGGTGTGAGGTTTTTAAGACATTTCAACTTTAATGCACCTGAACACACAGCGTCTCTTACACCTGAAACGTCTTACAGCGTGACAGTTACTGTTAAGTAGTGCTCCTCTCTGTATTTATTTATGATCACCCTCCCCCCAGTCAACAACTACCCACACTAAGCTCACTAAACTGGCGAGCGATCAACACAGAGGTGTCTGTGCGTGTTTTCTACCAAGGCAGGAGACGCACAGAAACTGCTGTGTTTAGAAGCTGCTGTATTTAGAGATGGAGGTAACCAGGAAAACCATGGAATGGAGTTTTAGTGATTTGGGTATTCTCCTATTAAGCAAGTGGAATCAGAATGCAGAATCCCATTTTATAAATATTTATACCAATGTCAAATTTCCATTGCATAGGTATTTATATAAAATTCTCTGGCTCATTGCAAGCTCAAACGGTGGCAGCGGCAGCTAGCCGTAGTGATTTTGGCAAAGTCTGGAAACATGTTCAGCTGAAATTTCATAATTTTCCTTCCATGTGAAATCAACAGCAGTGTAAATATTTATCAAATAGCACATACAGTATTTTCTGGCGTATAAGTCGCACCTCCGTATAAGTCGCATTGACCAATTTTGTCCAATAATTTGGAAAAATCCATAAACAAGTCGCACCTCCGTATAAGTCGCACCTATTATGCGTCACC
>JARVLU010000001.1:40078968-40096326 GCA_031762415.1 Simpsonichthys santanae | reverse complement strand
CTAATAAGTAAAAATCTGGTTTACAAGGAGCAACATCTTAAAATTATTAATTACACATTAAATTGCTTTTAAACCAAATAATAATAATAATAATAATAATAATAATAATAATAATAATAATAATAATAATAATAAAAATAAAAAATAACAAACCACCAAAAGCAAACTTTTAGAATATGACACTTGTAACCCTGATTACTGATTGTTCTCTGATGTATGCTTAATATTGACATCTGAAAAAGGTGACTGAAACAAACTGTTCACCAAACCAGCCACCATGTAACTTTATTATCTAAAAATCTATACTTCCATATTTCCATAATTTTTAAAACTTAATTTTTCAGTGCATAATGCACTGATTATAGCTGTTAAAGCCCAAAGCACCAATAAATGTTGATTTGATGTTTTGGACAAATTAGCTTGTGCAAGCTTTTTGTTTTTTGTGCCAGAGAACAAAATAAATTAGTTAATTCATCTTTTTAACAGACTATATCAGAGCCACAGGCTGTGAAGTGCTGACCCATGGGACCAGCAAATTGCTGTGCTAAAACATTTTAGTCTAGAAATTATCTGGCGTGTGGACTGACGACTGATACTCAGTGTAAACCGAACTGTTGAATCCTGTTCAAACTAATCTGACAGATCAGATTTTATTCAGGAAAAGTTGATTCTGCTCTCAGTAAACTGATCATATGGTTTGCACATTTTTGAGCACAACACTAATTAATATAATCAGAGTTATTATCAGAAAGGAAACCAAACAAAAGAAAAAAAAGATCTAAAACTGTTTTAATGGAGTATTTATTCATGCATGAGGAGGAGACAGGACGCCAGACTTGATACGTATTTAGCTGGAAATTTCATATTATTTTAAGCTTCCAAGCTCTGCAGGAGAAGATCAAAAGTACAGTCCATTAACCCTAGAATTAAATTTATATTTAAACTTGCTTGCACCAAACATTGCGGTTTGTACAAGTGTTTATGCATCGCAGTGGTTCTCAAAGAAGGAATCAAGACCTCGCCGTGGGCCAAGAAATTCCCAGTGGAGGGGAGGTGAGAGGATTTTCAGTAATCACATGAGACTTAAAAATTATTCAAAGCTGCAAATTTTGTTATATTTGAAAGAAAAAACCCAGAATCATAACTCAGTTCAAACTGTATAAAAGGTTATTTGTCCTCATTTGCTGGTGTTTATGTATTTATTCTTATTATTTCAGATGTTTATGCATTAACTAGCCAAAGTTGAAGTCACAGGTAAAACTGTCATTTCTAACTCGGGCCCGCGCCCGGTCCAGTCCCGCCCAGCCCGAAATTCAGGCCGGGCTGAGCCAGCCCAAAATAATGTGCTGGTGGGCCAGATCGGTGTCAGGCTTTTGATTGTGTCAGCGGACGAACGCGGCCGATGATCCAATTTGGATCTCCAGCTGCGCATTGTCGTTTGACCGCGCGCTGACTGGCTGGTTGAAAGAAGTAAAAAATAAATGTTCAGTTAAGCTTCAGATGGATCACTATAGCGAGCCACCCGAAGCTCAACTGGACTCAACCGCTGCGGATGCGCACGGCCGAGCCCAGCTGGTTGAAAGTAGGGGTGCACCGATTGCAGTTTTTTGGCCGATCGCCGATCACCGATTTCTACAAAGTCTGACTTGCCGATTCGGATTTTGGCCGATACCGATTTTGTTTTATAAGCAACACTGTCAGATGTTGTAAGGTCACAATGCACCTTCAAATTTCAATCTTATTTTGTTGAAAAACAGACCCTTGAACAATATTCTAGAAACAATACAAACTTGTTTTAACTGGTCACGAGGTAGTGCTCTGAAATATAAATGAAGTTTAGACAATTGTTGTTAAAACTAAAAAAAATCTGTAAAACCGGTTTCTCATGCAAGCACTGGCCGATTTCCGATTTCCCAAAATTAAGGAAATCGAGGCCGATAAATCGGCCGGCCGATTTATCGGTGCACCCCTAGTTGAAAGAGGTAAAAAAATAAAATAAAATAAAATAAAAAAGTCCAGATGGCTCACTGCCAACAACCCACCTGAAGCTCAACTGGACTCAGCCACTGCAACAGCCGTCCGCTAACGCTAATAACTATAATAACTATAATAACTATAATAACTATAATAATCCACTGACTCTTGTTAATAAACAAGAAATCTTATATCTTCCTTTCTTTGAAATACATTTTTAAATCAAGTCAAACGGATTTGCTTACAAAAGCAGTAAAAGCTTATTTTTGGTGGTGGTGGTGGGGGGGGGGGAGTTCGGGCCTGTAATCACAGTTAATTGGTTTCAAGTTGGGCTTGGAAAAGAATGATACGGGTTTGGGCCAGGTCGTATTTTTAGGGCCGAATGCAACTCTAGTCACAGGTGTCGCCTTCTGTTGTTTTGTGGGTTAATATTAAAGAACCACTGACGTAACGTGTTACTTATGTAGGTACCTAAAGAGCCTGTTGGCCGAGGGCCCCCTGTAGGCAATGTTATTGAAGAAGACCTCCAGCTCGTTGTCGTTATCAAAGTCTGCAGCAATAACTGTTCGTACTGGGGACGGCATGGAAAACTTCTGAGAGGCGATGTCCTGAAAAACAAGAACACATGCACACACTGAGCACACACCTTCACTGAAACGTTGCTGCTTTAGAAAACAACATATCCAGTTTGTCTGGCCTGGAATACTGTTGGCAAAGTGTGTCTAATAGTAGACATAAAAGGCTCATTCTAAGGACAGTTAAGTTTTTTTGTTTGTTTGTTTATTTGTTTGTTTGCTGCTCAAAAGCAGACAGATGTCCGACAGATGAGATAACTCTGGCAGCCTGTTCTATATCTGCAGAAGAATTAGAGCTTTTAAAAAGTTTCCTTTCTACAACCTGCCATTATCTGAAGACTGGAGAGACTTTTCCATAACCTTAAGATCACAATTTTAGTCTTGCCTGAAAATAAACTCGTCATTCAAAAAACTTGTGCCCAGTCCATGAGTTTGATGGCTCTAAATAATGATGTCATGCAAAGCCATTGACATAAAATAAGGCGGAAGTTTACTCTTTGTTCAAACTCGCCGAGAAAAGAAAAGTCTCCAGCAGAGTGTTCGCATGTGGAAGTAACAGATATGTCCTCGCTTCAGTGGCACTGTGATAAGTCTGGAAAGAGTTATAGAGTGACCCTGCCCTCCCCCAGTATTTACTTCCCCATTTTAATTACAAGGCTCATAAAGCTGCAGAGGTAAGGGCCACCCACACTTGCATTCTCCTTCTCAGGTGAAGGAGAGAGGATGGCCGTCCAAGGCCTTGAGGTAAAAGGGCAGGAGCAGCTCCACCTATCAACTAGTTGTTTATGTGGCATTAAAAAAGGAGCTCTCAGCAAAACAGATACTGAGCACAAAAAGGTAAATGTACATATGGTCTAACACAGGGGTGTCCATATGTTTTCATATGTGGCCACAAAAATGTGAATTTAACTCTCAACATGAACAATCTGTTGGAGAAAAGACAAATTTGATCATTTTGGTGGCGAAAGAGTGTTAAATTGTTGTAAATCCAAAATATTAAAAGCCTCAAACACTAAGCTTATTATTATTTTTTTTTAATTAAAAATGATTTGATTTGTTGATATGTTTGTTGTTTTCTCGTGTTCGATAAGTTCATTTTAGTCTGTTCTCAGCAACAAAAGCATAATCTGAGTGTCTCCTTTTAAAAGGGGGTTGATCAAACAGCCCAAAAGACTGACTGATACAACAGATTCATAGAAGGTTTGATAAATTTGATCAACTCGTATGTAGATGATACCACGTTATATTTATTTAAAAATGTCACATTTCTCTCAATTATTTTATCACATGCAAAATTTAGCCAAGTTTTATGAATTGTTATCTAAAAGTCTCCTTCCTGGTAGAAATCAGCAAAGGTTTTTGGTGCTTTGTATCATGCATAAAAATATTATAGCCAAAGGTTTGTATTTTGTTTGATACTGCTCATTTTGAGAAGATGTTTCATCCGTTTTGCTGCTAAACCTAAACAATATATTAAAAAAAGGGATTACCAACGAATTCCAGCAAGTCTGCATCATCCTCTTAAGCCTGCTGGCCACAATGATACCGTTCTTAAACTGCAGCTGTGGGCCACACAAAATCACTCCAAGGGCCACAAATGGCCCTCGGGACGCACTTTGGACACCCGTGGTCTAAGATCCGACACCAGCAATGGCCTTTAAAATTTAGTAAATTGTATTTTGTTGCAATGAATTCCTCGACATCACTTTGTAATATCATGTCAGAGCAGTGTACAGTTTTATGTCAATTTTGATTCTATATAAATCAAATCAATTTTACAAGTTCCATTTGGCACTTTCTCCACAAATTTAAATCAATATTCCCTGCGTGAGAGCGAGACAGTGAGTACGTGTATGTGTGAGGTGTGCACGAGTCTGTGTGTATGTTCGAGCTACAGCAAGGCAAACCTCTTCAATAGATTTTAATTAAAGCATAAACAGGCTTAATCTGCACTTTGCACAACCAAAGCAAGCTGCTGGCTCAGCCTGATTTAATTGGTGGTTTACTGAAGTGATACAACAGCTTTATTATGCATGTCAGAAGGCGTACATGGGGTTATTATTGGAGGTGTCAGCTGATGTGGGTGAAAGGGGTCTGAAATATGTTGTAGGACTGTAATTTAGGAGCTGGGTTTAAAACAACGTCCTACTGGTCTTAAGGCGTTTGTAGGAGGAGATGCATGTGTGCGGCTCTGGTGGAACTGCCGCTGGACACATCAACCCTTTATCTGACCCCTATAAAAATGACTCCTGTGATGTTTATCTCTTCGATAAAGGATGTAGAGCGGGGAAGTGACAGGTCTATCCCAAGATCTCCACAGGTTTACACACAGCGCAGCTCATCGCTGCAGTAAAACACAACACTAGTTGTCTGCAGAGTCGTTAAGTGAATAAATTGCCACCCACGTGTCTTTAAATACCATTTAAAACCCAAAGTGGGCCATGTGAGTGGTGCTAATTCATTAGCCAATTGTTGGAACTGATAAGAAGGGGATTCCAGTGATAATGGGTGAGATTAGTTGTTTTGGTGTTGCTTTCCCATTAAACATTGTGTGCTGTTAGAAGAGGGAGAATGAAGGCCAATTGTCACTTTCTAAAATTTTAACAGCAGCAGCTGGAATGAATTACATCATCTCATCTGATATATTTTCATCAATTTACCTTGAAAAAAAAAAAATTAGTGCCAGCAAACCCCTAGCTAGCACTCCTTTATACCTATAAAGCTATATGACACAACAATTATCAATTATCCATTTAATAGATAATGAAATACTTTATAATGTCAAAACAAGAAGTTCTGTAACATTCAAAACCATCTTCATGGTTATTTAATCTAAGGGATGTATTTTTGACTGAAATGATTTTTTAGATTTCCAAAATAAAAAAATAAAATAAAAAAAGCAATCAATGCCACTTTTTCACCATGATGTGCTTAATAAAAAATAGACAAATGTTAAGTTTGACAGCAATTTTCAGGTTGAATTCTTTATTTATTATTTATTTAATTCTATCAACATACACAAAGACAACTGCAGCTAATTTGGCCTTCGTCATGCTGCCTGTTTGAGAAGGTTTGGTTTGTGCTTTGAGGACTTGAAATCAGCTGATTTACGAGCTAAACCATAAAATGGAAGTGATTTGTGAGAATTGCAGGCCACCTGCGACTTTGAGACTCGCCAGCATGTTGGAAACAAACTTGGAGGGGTTTGTAAGCCCGGAGAAGTACAATGCACCCTAATCTGGCCATTTTGGATCTTGAATGTACCAGTAGGACTCAAGCTGACAAGAAAAATAGTCTGCCTGAAAAAAATCCATAACTGTGGCGTACCTGAATCTGACTCCCCCGGTTGGTCTCTAAGACATTTTTTGAATGTCCAGAGGACCAGACTTAGCTTTTGTAGTTATCTGGAAGTACTTCATAGACCGCCTTGCTGTCAAATACTTATGTAATGTGTTGATAAATGTGCTTGCTAGCAGAGTTTTTTTATGTATTAAATCATGTCCTTATAGGACAAGGTGTGAATAGATCTTTTTGTAACACCACTAACCTATCCTCATGGATTTCCATCCTTTTCTATCTAAAAAAGTATTCTGATAAAGGATAAGAGGCCTCGCTATCGTAGCAGCAGCTACGTGCACTCCGCCCATCTTTCGGACAACTGTATGAACATATTCTCGCTGTATCTCGGAACAACGATAATAATGCTTATTCTGATTCTGATTATTTTGTCCTAGTTCATGAAACAGACTTAATTCTCTCTGAATAATAAGCACAACAGTGACAGCTTTTTAATGAGATATCTTGATACTATCAATATCTAAAAAAATGCTTTTATAATAGTTCAACTGCAACTCCTAACTGTACATCATAGCCAATGCCAACACAATGAAAATATGTTGAGTGATCTGTACAGATTAAAATGATCAGTACCTCATAAATTTAATTAAACATGTATAAATGCCTGCTTGTCAGACCCATCTAAGTAAATAATCGTGGTGAGATAACTGAGCATTTTCTTTGGATAGCTCAATAACTGTAGAATAATGGAGAGTAATACTTTTCTCCATTCTGTATATGTTTACTGTGTTTCACCTTCACTGTAATGAAATAAGTACAAATTGTAGTGCTGATCAAACCTATTTATTGCCCACCTTGAATCTCTGTTTGCGGTTGTTCAGCTGAATATACAGACGATGAGGTCCGTTCCAGTTTCCGTAGACAATGTCAGTCCTGCCGTCACGGTTGAAGTCTCCCAGAGTCACCCCTCTGCCATGCTGCATGGGGTCTTCCACACCTGAAACGACACGATAAAATGTTGTTCATCAATAAAGCCAACGCTGCTGTGTTGTTTCTTCACAAGCGTTACAAGATACATCAAGAGTAAACAAAACTGCAACCTCCTGAACGCCACCTGCCCTTACCAGCCTGCTGTGCCATGTCAGTAAAAGTCCCGTCTCCGTTGTTCTTGAACAGGAAGTTCGAGCCGTACTCATTGTCGCAGAAGACGTCTGACAGAGTCTGACTGACAATAGGCCCCACTACGACGCCTCTCCCCCCTGAATAGATGGACATGGTGAGAAAAGAAACAGAGCAGAGCCTTTCAGAAAACAACATGAAACGGAAAACATTAAAATCCCACGAAAGAGCAAAGTGAGCGAGATCAACCCTGGAGCAGAAGCAGGAGATCATTATTATGTTATTTGGGGCCATTTGCTTAGAGCAGGTCAAGTATTTTTCTGACACAGACACTGACGCAGGTAAACACTTACAGAGCAAGCACAAGTGCAACCACGGCATTCCAACACACGCTGAGAATCTAACCCAAGTCATTTTCTTCTTATGGAAAAATCACCATGACTGTTCACTACACTCCCAATATCACCCCGTGATTTTCCAATGACTTTCTATTAAGTGAAGTAACCAACTGAAGTGTTTCACCTCAGACCAGCAGAGCTTAATTATGTAGCTTAAAGGGCTCGGATTGCCCTTCCTGCATGTGGAGTCGGTGCTGTGAGCCAGGACTGGCTCCTGATTTACTGGCCCGCTTCATCCGCCCAGACAAATATCACTCGCCCCCCACAGCCATAAACCACTAATGCCTCTCTTGAGATATGTAACCATCAGATATACAACTTCACCAGCTGTCCATCTGCTCTGATTAACGGCAGTTTGACGACAAAGCCATCTAGCGTACATTATTCATAGTGATTCGGAGCCAGCTTACTCTGCCCCCTTGGTGCATCAGATGATGTCCTTTATGTAAAAAGATCCAAAGATGATGAATATTCATTCTGCTGCTCTCACATACAAAGTCGTGTCCCATTTTCAAAACTTACTGGGACATCGGCATCAAGGACTTTTCTGTGGTTACAATAAAGTATCATTAATTCATGACGGCCTCAATTACGAAGAAACAAATCAGTGTTAAGGTGAGTGTTTTTGACATTTACTGTTCTGATCCTCCATTAACCATACAGTTGGCCTGGTCCAAACCACAGAGTGGAGCTGTGGAAGTGACAACTTTTAGGGACATTCACTAAAGCAACTGTGCAGTTTCAACACAGGACATGAAGCAAAAAAGAGGGCTGCATAAAACCAATCAGTTTTGATAAGAATTTAGCCACAGCATTGGCGGTTTACAACATACTATACATTTTAAACACCGTAAGCATCAAAATCTGTCACACTTTCAGCATCAGGTTTTTCAAACCCACCAATTAACTTGTCGACTCCAGCTTGCTCTGCGACATTGGAGAGTGCAACAACGCCGTGTGACAGGTCACTGGCTGCCTCATCAACTTCTATTAGAGCGTGAGGACCCACACTTCCACTGGCGTAGTTAGCGATGTAGATTGCATAGCGGCCTGTGCCCTGTACAAAAACAAACAATTCATTTTCATCATTAAGCAACATTTTTATTCAATTTATTTATTCCACATAGCATAAGAAAGCAGAAAACTCATGAAGAAATATTGCAGTTCAGCATTTTTCATCCCTCATCTCTCACAAAAATACTGTATATGGTATTTCTCCTCTTTTAAAAGATGTCTGCAGACACCCATGAGTCTGAGAAAAACAAGAAAATAAACTTGTGCGTCATTTTTGTTTTCATGTACACATTGGTAGATGTTAATCTTTGGGTAAAATACAATTACAGTATTAGATGTTTCTGATCAACTCTAAATGAACACTGATGGGCAGTTCAAACATGATGATAAAGTTATTTATAAAACCTGCAACCCAGCAAAGATAACCAATCCACTTATCTCCAATCCCCTTAATGTCCTGCTGAACATTGTCTCCTTCTTTTTTAAAATGCAACATAAATAACAATAAGTCAGTAATTTGTCTCTTGTTTGATGCGTTTTTAGTATCAGAATCAACTTTATTGTTATTGCACAGTTAAGTACAGCAGAATTACGCTCCGTACAGCCGTCCGAAGGGCAGACGAAAGTGTACCAGGGCTGCAGCTTCTAAGTGCTGTGCTTATTCTTAGACAAGAATACATGAGGAGAGAAGGTATGAAAACAATCTCTCACGCAGGGCACAGTGTAAGGCAGCAAAACATCTACCTCAGCAAAAGCAACATAGATAGACATAAGACATTTTGCAGGGGGGCGAGGGATGACAAGACGGTGAAGACGGTCCATGAACACTTCCAGATAGTTTCCATAGTCCTGATAAAGGATGTTACAGTGTCTGTCAGCTGGTACAACTCTGGTAAGGTCCACAGATGTTCTCAGGGGGCGCAGGGGTACACTCAATGGTGAATCAAAACAGCCAGATTTATGGACATTCCATCAGTCTGTGCTTGTTTGCCTTTTCCAAGGTCAGTTCCTTAATTCCAGTGAGTTCTAGGAGCCACAAGTGGCCTACACTTCTCAGAATTTGCATCCAACTTGTGGTTCAGTTTGCAAAGCACATGAGTCTGAGCGCTCAAAGCACAGCTCAATCCTTCACATAAGGCAGGCAGCCTCATTATTGCCAAAACTGCTGCCAACATCTTCAGACTGTGTTGATATCCCAGTTATCCACCGAGTCCAAAAAGAAGAAACCCTGTTATCATAAATCCAAGTATGTACGCATCTTCTTTGTCCTCAATGGACAATACAGTCAGGCACACCATTTTCCATTCACCCCAGGAATCCATGACATATCCAGCTGCGTGTGTCCTTTTAGGGCGTGACGGTTCTCCTGCACCCTACCTCCTCCTTGTCGAGAAAATCTTATCCAGGATGTGTAAAGAGGCTCTGATCCACAGGACAAAGAGCAAAGCAGGAGGAAGGCAGTAGAGGGAAGAAGCGTGACTGTCTTCATCGAGGGCAAGTGCATTTTACCTGATGGAACTGTATTTCCAGACAAAAAAAGCTCTGAGACAAATAAAAACTTAAATTAAACTCAAATTACAGTACATGCATTCATGAAATCTGACTGATGGAGAGAACATCTGTAACATCATCCACTGATTACCTGTACAGTATTTTTATTTTTATTTATTTATTTTTAGCTACCCTGGCTTGAAATATTACTTTGAATATTGTTTGGTTTTTGTCTGTTTTATATTTAATTATTTTTCTTATTTTATTCAAATATTAAAATCAAGTTATGTTAATCCTTATGGATTCCAATGGTCAATCCAAACACTTTTTTCAAAAGTAAAGTATAATATATCATTCAAGTTGTCTAAATAGGACCATATTTAATTTAACTTACATCCTTCTCTAATGAATGAAAAAAAATGTGTAAAAAAGTAACTAGGAAACTCATTAAAAATATATTTTGTCATATAGATATTGACATTTTGTCTATTTTCACACAAAATAAATCACATCATTACCTTGATGCAACTTTGGAACAGCATTTCCATACCTTTAGAACTGTGTTGTAAACAGAATCTCAAACAAAAGAAAAACAAATTAATCTCCAGAATTAGTACATTATTAGCTCTAGAGTTGATTCGCTAAACTCTTATATCAGTCTATGCTGCTTTTGGCTGTTACTTAGTTGGAAATAAAGTACAGTATATTATTAGATTTAAAAAAATGAGATATGTGTGTATATTGTCACAGTTGTGCAACAAAAATAATGAGCTAAAATTGTTTTTAAAAATTACTTTTTTTAATCCATGAAGATTTTGACACCTTTATTTGCAACACCTTGCAAAAAGAGCTGAAGCTCTCAATTTTGACCTCTCTAAAGGATTTTAAACAACTGTTAAGTTCAATGCAAAAATCAACACAGACATATGTTCCTGCTTTAAGTATCTTACAATGTTTTATAATGTATCATGTTCTTCAATTTTTGTTTTATGTCACTTCTTTTATATACTTTTCATTTTATATGCTTTCATATGAATAGTTGTTGGTGTGTGCACTTCATTTATGGTTTTTGTTTAAAACAGGTCTTGCTTGTAAATGAGTCCTCATGACTCAATGAGACTAACCTGTATATAAATAAAGTTGAATGAATGAAAAAAGCAGCTTTTAAAAAAGATTTCTAAGTTAACTTTGACATTTTGATCATACCACATTAATATTAGACAAAAATAAAAGTCTAATATTTGCACAAAAAGTTAATGACAGACCTGTTTGTGTGCATGACTAAAATAAGACAGGTTACTGTAGATATTTTGCTGAAAAGAAAATGTCACTCTTCTCTTTTACCCTTGAAACGGTCAGACAAATGTTCTTAATCAAACCAGTTCTTTCCTCTCTTTAGCTTTACTTATCCTGCGTCTTACCCTTTACTACCCAACCCACCCTGACTTCTCCTCAGTCAGTCGCCCTCGCTCTGTCGTTCTTCTGAGATTAATTTCACACTCCATTATCAGTCAGAGTCCCTGCAGACACAAACTCACAGACGGAACCACACTAATAGACTATACACTCAATTTCAATGAGCTTTCCCACCAGATCTACATATTTCCATCAATGCAAACACACGTGCACATGCTGTATGCAAGACCACACAAATAAAAACCATTTCACTGCTTGTGATGCCGTAACTATAAAATCAGAAAGGCAAACAGGTTGTATAAATTAGGCTGTGCTGTACGAGGATAATGTTAAATACATTCACACTTTCAGAAGAAGAAGAAAAAAAGAGCTAGAATAAAAGACCTGAAGGCCACTGGCTGTTGCTTAAAGTTAAAAGTCAATGATTTTTCAATAAGTCTTCACTCCAGGCTAACTTCTGTCACCAGTCTGCCTACACAGTGCATGTTGCTGCTACAGTTGTGAGTGTCCTTTCCATCAAAATTCACAGCCATCCCCTGAATGTGGCATTCTTCAGCTATTAAAAATATATACATATATACAATCTTTTACCGCATTTTCTGGTGTATAAGTTGCTCTTTAAGAGGAAAAAAAAAAAAAACATATAAGTCACTTTGGTATATAAGGCACATTTTTTAAGTGTCACCACTGACCCATCATGTTTATTATGCCTTTATTTAATGGTCAAAACAGCTTCATTTCGCCTGGGAGGCACGTCAACATCCATCCATCGCGGTCAGAGACACTAGCTCTCCAGCGTTCTTCCAGCTGCACCAGCTGAGTGAAGCAAGCGTGCACGTGAGGACTCGCTGTTGCAGTTTTTAAAAATGTAACAAGATTAAAAACAATTATTTGTTTTCTTGACCTTATAGCAAAGGTGTGTCTCACTTTAACTTTTCCTTAATAAATGCATTTTAATGGTCAAAACAGCTTCATTTCGCCTGGGTGGTACGACGCCATCCATCCATCATGGTCAGAGCCGCTAGCTCTACAGCGTTCATCCACCTGCATAGTGAAGCGAGCACGCACAAGATACCTTACTTTTGCAGTTCTTAGAAAATGAAGGCATCAGTCAAAAAATGGGGATATGAATATGGAAAAAAAAAAAACATATATAAGTCGCTTCTATGTATAAGTCGCAGGACTCACAAATCCATGCAAAAAAAACTGCAAGTTATACACCAGAAAATACAGTATATTGTAACAATTATCAGTTAATGGAGTTTTCAAAACTTGCATCTTAGCTCTTGCCCACTATGGAAGCGATTATGACTGATATCTCAAATTAAAATGGATTAATAGAAATGCTTTTTAGTTTCCAAATTAAGCTGCATTTTTTTGACTCAAAACTAAAATTTAAAATGAATAATCCAAACTGCATTTTCATTTTCATCTTCAAGACTGCTCAATTTGTAAATTAATTAAAATGATAAATAAAATAGCATTTAAATAAGCATTTAAAAAGCATTTCTATTAATCCATTTTAATTTGAAATATGAGACGTAATTGCTTCCATAGCACAGGAAAGAGGCACTGACGTGGATGCACTATTTGACATGTTCCTGTTTTTGATTTTGTACATCTGCCTTATAATCTGTCTGTTTTGCTACTTTGACATCTTTGTTTTAACTTGTTAAAAAAAAATCTGTACAGTATTTCTCTCTTATGATTGTCTATTGTTGATTGTCCAAGGAAAATCTACTGTTGCTGTCATCATTCTTTGGTTGTAGCCAGGTCTCTCTTGTAAATGAGTCCTCGAGGCTCAATGGGATTAACCTGCCTAAATAATAAAATAAAGGTTGAATGAAAATTTCCAAAACTTAACACAGAAATGTCGTTTAGGTACAGAATCATTCTAATGTTACACAGTGTGTTCTAACCATGATATAAGGCTACTGTGGTGAACATTATCAAAGTGGAATACAAATTTTAGATAAAGATGTGTGGAATACAGATTTTGTGTCTGGTATGCAGGATTTAAAATCTACAATGATTGAGAATTTATCTTTTACTCTCTGACAGCACTGTGAAATAGATCTGTGATTGGTTAATGTATTCTGTTCAAAATGGGACAAACAGGGTCAGGCTGCAGATGAAAGCTTTTTAAAATATGTGGCAAGTTCACTACAAGAGGTCCTCCCTTGAGTTAGGAGTACAGTACAGTACTGTACAGTACTTTGACTTGATCGCAGGTGAAGAAGCGGAAACCAGGACATCCCTGCAGGGAGGGGAGGGGAGGAGGGGGAGGTGTTAACTCCTCCCCATCACTCTGCGATCTGTTACGTCCTCCCGGAGCAGCAGTGTGCTTCGTCTTTCACGGAGGAGATAACACACACCCGGAGAAAAGGCCCGTTCAGCCATGGCAGATAACGCCGGCTTGGAAAACCACCGCATTAAGAGCTTTAAAAATAAAGGACGCGATGTCGAGGTAAGCTAACACACGAAAGCAAATGTAATGGTGATAAAAACAAATGTTTAATGTTAAAAATGATTGCATCCGGGCCTCGTTTGGTTGCCTAGCCTCGGTTGAAACTGCACTCCGAACGGGCAGCTAGCTAGTTGGCTAATGTAAGCTACTACACGCTAGATGTTCCCCATCACAGGTCCCACTGTTGATACAGTTCAATTATTCCATTAAATTGGTGGCTGTGGTAGACTTCAGGTTAACAGAAGTTCCTTGCACAACTTCTACAGCAACTGTGGTTGGAACTGCAAGCTACATCACGCTTGGGCCGCTGAAACTGGAAGAATTAAGGGCAAGCGATTTAGCTGTCAGGCTGGTGTTGTACTGAAAAAAGCACCCCTGCCATCCAAAGCACTCCCCATCACGAGAACATTTCAAGGCACAGCTTTCGACAATTGTTTACGAATAAATGAAGGTCAGTGCCAACTTGACAAGCTGATTTGTGATTTTTCACTACCTTTAAAAACGCATTTAATTTTTTTTTTATACAAAATGCTTTAAAACTCGGATCTCCACACCCTTCAGTTCTGAGTTTGTGTCTCCAAATGGAAAACGAAATCGGACGATTTTAAAAAAATCTTTTTTTGTTTTGTTTTGTTTTTATTTGCCATGCCATGGGATATTCTATAACAGTTTATGTCAAGGTTTTGGGCCAGAATATGTTATCTGCTATTTCATGATAGACACAAACACTAAATCAACACATGTACACATAAATTGATTTGAAATAATGGCAAAACGGTATGCCCTCTTAATATCTTCTGTTAGCCACTTCTGACTTTAAAATGAAAGTGTCTTTTTAAATGGGCTTTCCGCGACGGAGATACTTCTATAGCCGGAGTGCATTTTTCGGTACAACACCTACCTGCTAACGTTAACTAGCTGGTAGGCAGGACACCGGTCGTGAGCGAGGCTGGGCCTGCCCGGCTTATTAATCGAAATAGTTGGTATTTTACAGCCAACCGACTGTATTAAACGTTCATGCTAACATGTGAACGTCACATGTGACCACCATAATAATTAAAATGTTGGATTTGGGCTTAGTTAAGAGACTGTCCACCTCCACCTTTCCCACCCCTCTTCGTTAGCGCGCTAACATTTGCAAGCTAGCCCGAGCTATGTTAGCTAAAGCACTAAAAGCTTTGGCTGAATGATAAAGATGTGGTGACCTTAGGATTATTTGCAGTTTCTTCTCAAGGAAACGTTACGTGAGGTCATTACTGGACAAGGTGAATTTATTCTGTTGTGTGAATACGTCACTGTTATGTTTTATGTTTTACATTTCAGTGTTGGTCCTACATAATTCAGCTGACAGGTCTTGTGATAATCTATTTTTCTTTGTGCATTCATTGACACATTGACCAGAATACTAAAAGATTGTGTTAGTTTTAACAAATGATAACTGGATTAAAGGCATCATTCAAATGTCTATCCATTTTAAGCAATGTACCACAGTGTATTCCTCTCCGCTACTGGATTTGCTAACGCAAACATACTTGTGCTAAGTTGTTTTGATCTATTGGTAAATCCCGAGATAATCCCCAAACAAAGGTACCGGTATGTCTGAAAAATGGCCCTTCCAAATCCACTAGAAAGAGGTGACTGGTGTTTCACCATCAGTTTCCAAAATCAGACAGTGATGCCTCTGTAGGTAGTTGTTTTGAAAGTGGAAGTCTGTCGGACAAGCACATGGCTACTGTGACGGTCTCTGCCAAGTGCATTCCTGATGCTATTTCAGGCAACTTGGGTGTCTGACCCAGTCCTTCTTAGAACCTCAGCATGAAATTGGGTTTTTGAAAATGGATGACTCAGACTGCAGCAAAGAGTGTGGGGAGGGGGAGTTTAGTTTTGTTTATTTAGGTCAGCCCCATTTCTGACACTTATTGAATTGAAAAGTTGTTTTTCATACTATGTACCTTGGGCTCCAGCAACATTTCGTAACCTTTTAAAGTATTACAAAGGGTATCTTTATTTTTATTTATTCTTGTAATTCCATAATCCCATGTTCTCACCTTGGAAAAAAATGACACACTTTTTGGGTCATTTTTTTGTGTTGCCCCTGTAAACAAACATTCATATATTAAATGTATATTACACTTATTAATATTAACAGTACAAACAAATTTGACTTTTAACACATTTAAAAAAAAAGTAAGCAATAAGACCTTATATAATGCTGTACTGTAGTAAGGCTTGATGTTTTGTTAAAGCAATTTTTGTTTGGATCACTATAGCAGCATTATCATTGTTTTTGCAGTGGTTGGGACTGGAGACACCTTTCTGCTCCATGGCCTCCTGAGTTATGACTCCCCCCGAGTTACGTAAGAGGCTATTTAGGAAGGCAACATGAACCTCTTTAAACAGTCACAAGATCTTGGACCATCTCAATCTGTTGTGGATGAGCTGGAAACAGCAAATTCACAAATACAGCAATTAGTTAAATCGTTAAACAGTTTCTCATCTTTGATTGTTTTTTTTTTTTCGCCCCCTTTTCTTTCGGCTGCTCCGTTCTTTTGGGGTCGCCACAGCGAACTAACTTGCATAAAAACTTGGCAATTGTTTTTACGCCTGATGCCCTTCCTGACACAACCACAGACTGCCGAGCTACCACAGCCCTCTGTGTGGAGCAGAGAGCTGCTATCTAGGGTGACCAGGGGAGCAGCGGGCCTTGCTTAAGGGCCCAGAGTGGGGCAAATGAGGGTGGAGACAGGTGTGGGTGTTTCACCTTTTCCACCCACGTTGTTTTTTAATGTTCTCTGTCCGGGAAGTTGAACCGGTGACCTTCCGATCACAGGCCCACCTTCTATAATCTCTTTGCCACCACTCCCCACCATCACCTTGATTGTGTCTGGGTCATTATTTATTATTATTATTATTATTATTAAGACCTCTTACTTTCCTTATTGGTGGTGATTGCTATCAGCAGAATTAGGTTACAGGGGCCTAAACTAAACAGTCATTATTCATACTTTTTTTGTTTTTAAAATAATGTTCCAATCCTCAAACAAAAAGATCTGTCATTAATGTAAACGTATTTTTTTTAAAAATTCTACCTTACATTAGGTACACACGTGTTCACCTGTATAGTGCATGCTTTACTACTGGTAAATATGTAACTAACGTGACCTTTTTCTTGTTCCCTGTATTTTTTCTTGTTGCAGACTATGAGAAGACATCGAAATGAAGTGACAGTTGAGTTGAGAAAGGTAAGAAATGATGCACATCACAACAGTTGTTAACAGACACATCAAGTCTCTGTCTGATGGCTGCCACCATGTATGTCTGACTCCAAAATATTAACATCTTTTTGTTTGGATCAGTTTAGAGTAAACCATACCCCCTGTGGAACTCTACAGCTGAAATAACGTCACATGATTTAGACTTGCATATCTATAACCTAATGTCAGATGAAACTGGTTTTCTTGCTGTGTAAATGGATTTTCTTTGTCAGGTTAAAGGTTATTTGCTAGTTGTTGGCCATGTGTGCTTGGCTGGTGTTTTTTTTTTTTTTTTTTTTTTTTTTTTATATTTTTTTAATAAATCCAGTGTTGCAAATTTTTATAGACATTTT
>JARVLU010000001.1:40039799-40053448 GCA_031762415.1 Simpsonichthys santanae | reverse complement strand
TATATATATATATATATATATACACAGTATATAGATTAAGTTAAATCTTAAGGTAAAATCTATTTTCTTTCTGGTTATGCCTTTATTCATTTTTATAGTTTTGTGGACTATTTAGGTTGCCTTTACTTCCAGTTTTATTTTTGAAATCTTGTTCCTTAGTCAACATGGTCAATTTGTCTTCTGCGTCTCCCGCACCCTGGACCTAATTTGTTAACTAACACACATTTGCGTATAGTCCTTTGTTTTGTTTTTTAGTAAATATAACACTAAAATCCCTTCACTTATTGCCAGATTATTTTTTTTTATCACTCTTGTAAGTCAAGTCGATTCTGGCCTTGCTTTGCTCTAGTGATAAAACCTAAAACTTTTGGGGGGAAACCATTTCATTTGGCTCAGCTCCAAAGAGAGCCAGATCGTTCAGCTCTCGATCAGCTCTTAATATGATTGGTGAAGATCCAGCTCCGAGTCGCCTTCAACTCCTGAAAGGCTCCTTAAAGAGCCATTCGACCCATCACTGCCTACAGCAGGGGTGTCAAGCTCACTTACAAAAGGAGGCCAAAATTAAAAGCTTTTTCAAACAAAGAGCCAGTTTTAAATGCTACATTAACTCTAATCAGATACCCAACATATTTTCTTCTTCAACAAGAGTTTTATTGGTCTCATTTGATGTTCTCTGTTGTGCTTTCAACATCACAATCAAAGATTACTGAAAATAATTCAAGACACAGAAGTATTTTACGTTTCACATATTTATTCAACCTTTATTTAGACAGGTTAAGCCCACTGAGCCTCAAGGACTCATTTACAAGTCAGATAAGATGTTTAACGAGAACCAAATTTGGCTCCTGGGCCTTAAGTTTGATACAAATGGTTTACAGTATTTGTCCTACCTTGTTGTTTTTAATAATGTAGTTGACTTGCACCTGCTCACCTTCAAACTGTTGTTTTTAAGTGCTTCCCTCTTTGTCATGAACTGTGACGGTGGGTTTTGAGTGAGGGACTTTATCCTGGAGTAACTGAGTTTTAACTTATCTTTTTCAAGTATTGTAGTGTAGCTTAATGGTCCCACTGCTGTTGAACTTGACTTTTAAAGTATCTGGTGCAAATCTCCTATTTTAAGCATCATGTTAATATCATATGATTATTGATTTTGAGAATTAAATGGTACTGTGAATCAGCGTGCACAAAAAGTGTCAACAGAAGCGTGTTCTAATTTAAACTAGCCACAATGCATTGTTTTGTTTTTGCTTAGCTGTCAAAAATAAATCTCCACATTTAATTGGACACAAAGTTATTTCATTGTCCTTTTCACATTGTGTGATTACGAGAACTTATGTCGCAACCTTTACGTTGGCAGTGCGTCAACTAACGGCAGTAAATTTTCAACCAATCTAATTATGAGTTTTAGTTTTGTTGAGAGTATTGGTCTATTCATCTCAGAGTCCTGAAGATTATTTGCTAAACATGCATACACAATGAAACAAGGAGTGGTTTTGTGTTGATGTTTGTGATTCAAACCTTTGGGATTAAATTGCACTAAATACTTTATATCTCTAAATGACTGTAGCCATTTGTATATGTCAACACCTGCGCCTCTTGTCTTTTTTGGGAAGGCCCGTTGACCCTATCATGGACACAAGCTGTTAAGAGAAGCAGCTCCTCTTATCTGCATGCCCTTGGAGTATGCACCCATTGATATGCCACCATGACTTTATCTTCATGCCGAGATGCTTCCAATTATGCGAGTCGCTGAAGTGAGGCAGAGCGTGGTTTTTTTTTTTTTTTTTTGTTAGATGAAAACTGATCCATGGGTGATGTGATCTTCCTGCTTTTCCTACAAAACACACGGCTTCTGCACACAGTGGAAGGGAGTTAAAAGAACGATTTCACCCTTTTGACCAAATAAGGTAGAACATTCTGTTTAGTCAATGGCTGATCATTCGAGGCCCACTTTTTTACCAGCAGTTTATTATATCACATGGCAGAACTGTTCTGATAGACACTAGTTTCTGGGCTATAAGTCTGTCTTTAGACGTCTCCAGACAACTCAGTTAAGACCTCTCAGGGCAGCCTTGTCACTAACAGTAAGCTGTCTTTCAGATGAAGGTGTCTCAGAGTTGGACAGCCACAAGGAAAGCAAAAAAAAAAAAAAAAAAGATTTGGAGATATAAAAATATCATTGTCATTAGAACTTTTTTTTAACTTGCCAGTTTGTTTGTTTCAAATTCCATCTACTTCTCTTTTTTCTTTTTTCATCTCTTTTCTCTTGTCCGTCTCTTTTTCCTGTCAGGCATCTGGAAACACCATACCATACCATACCATACCATACCATACCATACCATTTTATTTATAGAGCACTTAAAACAGCAACAAGGCCAACCAAAATGCTGTACAAACAGACAACAGGCAACACATAAGCAACATACACCTTTTACAAGTATTTCGATTTTTTTCTTCAATTGTTGAAATTTTATACAACAAAGACCTAGCGTTCCTTGAAGAATGCATGTTATCATTCACGTTTTATTACAGAATTTTAGACCAAGATCATCAGAACTGTGCCCACCATGTAAATAAGTTGGACCTATGCAATGTATTGACTCAAGACAACCAGCAGAGGGTGCTGTAGGTGATTAAACTGGTCTTTTAGAGGCAGTAAAGAAGAAAAACTAGTTTTCCAACCATTAATATCACATGAAGGAGAAAAGGTGAAGAAGACACTTTGATAAGGAAATGTAAACAGAAAGGAAGGACAGATTAAGATTTCAATCATCTGGGAAACACAGACTGCAGCTGTATTAGACCTAAAGAGGCCCATACAGCCAGAGGGATTCCTTACTCGAGTCTGAAAAGATGAACCTGTTCAATACAGAGAGGCACGAAATATGATTATTGAGTCCAATTATTTTTTTTTTTAAGATGGATTTTCCACAGAGTTTTTTTTTTTATTTTATTTTTAATGTGCATGTCAGGTTTGTACAACAAAAGAGTGGAAATGTTAAAAATGTTGAGTAAGCAGGAGGTGGAACACCTGGAGAGCTGGTGCAAGGAGAATAACCTTCACATCAATGTGAAGAAGACAAAGGAGATGTGGACTTCAGACGGAACAAACACACCCCACTGAACATATGAGGATCTGCAGTGGAAGTGGTCTCCAGCTACAACTTGGGTGTACACATGAACGATAACCTCAGCTGGAGCAACAACACCAACAGCCTGATGAAGAAATCTCATCAGAGACTCTACTTCCTCAGGCGGCTGAGACGAGCTGGACTGGGAAGCTCAGTCCTCACCTCCTTCTACAGGTGTGGTGCGAATGACAACAAAGAATCTCTGACTCTGACCTCTCTTCAGGAGAAGTTCGTGTACCGTAGCGTTCAAGTTTCTGGCGTTAACGTGTTTCAAACACAATGATTAATGCAGCTCTTGTTTTCTAAGATTTATGCAAAAATTGTTTATGCAAACTTGAGCACAATTTCTCAGCATTTTCTGGTGACTACATGTCACTGTTTAAGTTATTTATTTTGTATTAATATACAACAGTTGCAAGGCTATGTAAATGTTTATTTACCGGTATGTACTTATATAAAATAAAATGACTAGTTACACACACGCACACACCCCAACAGTGCAAACAGTACAACAGTGCAAAAAAAAAAAAAAAGATTCAGCAAAAACCCACTGTAGCATTTGCAGGTTGTATTGTTAATAACTCTGGACCATCACCATAACATTTTAGCAGCATTTCTGCAAAAATTGACTGACTTGCAGCCGTATGTGTATTTTCTGAGACCAGTTGGCTGTGGCAGCCATCTTGAATTTGGTGAAAGTTATTCAGTTGCAGACAAAAGTTGCTCTAAATGGTTTTTATTTTTAAATAGAGATCATGTGCAATCGGTAAACTCTCAGAATTATGTAGATGAACGTCCAATAACTAACGTCAGAGGACCTGACTGAACTTTTTTTTAGATTTTTCTACCTGGATTATTGAGCATGCATCAGGATGTTTCTGCAAGCTTCATTTAAATCTAGTTCTTTTTGCTAATGCTGCAGACAAACATACACACGCAGCGAGACAGAAAATAAAACTTTATATAACGTGGGCGATTGATAGTAAACCTGAATAATTTTACATGTAATCTTCATGAAACATTTCTGATGAATTCCATTTGTCTTGTTTACCTGAAGAGGGCAGCACTTAACCTACTGTCACCACTTAACCCAGTACTGTACTGTACTGAGCACACAGCAGGCTGATCTTTCAATTTTCCACATATAGTAGAGAAGAAATGCCGTCTTGTTTCATGTTTTCTTCTAATCTCTTTAATCCAATCTTCGCCGCTTCCCTATTTTTAAAAAAAGGGGATTCCAACTAAAGTTTTGTGAAGTGCACTGTAATTTATGAAAAATGCACAGTCCAGTTTACACGAGCCTTCAGTCACTTTCAGTTGTACCGCCAGTTGCCCTTCTTTGCCCTGTCCCGCTGACTCCCTTGCTTCGCCTTTCTTTTTTGTCTCCCCCCAGCTCCTTCTTTGCTTCTGCTCCACCCTGTAATCACTTTGGTTCATGGCTCTCATTTGGAGTGGTATATATAGCAGTAATTGTCAGGGTGCAGTAGAGAGACTGGGCAGAGCGTGTGTACTCTCTCACAGGGTTCTTTCGCTGTAAATCTTATAGGGGAGAGGAGAGGACTGGGGTGGGGAGGCATTGGGGGTAACGTACGTGCACAGGGACATGCACACACGAGGAAAAATCCACTTGCTCACATGTTCAAAGAGAACAAGACAGCATTTAACAAGTGTGATTAGTAAGAAAAGGCAGTGGCAAGTATTTTCCCTCTGCTTCTGTAAGGCAGTTTAAATCAATTTACCCCTTTAATTAGCTTAAACTGAAAATCAAGTCTGAAAATGTGTTTGTACGTCAACAAAATGGAACAATTGTTTAAATGCATTCAATACTGGAGACAGCATCACCTTATCTATAAATATTACCTGCCCCAGATGATAGGCTGAGGCCTTTTACGGTGTGTTCATAATTCATGAAGGAGAGGACAAAAAATATTCCTTGGACAAATCCCTCTTTCATTCCAGAGTTTTAGACTAAAATCCTTTTACCGTATGTTGAAAATTGACAGAGTTGTAGTTGATTTGGTCGGATCTTGTAAAAAAAAAAAAAAATGTATGCACACTCATAGTGATAATGCAAAAAGTCAGGCTTAGAGTATGAGTTGTGAATAACCTTTAGAGGAGTTGCATTCGGACCCAAAAAATCCAATCAGCCCCAGCCCGTAGTCATCATTTCCAAACCCCACCCAACCCAACAAATTAACAGCAATTACAGGACTGAACCAGAAATAATAAATAAATATTTTTAATTAGGTTTTTGACTGTTTATATAGTTATTAACAGTCGGCGGATGCGCATGGCTGAATAAAAGGTGCAGAAGATCGAAGCTGTGGGGGTGTTTGTCATTCCATGGCTGTCAATGCCTGCATTCTGCATTATTCAGACATGGACCCTGCTTTGACATGTGCTTTGGGAGCTCACCTGTTTTTATCATCGGCCACGCAGCAGCGGTGCTATTGTGTTTGGTTTTTGGGTTCTGTTTATTGCATTTATGATTCAATGCAATAAAACAAATTTCAAAGGTACTTTACATTGTGACTTTAACTTGGATGTCTGGCCCCTGAGCCCTGAGGTGCTGGCTTTCAGAAACAGTGGCCCCTGATCAGTTTTGTTGAATAGCCCTGAACTATAAGCACACAAAAAAACACTAAATATCCACATTTGGTTCTTGGATTAAATAACACACAAGTTCAAGTTTATTGTCATTCACATCACATGTGGTACACGAGGGGAACAAAATTATGTACACAGGGTTCCAGTTACACCCAAAAATAGAAAAAGCATGAAATATAAAAAGAAGCAGTATACAGATCTACGATGTATACTTAGATATGCTGAACAAACACCAAACGGTATATGTTAAAAGATCTAAGATACACGCCAAACACTAATGATGTAAAACAATACGGCGTAACAACAGCAGCCCGAACATGAGTATGTGGTGAGTAGATGGGTATGAATGAAAAAAGCACACACACACACATATCTCTGCTTATGTGATAAAAATGCAAGTCATCATGAAGTAAAAACGTTCCACATGCCCTTCATGCTCAGTATCTGACGTTTGATCACTTTTCCCTCAGTGTGTCTGGCTCCCTTGTTAAAAAAAACTGCCCTGAAAGAGATGACGACGGCAAAACTCGTTAGACCGTCTAGTTGTTTGTATGTGTGCCTGACGGGTCGAGGAGGGGTGGTGGGGGGCGCACCTTGTAGCTTGTATAGACAGGTCTGTCATTCAGACAGCACACACAGTCTTCATTGTAACTGACTGAGGTCCCCATCAGCTCAGGGTGGGGTGGCAGGGAGGTTTACAGAATAAAAACATGAGCTGCACACAGGAAGTGGGCCCAAGTCAGGACTGAGTGGCCTCGGGTGTTCATGAATGGACTGTCCTCAGGGTTCCTCAGCGCTTTGGTTCCTGAGACTTCTCTCTCTCTCTTTCTATTCTGATGTTTTTCAGGACTGTGATCGACGTTGCTTTGGTTTCGCTTCAGATATTGGTCAACTCTTAAAAGAATGAGTCGTGCTGGAGATGCAATCAAGTTCTTGCAGACAAAATCACGTTCCCTTAAAGCAAGTGGCAGACGCTGGTGTCTGCCGGCACGATGAGATCATTTAGATGTTTCCAGAGAAGAACGATCTTTCCAGAAGACAATGAGTTTGAGTCAATGGGGGGTGGACACCTTAGACACATCACTTATCTATTATAGAGCCTGTAGAGTCAAACATACATTCAGTTTAGAGTCTCCAATTTATCTAGCATGCATGTTTTTGGACTGAAAAAGTAAAACAGAACACCCAATGAACTCAAGCATAAAGTACACAAGACACGCTCTGCTGAAAGAGCATGCAAGGATGCTGACCGTGTGAGAGTACACGATGAACCCAGGTGCTCCACTTTCAAGTGTTTCTTTCCTGTTTGGCTGGCAGCTGCTTCATCCCGGCGACTGACCACTTCACAGCTTTGCTGTTTTCTTTCTGGGTGGATTTGTCAGGGGTGATCAAATCCCCCTTTAGTTGGGAGTACATTTTATTTCCAGACATACCGGTAGCTGATTACTCCACCCTTGCCTGCGAGACTTGACTTCAGTCTTTAACATCTCTGGCAAGCTTTGTGTATTTTTGTTACTGGAATAGTTAAGCAAACGCTCGGTTTCCAGGATGAACCATATTTGCAAACTAGCAAATCAGACTGCTTGAAGGAGTTGTCTCTGAGGCGACTCTTCTGAAGGTTCTCCAGTATCCAAGCTTAAGAGCGCAAGAAGCTTGAATGTAGATGTTGGTGAAGACTCTCCGTCATCCAGGACGTGGTAAATTAAAAAAGGTTCAAGACAAAAACAACTGGACTTTATTTTGTAACAGAAGATGTTTCACTTCTCATCCAAGGAGCTTTCTCAGTTCAACGAACCAAGAGTGTGGGGTTCAAGTTATAAAGCTGGCAGTAGTTCTGTAAACTAGATTCACATGCAGATTACCCTCTCACTCACAATAAGAGTTTGTTGTGGTCTTTGTTAGTTTGACTCATAAATGAGCCACTTTGGTCACATGGATGAAATCCCTGGTGTGAAAATGACTGAGCATCAAGCCTAAACTGCATTATCTGGTTTTGAAAGTTGAAATCTGAGACTTCCTCCTCTGTTTAAAGATGGTTTCTCTTGTTTTAAGGCAGCTCTGGCTAAAAGTTGTTAAATCAGTCATCTTCCAATGCAAGAGTTGGGGGTTTGATACCACCAGCAAGCAGTCACATGCTGAAGTGTCTCTGGGCAAGACACTGAACCCCTCGTTTCCTCCAATGTGTATCCCATCAGTGTATGAATGTGAAAAAGCCTTCATTAGTCTCTACATATTCAGAGTAGCTTTGTAGAGATCTAGTAGATTTTAGACTCTAGTAGATTTTAGACTTTGTTGGTTTTGAACCAGTTTGACATTGTCAACGAGGAAAAGGGCCGGCACTGGAGGAGGGGTCGTGCCAAAGAGATCATCTTTGTACCAACATAACTGGTTTGTTCCACTTTGGAGTAAGCTGTTGGGGGAAGACTCAGTTTTGTGTTGTGTGTTTCCTTGACTGATGAAGCCTTCTGGATGGAAGGTGAAATGTTTCAGCACAATAAAAAGAAAAGAAAGAACAAAACTGTCCAGATGACCTGACTGAAAATTGTTGGATTGTATACCTGGATTATTGAGCATGGACTTTGTTGATCTACAAAGTAGTAGAGTGTTGTATGAATGGGTAAATGAGAGCTGTAGTGTAAAACGCTTTGAGTATCTTGATAACATGGAAAGGTGTTGTATAAGTGCAGTGCATTTGCCAGTTGGTCCTCAAATGAGCATCCCTTGTCCTACACCTCAATTCATTCAACCTTTAATTATACAGATTAATCCAATTGAGCCTTGAGGACTCATTTACAAGAGAGACCTGAAGGATGAGGAAGCGAAACGTCTTCTGTTACAAAATAAGGTACATTTGTTTTCGTCTTGAACTTTTTGGAACACAGATGATGTTTCTATATCTCACTTTTACCTCATGAGATTAAATCAATTAACTGCAACATTGAGGCAATTTAAATTAGGTAGATAATTGCTATTGATTATCTCAATAGAGGATCATTCTGTGGTGGTTCTTCACAGTCATTCTAAACCATGGATTGATCCCTAGATCTACAAAACTTAAAACAATCTAAATGCAAATCTCTTTATGACCCAAAAAAAAAAAAAAATAATAATAAACACCTCCACAGTCTCATGTCCTATTGGTATTTGACAGAATGAGTGGACCCATTCACAGTTAGGAAGTTATTGCTGTGCCTGATCAACATATACATGTACAGCTGTATTTACCGGTAGTTTCTTTTTTATATTTGTCAGCAGTTGTTCAAACTACTTCCTGATTGAATATCGTCCTGTGTTGTGCATTAATAAAAACGAGGCAGGAAGCAAAGGACAGCTTAGAATGAGATGATTTTTATTGATTCACAGTAATGATGAATGAATGGATTGTGATTTGACTCAGCCAAAGTGTATCCACAGTTATCTGAACTTCCCTCAGGGCAAAAACATAAAGCACCATCATACCTTTGCACTTTACCAGCAAAAAAGAAACATGTGGGTACAAATTAGTTTGTGTAAGAGTACTGACAGTCCAAACAGCTCCGGTTCAGTTGTTGTCATCACAGCTAAAAGCAAATAAATCACATCATATAATAATATATATATTTAATTTTTTAACTATTTAGATGAGGTCAAAGTCCCTGAGAGCACACACACGTCTGTCAATCAGCACCATTTAGTTTAAACTCTCAGCTTTAAAGCAAAACTGGCCATAATAAGATAATATCCCAGTGCTATGCTGAACACAGTTGTTGTTCTTTCGGCTGCTCCCTTAGGGGTTGCCACAGCAAGCGACCCACACAAAAGATTTGGCAAATGTTTTTATGCCGAATGCCCTTCTTAATGCAACATTGGCTCAAACCTGTGGCCTTAGGGTTACAAGGCCGCGGCCCTGACCACCAAGCCACCGCAGCGCCGGGTGCAGACACAGTAATGTGATGGATATGAACCAACTTAATCTATGGAATTGTAAATTGTTTTAAATAACACACAAAAGATACAGCATTATTTAGTCTAAATTAACAAAGGCAGAATAACAAACAAAAAAAACTATATCAGGAAAACTTGAATTCAGACTTTTAAGTCTAACAACAATATTGTCAGTTGTGTTGAGTTATGAAGATGACTTAAGTAAAATAGCTATTTTTGCCATTAGGCTGACTGAAATCTTATTCAGGCCTAATTTAGGAAGACATATTCATAAAAAAGCTAAAGATAAGAACAATCATTCAAAGAAATAGCCATGTCTATGTATTAATGACATAATTGTTCAGTAGAAAAACATCAACAGGTTCTGAAAGGTTGACAGAAAAACAAACACATGATAGGGAAAAGCACACAAACACATTTTCCATGCTGCAGAGTAAATGAAGCTGCATCGTTGTGGGTAGAAAAATACAGTACATTTTAGAAGGCTTGGCCTTAGTACAAATAAAGTCACTGTTTACTGTGTTGAAGCATGAATAGAATAGTTTATTTTTTTTGCTCCCAAACATGTTGTTTTTGTTGGGGAGCTGAAAATGCCAGCCTGTGGTCTCTACGTAGCCGCCAACAACAAGGCAGCTTTTATAGCATAAACTAACTGCACATCTGCCCAAGCTATTCACTGAATTTCACCCCTTTTTTCTCTCTTTCGGTCTCTGTCTTTCCTGCTAAGACTCTCAGGAAAACTGCATCTCTTTTGTAGTTTGTGTGGAGATGAAAATCCAGATTCATGCCCTGTTCGTGATTGCACAAGTGACAGTTCCTTGGTGTTTCTTTATAAAGCACTTGTTGAGCCTCAGTTCTGACTGTAACCTTAATTCTAACCAAACAGAGGTAATTAAAAGGTTTTTTATACGCTCTCAAAACCCAGCCTGCCTGTCCACCACAGTCCTGTGGTTTGGTCAGGGCACTTTTTTCCTCCCATAAGAGAGGCTGAAAAAAAAAAAAAAAAAAAAACGTACAGCTACAATTGTTTTAATTACTAAAATACAATTAAACAAATCAACAGTTAACTCGTCTGCAAGACAGACCCGGTTCAATTTCCCGCAAGATTTGCAGAAATTGTTTTCCCTGGTTAATTATCAGACAAATAATAAAAATAAAGTAAAGATTTGATTAAACACTAACTAATAATCTATTCACTGAGCATGCTGTCTAAGTGTACATTTTCATAAATAAAGTAGTACAGCATAAAGAGCACATTGAACAAAATACATGTTAATATTCAAATACAAAATTAAAATAAAGTCATTTTTAGATAAACACCCTTGATTATCAGTTTAGCAGGTAGTTAACAAAAGGAAAGGGTCGGGTGGAGGGGACAAAACTTGAATACTTCCGTTTTAAAAAATAAAGTGCTTTCTTCCTTAAAATAAATTGACTTCTGTTAATTTTTTTTCTGTAATCTGAATGCTAAGCACAACATATTTATAAAATGATGATAATTTTATTAAAGCTATAGTTAAAAAAATAACTGTACTACATCAATCTGTACAACACTGTTCACTTGAAACTCGTTGAGGTTAATATAAAAACATACAATATTGGTTAAGAGCACCAGTACAGTATTTATGTCATGCAAAAGCACAAAATTAAAATTGTTGCATCTTTTTTTAATGAGATTTGAGTGAAACCTGCCTTTTGGGGTAAAAACGTACACAATCTCGACATTTTTGTCTGAATTTTATTTCTTCCTGCTTTGGATTTTTATGTTTTTTGTTTGTTTTTGAAAGCATTAGTTTATTCACTGCTTTTGATTGCTATATTTTCCAGTGACATTAACATGTTTTATACATGTTCAGAATGACAGATAATCCACATTCACGCAAATCTACATGACTGAAATAAAGTTTAACTATCATGTTGAACCAAGCAGCACCTGTTCCTCCCAATGACTGATTTAGTTGATGTAAATATCCCTGCAATGGTTGCTGAATGAAGTGTTGAATATTTCACTACTGTCTGATGAGTGATGAACAGGTGGCATTTTGCCTCTTTTGTGGTTTGGTCCTAAGCTCCCAGGATTTCTGGGGCCATTGAACTCGGCCAACAATAAATAGCATCTGTGTTCCACTGTCTTCAAACTGGACTCTTGGACGGGCTACACAAAGTTGTTATTGATTTGCCTTTGGTGTTCAAACAGATCTTCAGTCTCCGCACTGTAAGCATCACCTGTGAAAGGAAACAAGAAAGGTATACGCTGAAGTTCATTATGATGAGAAATCCAGAAATTGGATCAGAGAGACACGTTTCCATCCTCACCTGTGTGACAGCCATACATGAAAACTCTGTGACCATCATACTTGCACCGGCATCTCATGACATTGTTCATAAAGTCGGACTCAGCCATGTCCAGCGAGGGGTTGACTTCCACCTGCCAAACAACACAATCATCCATAACCTCCTTCATTGTTCACCAGACACTGAACTCCAGTTGACCAGGTTCATAGACAATAAGGAACGAGTTTCATTGTTCTGCTCACTTGGAAAATCATTTTAAGAAAACAACAGTATAATTGTGAGAGATTCTTATTAAACAGCGACCGTGGCTGGAATTGCTTTTATGGTCAATCTGCTTCTCATCTATAAAAAATAAATTACTGGATGACTTTTCCATACAGCATTTTATGAAACAAAATAGCACTTTCTCATGGATTTGATGCTAGAACTATTTTCACTTTGCCATTTGAAGTTGAGCATATGAACCTAAAATTGCAATGGTAAAACATTTGCCTTCAACGTGCATTGTGCAAAAGCACCACTGGATCTTTTAAAAGAACCCGCTGTAAAAATGTTGCTAACGTGTGCAAACGTCTTGTGTTCTGACCGCCAAGCACGTGGTAATTGGCTGCCAATGAACTTCTGAGCATCTGTTGCAAACGAAGCAACAGATTTGAAGCTCTTGAAGACGAGAAACGTGCCCTGCTTCTACATAAAACGGCAAAGATAGACATTAAATCATCCAAAAAATGGAAGCCTGTTGCAACAGAGTAGTTATGCATAAGTATGTTTATATGTCTGAAAACAGTCTTATTCTAAGGGCAGCTGTACATGTACTAATAGTGTGTCATTTGCAGAGCAGCTCTGTAACTGCTGATACAACCATTCTCCTAATCTGGCCAAGTGATAGTACCGTGAAGCCATTTACTCTAATAGCTGCTCTGTAAACTGCTACACCCACTTTAAGTACAGGTTACAAACAGCTTCGGGGGAAAGGGGAGGCAATCAACACCAAAATAGGTGAAAACATTAAAAAAAGCATGGTGAATTCACAAAACCAGTGTCTCTTAATTTTTCTTTGTAAATTACAGCGTTGGACCTGAGCGGACTCTGCTTCAATAGAGAAATGCATCTCTCAGTTTAAAAATCGGCTATAAAAATAAAAACAGGGCAGGAGGAATTCCTAGGTGGCAAATTAGCTGTTCCTAATGGAAGAGAAGACTAGGTGCTGTTTGACTAAAGGGAGCCAATAGTTAATTTGGGTAAATTGGTGCGTTTTATTAAGACTGGGCGGTTCAAGGACATGTCTGCTGAGTTTTTATTTTTTTATTTTTTGCAAAGCTCAGGATCAGCTGTTATCTGCACAGATTAAAGAAAGAACATAGCGTGAAGGAAAAAGAGCTGCAGCCATTTGTGTGGGTTTTTTTTTTCCCAATTCAGCAACATTGAAGAATAACCACTTCATGGTTTGCCTTACTTTATGTTCTCTCGCTTGTTTTTCCTTGTTTGCTCCTCTTATTCAAATTTCCTACCAAGGCTGAAATGACACTGTTCTTCTATCGTAACTCTAGTTTTGTCACGCTGTTCTTAGTTTAGTTTTAGTTTAGTTTAGTTTAGTTTATTTGTTCATTTAAAAAATCCCATGAACAATAACGTACAGAGTATATAAAAAAATGAAAGGTAGCAGAAAGAAGAAAAAATCTTATTATATCT
>JARVLU010000001.1:40023101-40038616 GCA_031762415.1 Simpsonichthys santanae | reverse complement strand
ACAGATTGTAGTGTAAAGCGCTTTGAGTATCTTGATAAGATAGAAAGGCGCTATATAAGTACAGTCCATTTACCATTTATCTTTAATATGCTAATTAGTTATCTTGATGCTGGTTAAGAAGATGGTTTTGCATTGTTGGTGCATTCCACTTGCAAGTAGAGTGTTTTAACTAGAAAACTCCAACAAGAGAAAATTGAAGAACTTCATAAGACATGACAGCTGCTCGACATTTAAACTGTGACGAAAGCTGTGACACTCCTCATTAAACTGCGTTTGAAAGTGCTGGATAAAATCACACGTTTTGGACGGTTCAACATTAAGTATAAAAAGTGCTAGACAGAGTTGTAGAATCAGGACTCAGAAAAACTAAACTGTTTTTTTTTTTTTTTTGTTTTTAGTTGGGTATTTATTTATTAACTTTTAATCCAACCATAAAATCAAACCAGTATGTACATAACAACTGGTTATTGATGACAACATTTTACAAACTTAAAATGAAGAAAATCCCAATGATATTTTTAAAACCATTAAATGAACTGGACACAACTTAACTGCAAGTGTATTGCAAGTTTGTGGCAAAAAATGTGCCTCACATACTGGACGAAATAAAGATTTTAAAAGACATCTTACCTGGAATATGTAATCACCTGGCCGCACATCGGTCACATCCACCCACTGGCAGTCAATATCATGTCGATAAGTGTCCCAGCAGCCCACAGAAATGCCTTGATCGCCCATGTTGTAGCAGGAGAACCGCTTCTGCTGTCCTATGATACAGTCACACACATATCAGCAACCTTATCAATCTAAGCATCAAAGCTCATTTGATGCTTCACAGTCTCTGTTAATTTTAGGAGCCTTCAGCGTCATTAGTTCTCTATGAACATGTGCCTTTTTTAATGAGATATTTTACCCAAGACATGAGTAAATGGAGAGTTAATGAACAAAAGCAGCAACATTAGCCGTATAGTGAAACTGTGACTAAATGTAGTAAAAATATTATCAACTTTCTGCATTTAGTGGAAAACAGCAGATCTTTTGGGATTCGTGAACAGTGTTGAGCATTACCATCGGGGCAGTACGTATCCTCGAGACAGAAACTGGCCTTGTGTCCCTCTGCAACCTTTGTTCCGTTCAGAGTCAGCAGGTCATAATGTGTGAACACCTCGATGCTGTGGTAGTGCCTGTGACGTCAGAGAGGAAAGTCCTGATGAGAGTTCTGCTGAGTGCGTGCATTTACTCTAACCGAACACTGGCTTTCTATAGTTTGTATCCCGATGACCTCACCGCTCAAACACGAGCAGGGTGTCACCATAACACCTCTCACAGAAGCTTGTTTTAGTGCCAGCTTGCATGGGCTATTTATTCATTATAAATGAATAGAGGGCTTTGAAACTTCCATAGACCTGATATGCCGTAATAACTGAGGCGAACTTGCTTGTGGCTGAGCTGCTCTGTCCCATATGTGGCTTTAACCTGGGGTGACAGGTTTATCCATCACTTCCACCAACTAATTAGTAAATATGGAACTATGACAACACCATTTCACTTTTTAATGTAATGACTGACCTCTTATGTTTAATGTCCACATTGCATGCTACCTGTAGCAAACTCGTCAAACCTTTAATAAGTGTTCTTTCCTGGCTGCAATTAAATCCATTAAATTAAATTGAAGTCAGCCAATTAAACATGGGGGAAGCTATATCATAAATCCACTATCAAGCTGTTCTGGTAAAGAAAATGTATGTTTGTCTTTGCTTTTACACAGCTAGTAGACATCCTGGACACTGTAAAGCACAACCTCCTGCTCACTTGTAAAATATGCAGATATTTTTTTACAATTTTTTTGTTTGTTTGTTGCAAAGTCAACTTTTACATTATTTTGGAACTGTTGCATTTTCCACCTAGGCACGGGTGATGTCGAAGAAGTGCGGACACTGTGGCCTTTGCATCTGTCACTGTTGCGTATCTGTTTATTGGAGCTTTTAGCGTCATTGCAAAAAAATTTGGGTAGAAGCATTTAAGCAAATAAAACTTACTATGCTTTGTGCCTGCAAAGTCATTAACTACAGCCTTTTAAAAAGCATGGAATGCAAAAAGTTAGAATAACTGTCAGATGAGATAATGATTAATTAATGCAAAAAATTAAGACAATCAATGAACTAACTTTTGTTTTGCTATGCCTCCTGCATCAAAAATGTTAATCAGGTGTTTTATGTTTTTGTTCTTCTTTGCTTTATTTATGCCTAGACAACTTTTTTTAATGGACTCACTATATTTTGTTTGTTGATCATATTCCTGCTCTTGTGCAAAACAAATGATCACCATTACTAAATTACAAAGAGAAGGTGGAACATGCAAGGTTTTCATATAAATACCTTCTAAAATAAAAGTTGTTAAAAATTTCCAAATGTTCACAAAACAATGCAGTGATAGTTAAGTAAGCCAAAAAGTGTATCTTAAATACTTGCTAGAGTTCAACAAAACTTCTATAATATCTTACACTGATAGGTCACGTAACAGTTCTTTCCATTGTAAGAAACTTCATATCCAAGATCTCTCACCTGTGGCACTCGTGCCATGTCCAGCTCTCTTTTGAAGCTTTGGGTCTGAAATCAGACCGACCCAGGTTCATGATGCGAGAGGAAAAGCGCAGCAGGCGTCGGTGGCCATAAGGCCAGTTCATCCTGGCAGCAGATGATGACAGACAGTTCTCTTCATGTGCACATTTCAGCAAGTGGAGGGGTCGGTCTTCCAGGTAGGTTGTCTCCTGGACCAGCTGGGCATCCAATACAAGATCTGGGGCAGCTAAGAAGTGTTCAATGTGACGTGTTAGAGTTACTGTATTACAGGAGAAGAGAGGACTAGAAGGTTTAGAAGGTTCCTGTAGAAATTTGATGGGGACTGCCATGTTGTGGCTATTTTAAAACTTTGATTTGACATTACTCTCAGCTACCACCACACCAAATTTCAGCTTAATGTCTCTAAAAATGGCTGCTTTATAGTATTTTTTCCTTTTTAGTTCAGACGGACATTAAGAATTTTTGATTTGCAATCAGTCTATTAGGGATTGTTCTCAGCTAACACCAAATTTCAGCTTAATATCTTTAAAACCCTCTGAGTTACATCCATTTGAAAGTTGCTTTGGTGGGCGGCCATCTTGAATGTTTAGATTTGAATTTAGAATGTTTTGTGCATCGCTGTCAGGTGCCACCACACCAAACTTCAACTCTGTATCTTTTAAAATTGCTGCGTTGTCATATATTTTTTTCCCTTTTAGCTAAGGTGGCCATCTTGGATTTTTAATTTGCATCAAGAAAGTATAACAACTCTCTCTCAGCTACGACCAAACCAAATTTCAGCTCAATGCCTCAAAGAATGACTGAGTTATAGCCAATTTTGAGTTTTCTGAGGTAGCTGTGGTAGCCATCTTGAACCAAAATGGCTCCAAGAGTTAATCAGTGTTTTGTTCAGACCACTTCACTCTAGGTCATGTGACCTGGCAGTTAGAGGCTGTTCAGAGTTCTTTCAGTGTTTTTTAATGAGGAAAAATGGTGTCTTTATTAATTACATCACCGCAGTAACTCAAAACACCAATAAAAGTTATAGCACACATCATGGCGCTGAGCCAGTCGTTTTGATATAACATTGCGGTTCAGACCACATTAAAATTGATAGAAGATTAAGACCCTTTTCAGGTGGATAATAATAGGTGGCCGCCTTTCTAGGCAGTCCCCAGTTGAGAAAGATGGCGTGACTTACTGTCTGAACAGCTGACCCCAGCGGCCTTTGCTCCACCACCACGAGGGCAGTGAACGTGGCTGTTTCGTCGACACTGTTGTATTGAAAGCTCCGTTCCCACACAGTGAGTTCCACTGAGAATCACGTCACTTGCGTTCGGATTACCAGACCAGTACCACGTCTCCTGTCAAATAAAAGGGCGTGGAGAGACGACATGGTGAGTTTGTCAGGTTTTCTATCAAAGAGCAGTGACAGCGTTCATTGTTTACTGCAGTGAACACAGGGGCTGTGATTATAGATCTGTCCCCAAGAGTTCTTTTCATTTTCACATCAATAACTCAGACAGTACTGATGGGGTTTTGACAACTCTCAGAGAAATGGTGTTTTTCAGCTTTAGTTTGTCATCATTATAAAATAAACAAATTTGCTCAGACATTAGAAGGTTTGTTTGTTACTTTGGGACTTTAGGGAAAGTTGGTAGACGTATCATCAGAGACAAAAATGACCTGTCGTTATGTATTGCTAGTTTGAGGAGGGTGTTACCTGGAGAGCACTGGCAGCAAAGCCTAGGCCCAGCTGTCTGCACACCACCATGGCTTCATTTATGCCCCAGTTCTCACTGCAGACAGATCCCCAACGCTTACGACCCCCAACGTCCATAAGCACCTCCACACGGCCTTCAGAAGGGACTCTACCCCCTGCAAGCCGTACCTAGAAAATCAACAGACAAGCGAATTGAATTGATTGTGCTTTATCCATAAGTGCAACTAACACTATTGATGGTAAAAAGTCATTTTTATACCGTTTTTTCTGAGCCCGTCTTAGGAATGTTGCAGCGTACGGAGGCATCTTGGCTGTGTTTGAACGTCCACAGCTGGACTTCCTGGAAGAAGCAGTCCATGATGGAGCGTTCCGAGCCCATACACTGTACATTGTTCATGTGAATAGGTCCTGTACCTGAGAAGGGAGGAGATGTGGTACATTTAAAGACTGCTGGAAATATGGCAACCAGAAATGTATGTATATAACCACAGGGTAGTATTTACTGTGGCTGTCTTTAGTTGCTCACTGTGGACACAGTGCCATAGGAAGATTTTATCATGTAAAGGAGCATGCACTAATGCATAGAAGAAGCTTTGTGTTATTTATTTTTTTTTTTATGTGAACACGGTTTTTCTGCTTAACATTAAACTAACAAAGAAAAGTTGTTATCTGTCATGACAAAATGTTCTTGCAAGCAAAACAGCAGCAGCAGGAAAACATCTACTTAAGGCATCTGTCACAGCTCATTACCACCATTCTTTAGCTTTGGGCGTAGCAACGTCAACATTGTGTGTAGTCTGCCACAATGAGTGAGCAAACAAAACCAAATTCGTGCCAGCAAAATAAATAACTTACTGGCATATTGTATATTTAAAGTAAGAGCATCTCCAAATAAATTAGAAGATGATGGAAAAAAAATCATTTAAATGAAAAGCTTTGTTGTTTTGTTGTTGTATATTTTTTTTTTTTTTTTTTTTTTAGCTCAACATGCTAACATAAAATGTGTCCGGACATAGAAAAAACAATTATAAGCTTTGTTTTCTTTAAATGAAAGGTGCAAACAGCATATTTTTAAATGAGAAAGCTTGAAATAAACTCGGGATAAAGCGCAAAAAAAGAGAAAAAGTCAAGAAAATAGGCATTAAGAAACACAGAGCCAGTGTGCAATCTATTCCAGTTTGTCTCTGTGTTGGTTTTAGTAAACTGGAGGCCAGCTTTCATGCTGGTTACCATAGTGGGTTCACACTGCATGTAAGAGAATAACAGATTATCCCCACTTCCACCTTGATCTGCAGGGTAGAGACCACAAACTGGATTTAATCTCGCACTAATTTATCAAGGCAAACTCAGAAAAGAGATCTGCGGCAGAATGAACTGTGGCGTGCACTATTTAAACTTCACCTTAAATCTTAACTAGCCGCACACATTTTATGTTCAGACACACAGAGAGTGTTTTAGTCTAAATGCCTACTACTCCAAATCTATTTACTTCATGGGTGAAATTATACAGCAAAGTAACAAGGTTGGTAGAAATAGAAATGCAAACATTGTCCCTGTAATTTTACTCGCTGATGATAATGATGATTATGAAAGGAAATTTAATGATGATGAGCGTTAAAATGTTGTCAGCAGTAAACTGAATCTTGCTTTCAACCTCTCTAAGGTCAAATCTCTGAGCGATCAAACTTTGGTTTCAGGGTGAATGCCTGAGACTGGCAACAGAAATGCACATTAGTGATTTAACATTGAATATAGAATATAGAATCTTAATCCACCATTGAATAAGATGAGCATGGTTATTATGTAATTAGACCTGGCAGATGCCATTGATCATTTGGAGAGATTAGTAAAAACAACTTTAGCGAAAAGAACATTAACAACCGTGGAAATATAGTTAAAAATAACAGCAGTGGTTACAAGAAAAAATATTTTTCTTCTAAATTTACACCTCATTAATGTGTTTTTCTCCACTGCCTTTTTTTGTATAGATATCATCACATCTGGATCTTAGTCAAATGCAGTATTTATTAAAGTTTTTGACCTTTTTTGCCTGTGGGTATTCAGAAAAGTATGACAAAACATCAGACGCTAACCAGAAATATAACCATAGTTGAGGTTCTAAGCTATAAATGCTATAAAGTTGCTCTTTTTGTATTACCGGTACATCAGGAAAGTGCCGTATTTCAAGTGTGCAGGTTTATTCTGCTGCTTCCATGTGCAAGTATATTTTCTTTGTACTTGTCCTGAACAAGAAAAACATGTGAACAAAACAAAATAATTGACTCTTTGAGGGACGTCTTTTACTGTGAGATGTGTTCCTTTTGTATTATAGCTTTTCCGTGACATAGAAGCCTGTGTTTATTGGGCCAGACGAAAAATATACAGTATATAAAAGTGACCATCTAAGCCCTGCAGGTTGCGTGTTATAAAAAGGAAGCTGTCAGAGTTCTTTGAAGTTCAAACAACCTGTGTATACGTTAGAGCCAGAAAGAGGAAGCAGTGTGTTAAGTGTTTGTTCATCCTACTAAGAAAAGCAAACTTTTTTTTTTTTTGTCACACATGTACTGTTTATGGGCACATGAGCTAAGGTTATGTCACCAAGTGTGCACATTTTTTTTACCAAGCTGTGCAGAACTTAAAAGCGCAAATGGAATGGAAAATAGATGGGAGACTGTGAGGGATTTACCCCTCACTAACAGGTGCTCTATGTACTTTCTATGCTCTATGAAATTAATGCATGAATGTATTTTTGTTTGTATTTGGGAAAAGGCTTAAACTTGGCCGTCAAATTGTTAATTTAAGATTGTGTTGTTCTGATCATTCTCTCCTTCTCTTTGAGGTCACAAGTCATGTGTAGCCATAGAACCGTGCCCATGAGCAGTGCTGAAAAGGAACTGGTGTTTACAATCAGGCTCATTGGGAAAATCCACACTGATGGAGAGGGAGGGGAGATGTTTTGGATTCTGGTTGGGTTTAGGCTGTTGTTGTTTAACTTGAAATTGTTTAAATTAAGTTATTGTTTAAATTATTGTTTTAAAATGTTTGTTTTCTCTGGAGATTTAACTTAGTTAAGAGTGTTATTTGCATATAGAAAATGTAAATGTTGGCTCCACCCCTCTTAATTAGAAATGGTACAGGAAAATGTTTTAAAAGCTGGTTCGTTTAAAACAGGCGGCACAATTTCTTGGTGGTGGGTGAGGAAAGTGGAAGATGTTTTCACTCTGAAGAGCACCACACCAGTGTGCTACCAACAGAAAAGCAAACAATGCAGGTCTAACAGACTGTGCATTAGTTTTAGATGTCAGTGCATAAAGTAGCTTGAGAGTGATAACAAATGTGCAATGTATGTAAAGAACTCTTCAAATATCGTCTTGAAACCTCACATTTTATCTTCTACAGCTAAATATTGCACTGGGAAAAACCAAGTTTAGGGTCTAGCAAGTCAATCCTCAGTGAAGAGAATCCTGCACTCGGCAATGCACAGTCATGCAACAGGATCGGTTAATTCTCAAAATCAAGTTAACTCTATTTTGATGAGGAAAAGAAAAGTGGAGGATTATCATAGTGAATGAGCCACATGTTCATATTTGAAGTTTGATTTGCACATGCTCACAATAACTACTTTTTTTTTTAAGCTTACAATTTGGACTGTGTGCACAGTTTTAAATAGGAGTTTTAAGTCAGGAAAGAAAAACAACTACTGTATAAGGAAAAGTACATATTTTTTGCTCCTCATAAAAAATACATTTTAAAGCTTAAACCGATATATACATGACTTATCAAATCCAGATGATAAGCAGAATGAAAACTGATAATGTTCCCCTAAAAATGCAAGGAAATTCAGACTTTGCTTCTTCAACAGAAAGTTACGGCATGAATGACAGCTCCTACACAGAAATAACTTCAAATTATATTTCCTTTGATCATCTGAACAGCTAAACCAGCAGAAATGTTGTCCCACATTTCGGCTCCTTCAGCATATTTCAGGACTACACCCAAGCCCAAAGCATGGGGAAAATGTTTTCTCCCACATATTGCAAGGGTGGGGACACCACTGGAACAGCTGGATGTCAACTGAAACTGTATGCGATGGCGAAGCTGAACATTTGAAATTTTGGAGAAAAAACAAGCACTCGGTGACTAAATCAAAAAGATGCTTTGATCTAGCAAGATTATGTCTCTGGGTTTAGTTACCAAATGCTAAAGTAAATCGTCATGGTTTACAATGTTTCTTTATTTGTGTGTGTGCGTGCATGAACGCATGCATGTGTATGGCGTTTAGGCACCTGGTACCACTGGTGCAGGGCATGTATTTTCACAGCTGGAGATACTGCAATCAACACATTTGCAGCTCACAAGGTAACATACACAGGCAAAAAAAAAAAAAAGGGCAAACACACATGCCTGCACATTATCTAATCAGTCGGGGCAGACGGGTGCGGTGTCTACGATAAGCAAAAGATAAGCAAAAGTCTCCCTGTCTTCTCTGGAATACCATGACCACATGATGAATGCATTTAAAAAACTAAAAATGCTGACTTGAAAAGACTAGAGTGAACATGAAATTCAGCTCATGTTTTGAGTTTTACAAAAGTAGGACGCTCTCTTGTTCTCGTTATCTTACCTTGGCCCATAAAGGCTCCTTGCAGGGCATCTTTGGCAGTACCAAAACCCAGCTCTCTGCACACCACACTGGCTGCAGTCCTGTCCCACATGTGATCGACGACAGTTCCCCATTTTCCATTTCGGAGCACTTCCACGCGACCCTCGCCCAGCCTGGGACCTGCCTTAAGGCGCACAGGCTGCACAGGACAACAAAGAGTGTGTAAACCAGTTCCGACACAGAGACACACTGTTTGACATGACTGTATAAATCATACCACAACTGGATGAGGAGCCTGAGGTCTTCCTGAGGACATTCGAGCAAACTGAGGTCCCGGTATACACTTGACCACTGCATGTCTCCCATTTTTACAAGGAGTGGGACTACGGGGGATGGACAGCTGAGAGTGGCACTCTGACAGGCTGTTCTCAGTGCCCAGACAGTGAACTTTCTCTACCCAGAATCCCTTCTTCTTTGCCATGAGACTAATTCTGCAAAGACAAGAGGGAAATTTTTATTTGTTTTTGAAGTTCAAAACAGTTTGTCAGTGAAATGTCAATGTGTCTGTAACATGATTTTTAAAATATAATAAATAAAAAAAACATACATCAAACGTAAAAAAAAAAAGAAAACATTTTGTTTTTTAGTAGGACTTGAAAACCTTAAAACTAATACAGCTGATATGGAGACTGTAGGTTTAGGTAAGATAAAACAAAATACTTAGTGACCTTGTTGATGGATCTTTGACTTTGCTGTCCCATATTTTCCTGTAAAAGATACAGAAATTATTTTGAATTCAGTATTGTTTACCTCTGCTTTTAATAATAACATAATCATTTAGAAATAATTTGCCTCTGAATTCTTACTGGCATACATTTTATGCAAGAACTGACAAACAAAAACTCAAGCAAAATTATTTTTGAACTACAGTATATGTAAAAATCTCATGCAGTCCAAAAACAGACATGACAAGTTAAACATAACTGTTCTGGGAATGCAGGGTTTGACCAAACACAGTATACAAACAAGAACTGCAGCACTGTGCTGGAACTGAACTATGATTTATGCAGAGGATCACTTGAAAAGGCAGGGGGAGAGGAAATCCCTTTGTATTTCTGGCACACATGCAAATGGAACCACACAAACCATGCTGGAACATTCACAGACCACTGTTCTATTGCTAACACAATAACATCACAACACTTAAGCCCATGCACAACACAAGCAAACTGGCATCTCTTATGTCCCAAAAACCTACTGTGCTTGCCATCAGTTGCTCATAAATCAAGAAAAGTGAATGAACAATAGATTATTACTTAAATAAATAATGTAATGCACCATCAAGAGACTTAGTATTCAATGAAAACACTTATAAAAAGAAACGAGGTGCTTGAAGACTATACACGTCACACAACCGATCGACATACATTTACCACATTTCACTTCACTTATGGGTTCCCTACAGAGCAAAAAAAAAAAAAAAAGCCTTTATTCCAAGAAATAAACCCTATAGAATCAGGTCCATGTGTGTTAGTTTAAAAACATCAATAATGGTGTATTTGGGCATTTATTTCAAGACGTTTATTTTGTCTTATTTTCTAACTTTCAGTAAATCTAATGGCATAAACACTTTGTTAAACTGCACATGGTACAACCAATCAAAAGACACAATAGCATCAGATAATGCCTTGTTGCTAGGCAGGTTTGGTTCTCATCTAACATTTCTGTATGCCCAGCTAACAGGTCTTTTGAGTGTCAGCTGACATTATTTCAGCAGACATAATCAAACAGGCCTGGCCCTGCAAAAAAATAAAAAATAAAAAATAAAAATAAAAAAATAAAAATAAATAAATGAATTTAAAAAATCAATTATGGGACAGCAATTTGCAGTAATTTTAAATAATTGTATAGTGTTAGACCTGTGACAGGAGTAAAACTGGGTAAAATGTCCAAACTCCCACAGAGTTAAAATGACCAAGGAAAGGTTTTATTTTTTTCTGTATTCATAACGTAACATTTTCAGGACTCTACCAAATAATTGGAACATTCAATAACCACAAAAGTGAAACGTCGACAGAGATCATGTATGTAGAAACATGAGAAAATATCTCAAATTAGGGCCATCACCCCAGATGGAAGAGCCTCTAAAACCTCCTCACAGACTCACAGAAAGTCACACTGATAACATTTCTAGCAGCTCCTAACTGCCAGGAGCTACAGCTTTCAATTCCACTTTTACAGTCTGATATCCCTAAAGCTAGTGATGTCTATACATACACTGACCTGACACATCAGCAAGCTGACATTTCACTTTGATGCTAAATGTGGATTTTTGATAGAGATGTGGCGATGGTTCTTCAGAGCGTCAGTAACTCCACACTGAAGGACCCAAGTTATTCTTCCACACAAGATAAAGAAGTGGAAATCCGTTCTGAATGTGTGTGCAGCTGCCAGCCACCGTGCTGCACGGGTAAATGTTTGTGTTCATGAAAGGATGCTGCATGCTAATGTGGCAATTTTTTGTGTGAGGGATTAGGTTGTAGAACCAGTGCAGCGAACCTCCATTTAACCGGACGCAGATGCTCACACGCCGACCGGTCTGGTTTTATTTCAACATACGGAATGAATATATAAGAGGTGAAGTGCTTTGGCCCTTTTATCTTCACAAAACACACTTGCTGGACTGTACGTTTGTAATGCTAACTCGATTGTCGCCTTTCTTTGGACGAGTAAAGATGAATAAAGAATTTCAGCAGTAAGGCCTGATGAACATGACTATGTTTGAAGGACAATCAAATGTCTGCAAACACACACAAACACCTCTGCCATCAAAGCAAGTGGTCTTTAAGATGCATTTCGATTAAACAAAAGTTAGTGGCAATGCTGCTTTATTGCTTTACCTTTTTTGCTATTCTCAGCATTCGGGAGACATTGCATTATCTTAAGAAGCAAAAAAAAAAAAAGAAAAAAGACAAATCCCAGGCTTGGTTAGCTGACATCACTAATACCACATTATAAAGCTCAGCAAGTGAAAAGGAGTGAGTGAAGGGAAAAAGCAGGGGTGGGTGGGTGCAGAGAAAGATGTAGAGAAAGACTGGGAGGGAAGACAAAAAAAAAAACATCCAGACCTTTGAACGCGAGCCATCCATCTTTTGCAAAAAGAGCCAAGGCGCTCAGCAGAAACGCCCAATTCTTTAAAGGACTTAAAGGACATGTCAAATAAAAACGCCAGAACTGAGGAAGGAGTCAACGAGCCAAACCCGTACTAACAGTCCTCAGGGCAATAACAGCTCCTCGCTAAGCTGTCCGATAAATCGCTAGGGCCTTGGCGCTGAGGGAGTCCAGAGGGTTGTGGCTGAAAGGGAGAAAAGGAAATTAGGGAGGCAGGGAGGGAAGGGCAGTGGTGTTAGCAAATTGTTGCTTCCCCCATTACAGGATGATGACTAGACACCTAAACGTCAAAGACGGCTGAACTGGACAAGCCACAGCGGTCGGTGGGTTCAGACTGCTGCACATCATTCCTTCGCCTTCTGACATGTACACCCAGCTGATATGTGTGTGGCAAAAAGGACAAACCCTTTATTGTTTGGCAGTTGTGTGAGGCTTGTGGAGACTGAGCGAGTTCACGGGGGTAGATGATACAATAGCCAGAGTCAGAGGAGGGCCTTCTATGTCCGGGACACAGTTGGCCATTCACCCTGCCTGCTAAGACAATGAACAGATCCCACACTGGAGGCCGTAAGGCGTACAAATGCTCACAGAGCTTGACTTGTGTACATTGCATGTTCTATAGTTATCCAAGGTGGTTGGGAGTAGGTGACTATTCAGACAACGAAGGAATGAACACCCCTATGGCCAACATTGACAAGGTGTTATTGTAGGCACCATGAGCTTCATTGTGTGTGTGAAGACGTTTGCAGAAATGTGTGAAGCTCAACAGGAAAGTGTCCTCGGGCTCGGATTAAGTTGTTGAGTGGATCCACTCCTGCCATGGCCTCTCCATCTCCCTCCCTCTATCCCTCTTGTTCCCTTTTTTTCTCCCTCTCCTCAATTTGAGCCAATTGTTTGCCTTAATGGCTTAAGTATTGCTTCCATCACTCCAGTCTCCCTGCAGCATCAAGTCCATGACTGAGGGCTGATCTACACTCAAACTGTGGGCACGTATATGCGCTCAGCTACAATGCAAAGAGAATAAAAAACGAGATAGGTCTTTGAAGTAGCTGCTGAAAGCCGTTACTGCCACCGTGGACACTTACATTAGACAGGATGCTTGTTCAAGCTAAAGCTGCATAAATTGATCACAAAATCTTCAGCTTGTTATGTATTTTCTTTACAGTTTCCAAAGGAGACAGTTTGGAGTTTTTGTCAAGTGGTTGTCATTAGAGAACAATACAATAAAAATAAAAAATAAAAAAGGAACTTATCTCATTGAGTCAAGCTAACGTTCTTGGCTATGAATCCCAGAATACTTGAAATCATTTGCGTTAAACAAAAACTCACCCCGACCCAGAAGATCTTTTTTTTTTCCCCAACAGTGAACCATGTCCCATACTTAGATCAAACCATCTATGTTCCAACCCTCATTTATGATCATGATGAAAAGAACATGATCCTAGATACAAGCAGCTGAGATGAGCTTCCTTCTAGGGTTGCTGGCTTCATGCTTAGAGTGAGAAGCTCCCTTGTGTAGGCAGTGTTCATAGTAGAGCCTCTACTCTTCATGCATCAAATAAAGATTGGGCAACTGATTAGGATACCTTCAAAACACCTCTTTAGAGGTATTTTGCAAACTTTCCACTTGGAAGGAACAATAAAGGTAGACCCAGAACTTGCTAAAAGGATCATATTGCTAGTAAAAGGGTTGGACCAATTACCTTTGCCAATCATCCATTAATAAGGAAAAGAAAACTGACTGATTTATTGTTGGCTGGGTGGTTCAATGGATTGGTTGGTGTGTTTGGTGGCTGGGTGGGAAGGAGGACGGCTGGATGGGTGGATGGATGGATGAACTATGACTAGTCAAATTAGAGCTTATCCTAAAGTGGATTTCAGTCATGGGAAACAACTCAAACCTACAAAATCTACAACAAATAAACAGTTGAAGCTAAAGCTTTGTCATATTGTATTACTACAGTCAAATCAAAAAGGTAATCAGCCTGGGTGGTTCATTTTGCAAAATGCCTTTCACACAGCATGTGTTACTACAAGCAAAGACTGACTTCCATTCCATCAAGTCTTCAACGTAAACCCCTTTTATCTTCTATGTGCACAACCATTTGATTTAAAAGTAGCTATGCTATGAAAAGTTTAAGACGGCCGATGGCCTCTCTAAAACTGACTCTACCTAGATGATAGCTTGACTTCACAGGTGGGAGGAGGGAAAATCAAGTAAATCATGATTCAAAGATTGTGTCAACCGAATAAATCACATACTGTAGAACTTGGTCTCAAGTACAACCTATCCCTGAAGGTCACGCTGTGTGATTGGTTTGCTGTAAAAGTAAAAAAACACTGTATGTACTTGGAAGGATTTGTGGGTCATGCTGTAGTTAAAACTTTTGATTCAAGGACATGCAGAGGTGGGCCAACTCACAGGGCTCCAGTTTTATCCAACATCCAACAAACAGATATGCAAGGATTGATGAAGCTAAACTGTTGAAAGTCAGATTGTCAGCTTATCTGTTCTCGCCTGAAACGACTCTACAAGTCACCTGGTGTCCTGGGAAAGCCCCTGCCAAGAGACTATAGCTTATAGATGAACGAACCTCGAGTTCAAGTTTAGACAACTATTTAAATCTGCAAGCAGATAACTTTAATAAGATGCACATCGGTGGGTGTTTTTCTTTTGACTGCACCCTTCTGTTAAGGACACCACAGCAAAATATTTGACAATTGTCTTACATTAGATGCCTGATAGAAAAGATTACTGGTATATACCAAAGTGTCTTTTCCCCTGTGTTAAACTTCATACAGAGTCACCATATGTTGTTTTTACTTTTCTTCACATTCAACCATTTAAACAGTTGTGTCCTTTTTAGCTGGACATGCCAAAACAACGATTAGTGTCAGCTGGAAATCCCTCATCATCTTGGACTGTATGCATAATCGTTTGTGTGTGTTGACGTGAGAGAGGTGTCACTCGTGTTGCTGTAAAAAGGACACAGTTAAATTTTGAAGGTGTTTTGTTTGTTTCGGATGTAAGAGCAATAACTATCCTTACAAGTTAGCTTTTAAAACATTTACTCTTGCGTCAATCCTGGACTCCTGAATGCTCATTTCAGTGGTATTTTTCTAACAATGCCCTTCCTGATGCAACTTGTACTCAAACCTGTACCACCACTGGCCACCAAGCTTCCATAGCCAGGTCAGAAACACATAGCTAATCTTCCAATTTTACAAAATTAGCTTTATGATGACTATTTCATAACATACATGTATCTGTTTATAAAAATAATATATATTCTGTTTCGATTACAGGTTGTCCCCGGTTTACGGCCGAGATCCGTTCTAACGGATTGGCCGTATACGATTTAGCCGTATACCGGATACGCCCGGATACGCGGCCGTATACGCGGCCGTATACGCGGCCGTATACGCGGATTTTCGGCCGTAAAACGAAACCGAAACT
>JARVLU010000001.1:39997790-40009443 GCA_031762415.1 Simpsonichthys santanae | reverse complement strand
TCCTGCATCTGGAGGTGTAAATGTCTGTGATGGTGGGGAGACTGACTCCAACATCTTCTGTGCAGCCTTCACCACTCCCTGCAGAGCTTTTCTTTCTGCAGCTGTGCAGCCTCCATGCCTCATGTTGATGGTGGAGCACAGGATGCTCTCCACTGCAAACCTGTAGAAGGAGGTGAGGACTGAACTTCCCGGTCCAGCTCGTCTCAGCCGCCTGAGGAAGAAGAGTCTCTGATGTGCTTTCTTCTCTTGTCGTATGCATTTTTTGAGCCTGATTTAAAATGTAGAGATGTTTGGAATTTTAAAGGGGACTCCATCATCATTTTGTTGCACATTTTGATAAATAAAAAATAATTTAAATGAAATAATAATAATAATAATGTAATAATAATACGGATTTTATGAGTTTGGCACCGGATAGAGTAAATGTTAAAGAACAGGGCTATCTGTTAGTCACACACGATTTTAAATGGCCCATATTGTGTCCATTCACATATTAACTTTACTGCGGTTGTTTAAAATATTTATTTTATTCACTTTATCCTACAAATGTAAGCATATTGTTTTTGGAGATTAATAGCAGCACCACATTAAGTTTATCTATTTAAGTTGCTCCACTTTAGACCTCTCTCATCCCTAAAGACCCTGTCTCATCTGTGCAGAAAAACTAATTAAATTAAAGCATTGGCAGCTGATCATTCTTGGCTTTGGATGTATAGAAAAACCTCCTTGGAGGCATAACATGAATGGTTACAAATGGGGATGTTCAGCAAAGAAAAGCCTGGAAAAAAAAGTTGCATGAATCTCAAAAGGACAACACTTTGTGAAAAAGACTAAATCTTTATGATAGACTTTAGAAATAGTTTGCAAGCCTTTAAATGCATTGAAAATAAAACAAATTAACCATTATATTGTGAGCACAATGTAACAACTCATCTTCTGAAGACAAAACAATGTAATGTCTTATTAACATGCACATATTTTTTATTTGTAATTTGAAGTAAAATATTGGCAGCTGCAGTTTAATTTTACTAGAAATAAAGGGGCCAGTTTATAATAAATTACTATATTTGTCAACTATAAGTGACACAGCTGAGAACTACTTTTTGTTTGTGATAAAATAAAAACCTTTGTATTTGAAATTTGAGTAAAGTGATTGTAAAAGAATAGAACTACTGTAAACCAAATTGGGCTTTTGGCAATAAACCGTGTGCATTCGTATAAAACAAGGTATATTTTATTTCAAATATTGAAATTACAAAAAAATTGGAATTTATAAAAAAAAAAAATCACTTGTATTTGTAGCTGCAAGCATTTCACTGCAAAATTGCACAAATTAAATCACGGTTAGCAAATTTTTTAGTCAGAAATTAATCATTTGTAATATTTATCTGAAAAACAAATCAAACACAATAGTAATAAAGCTAGCAATTGAAACAAAAATTGTGTAAAATAATCTCTTCACTGAATTACTAAGTTCTTGTTTTAATGAAGAAAATGATTTCGTCTTAGTGAAAAGAAGCGCCCTCTACTGGCCAGGAGAAGAAACGCATGCAGAATAAGAGCTTAGACCTGATTCTCTAAGGAAATAATTTGTTACCTTTTTGACTTAACACAAATTTGACTATGTTATGTATACCTTTTCAAGTAACAGGGTACTAAGGTCAAAAATCTGATGTGGAATCTAAACATAAAAAGTCAAAATGCTGCCAAAAAGTCCTAATTATGCTTCAATTTAACATTTAAAACTTTGCATATTCTTTACAACACATGTAGTTGGAGTTAACTGATGCTGTCATTAATATAAAGTCCACATTTCAGACTATTAGTGGAGGAAAAATCTGATTCATACCATTTTCACAAGCTGAGTAGAAGCACATTCGAATGAGGAACCTGAACTTGATACATATGTTGCAATATGTTGTGTGCCCATTTTAACATCTCACATTGCACAGCGTGCACATGTATCGGCTGGCAACAGACCTCAGTTCCTCCATTTAAAATGTCAACTGTGGCATTTCAGGCTGCTGTTCCCACGCATTCTTAGGGCTGCTTCCATCTTCCTTTGGTCTGGGTGGTTACATTTTTCCTAATGCACACTTCATGTTGGCCACACAAGTGTCTCCTAGTAGTGATGAGTTACCATGCCCCGTCCTCCCCCCCACCAACCCCCACACACACCAACATGGCCTGCTGTGATTTGTTGTGTCAAGAATTTGAGCGTCAGAAGTTGCTTCCTCGTGATTCAAATGAATAATGGATAAGCAGCATGTTGTGTGTTAAATTCATGACATTTTGCTGCAAACTTATCAAGTGTTACTCTGCCACCTTGTGGAGAACTGGATATTGACACGTTTTCATAAAATTATTGAAAAGAATTTCAAGGCTCAACTTCGATATGTAGGTTTATTAAATATAAAACTCTTATTTGCAGTACAGTAATACAAATTTTTAGAAAGAATTTATTAACAAAATTACAGTCTGAATTAAAAATGTGTGCATAAATTAAAAAGCATTCTACTAAACGAGTTGGAAACGATGCAACTAGTTCAAAAGCCAAAATAATACATAGTAAAAGACCAAAGTGACATATTTGCAGAACAGAAATGAAAAAATAAAATTTGTTTCATTTACTGAGTTATTTGAAAATAATAAACGGCACCAATTCATACAGAAACTTGCCATGATGTTAACAAGAACAGACTTAAAGTTTGGTTTCTGATTCCTTGGTCACAAATTTGAGCCACAAAGCAGAAAGTTAAAAAAGCAGAAGTGCAGCACGTGACAGTATTTTCATAAAATGGGTCTTTAATGTAAGCCGAAACCAGAAATTAGATGCATACATTTCCAGAGTTTCATCAAAATGAAAAGAGAAGCAATAAAAAGTGTGATTTAGATAGCAAAGTCTATTATTTAAAAATAAAAACATGTATAAATAGCATAATAAATACTCTTACTACGCAGTGCATAATTTACATGTGATGTAGTGTGGACTTCATCTGTAGTTACTGTCTAGTGGATGATGCAAACGTAAGGCTTGGAATTCACTGCATAGCGTTGAAAATTAGAAAAGAAAGCCTTCAATTTCCTTAAGCTCACTGAAATACTGTGATGGAGGTCTTGAGGTCAAAAACACTGCTTTTAAAATAAGTCCACATTTAAATGTGTCTTTTTTTTTTTTTTTTAAACAAACTTGCTATTTAGATATGTGCACATGAATTTTTGTCCCAGAGATGGTAAATCTGTGTCTGACTTTTTTTTTTTTAAAGTGGTTTTAGGTTCTCAAAATAAATTTACAAATACAACTATTTAAATAGGTTTCATGTGAATTTGGTCCACGGGTCAGTCTTGTGTCCAACTCTCTTCTAATTCACAGAGTAGGACGAACAAACCAACAGAATCATACTCATAACTCGTGCAATCCTGATCACCTCCAAACTGCTATAAAGAGAATACTTTTAGACAAAAAAAAAACTACTGTAAATACTGAGCACTACAGCTTTTAGGTTAGGTCAGTTTTTAATGCTTTGTATATACAACTGTAAAACTTTAACAAAAGTAAGACCAATTGGTAAATAATCGTGTAAAGATCTGCACCTGACCCATGCAGATAACATTCAATGAACCTAACTGTTCATCATTTAGCCGTTACCTACATGGAGAAGTTTTAAGGCCCCTGTTTAGGTCTCTATAGCTTAAAAGTTCATTTGCATAGGGGAAGTATTGAAATGCCAAGTAATACTATGCTTAGATCTTTGGTCTGGTGCTGGCAATGGCACAGGAACAAGTATTATCTGCTGACTAATGTGCAACAAGAGTAAAAAAAAAAAAGAGAGATCACAAACTGCTAGTTATGCACTATTACTTTTTTAAAAATGGGGGGAAATGCTGCTTTTATAGTGACAAGTAGTTGACCCTGACACAAAAACATCCACTCTAAGTTTCTCTCATTTACCCACTGTACATGACAGATGACTTTCTACTCCCTCAAAAGTAGGTCGGTTTCACTTCCACCTTACTTCCGTTGCCAGATGTTGAGTTTAGTGTCCCTTAAAGGAGGAAAATGATACTATGTTCCATGAAGGCTGTGGTGACAAAAGTTTGTTGCTCCTCTTTGTGCTTATTTGTATTTATGAGCATCAATTACGTCTTAATCTACAATAACTTTCATGCTCTCAGTCCTTTGTCTCGTGTGACTATTCTTCACTCTGATCGTGACTTGGTGAGGGATAGTTGCTACAATGAATACAAACGTTTCTCTAGCAAAACCAGCTGAGTCACTAAGCACAAACTCCATGGGCACATTTGGTGCATCAGTCTTAAAAAAATAAAATAAAAAAGGCTAAACAAGTTCAAGGCTGCCACGGTTTCCTGTCCTTGCCTTTCTGATCAGGAATGTGTTTGTAGCGGCATTTGTCTCCAAAGTGGCAGCCAGTGGTTCTCCAGAAGTAGCACTCATCTCCGTTCACTGGGCCACGTCTCCGAGGACTGAACAGAGAAGAATATATAAAGAAAGAAAATGTGCATGAATTAGCTACTGCTCAATTAGAAAACAGAAATGTGTGTTTATTTTTTGGCCTGTACATGCACTAGAAGTTTTCAAAGGGCTTCTTACCCGGCAGCTCCCCCTGCCTGCTGTGTGAAAGGGAGAAACGTTTTCAGTGGAATGGGAAGGAGCTTCTGAGGGCGACGGTCAGGATAGCGCACAACTAGTCGTGTGTTCTCAATACAATGATTCTGTATAAGCACAAATGCATATAATCATGTTATAAAAAATAGCAAACAATAGGGCTGTGAGAGGGAAAAATGGGCACTTACATTTAGTTTGTCCATGGCACGGGCTGCCATGTTTGCATTCTTAAAGTTGACAAAGGCACAGAATCTCTCGTGCAGAACACGGATGCTCTCTATCTCTCCATACCTACATTTCAAAGCAGGGCAAAGTCACGTCAGTGGCCACTTGGGTTAAATATTAAAAGTTCCAACTTTCCGAGTCTGAGTTCTGTATTTAAATAAGACTGGTTTTAACTCATAACTGATGTTTTATCACTATTATTAATAATCTTTCTTTAACCAGGCAAATCCCACCGAGGTCACATATCTCTTGTACAAGGGAGGCCTGGACCTGAAAGCAGCCCAAGATAAGATAAGATGAGATATAACTTTATCGATCCTGCAGGAAATTGTTGAATATTTTTAGACTGTGGGAAGAAACCGGAGCACCCAGAGAAAACCCATGTAAACACGAGAACATGCAAACTCCACACAGAAAGAACCCAGGTCTGATCTGGGGGGATTGAACCCAGGACCTTCTTGCTGTGAGACAACAGTGTTAACCACTGATCCATTATGCTGCCATGCCATGTTAGTATCAAGAATTCTAACAGACTGAGGTCGTACGTTTTAAAAAGGTCCCACAAGTGTTTCTCTGTTATCTCAGTTGTTACATTTCCCACCCAAAGAGATGGACAAGGGCTTCTGAAAAACAAAATAAGAAGAGATTAGACTGAGACCTGTATGATCACAGTCCAACACATGATATACAAAGAAGCAACCTGTGATACAAATCTATTTTTAAAAAGCCCCCTGACCCCTTGGTTTGATCAAAGAAACACACACCACCTACCCTGGTTGTGCAACTGAAGGATCTTGGCCACTGGCTGCAAAAACAAAATGCTCATCATCAGAAAAACAGAAATGTGGCTGCATGACATCACCAGATGGATTTTTCGTGCACGTCACTACAATTTCATTGCCACAAAGAAAATGACTGATGCTTTTAGAAGGTGTTTGCATGGAGTTTAAACCTTTTGATGCATCAGAACAAGATGACAGAGCAGCCTGCACAGTTGGAAATCTTTCCAGCAGGAGAACACTTTGCATTTCTTCAAAACCAAACTCCTGAGGAAAGAAAAATATAAACATGTAAAAGAGGAAAAACAAGTCAAAAATGACTTGCCACATAACAAAATGATGGTCTGTTTAATTCTAGCTACAGCTTACCATAAGCTGAAGAACTTTGCAGTTGAAGAGGTCATTGGCAGCTTCCTCACAATCTTTGTCCAGTTTCAACACCTGCTCCATAGCCTTTTCCGCTTCACTGTACCGCTACAACGCACACACATGAACTATTAGCAACAGATTAATTGAAAGACGCAGTTAAAAACATTTAGCAGATTTTTTTTTTAAATTAGGATGGTCATGGTCTCTGCCCACCTTAAGGCCCATAAGAGCGCTGCCTTTGCGGAAGTGTCCTTTGGGCCATTCTGGAGCCAACTGAATGGAGCATTCAGCATCTGCCAGAGCTTTAGAGTACTGCTCCAAGCAGTAGTAGCAATAAGAACGATTTCCAAAAAACCTACAGGGTTGAGATTAAATAAATACATAAATAATTACGTTCTAAGTGGATTAGGGTTGGGCATCGAGTCTCGAGAATCGACTGGAACCGGGACTAACGTTCCGATCAATTTGTTCATTTTCGATTCCTACTTTCGATACCTAGTCCGCCGACCAGAAGAAAAAGCCGCTGAACACCAATGAAGAAGAATCCGCAGGAAGTGTGTACGCAGCCATGGACAGTGTGCGGCAATGGTGATCGAAAGTTGCGCCTTAACTTTAATAAAAGAAACGACCAGTCGACTCAGTGCAACACTTTCAATAAGATTATAATGCAAAGGAGGGTGCAAGACCAACATGACAAAACACGTCCGGGTTCATTGTGTAGCAGTAACATGGTGCCCAGTCTTTGATGCGCCGGCCTACCTCTGCTGCCTCCTCCTCCGGCTCTGACCCACAGTCTATCAACCCATTGCAGTCAGAATCAAGTAAGTAAAACAATAAACTACGTCTTGTACCAACATTAAGGCAACTAACAAGTTATACTCGACCAAAAGTGGTGGGGTCAACTCAAATGCAAATACCAGGCCAACGTTAGCTCATGTCTTTTTCCACAAACGACAAGTTCATAAGTGTAATATTCATACACTGGTTGAAAATAGCCCTGTGAGAAACTCATAGTAAAGTTAATAAAAAGCAAAAACTTCATCAAATTAAAATTCAAAGAGAAGTTCTAACCATTTCATCCAGAAAGAACTCTGGTTAGCTACATCACTTAAACCATGGAAATGTCTTTGAACCATGCCTTTAAAAAGAACCCAAATTGAGAATCGATAGGAACCGGAATTGTTCAAATTCAATCAATGCCCAACCCTAACGTGGATAGAACATTGATAATAAACTACTCTTGATGGCAGAAGACATACCTGTAATCATTTGGGTCACATTTTATGGCTTCTGTAAACAAAACGACTGCATGTGCATACTGTCCTTCTTGCACTAACTTTATCCCTTTTTCTGCAAGACAAAGAATTGTACATGACTTCCTGTTAAGCTACTAACCCAAAGGACTAACTGACAAGTTCACTAAAGGAATGTAAAATTGACATCATCTTTGAGCCTTTGTATTGTCTGAAAGGAAAATCCATTTAAAGGGTGGTTATGTAGCATGGGCAGAACAGTGGTGCAGTTGTTAAGAGCTGCAACCTCTCAGCAATAAGGCAGGAAGAAAGGAAGGTAAGGATGGATGGTTATGTAGCAGAAATTATTCCTTACCTGTAAGTGACGTGCTTTTCTTGGTCATGGAGTCAGTATCATTGGTCTGAAAAAATATATATATTTTTATCATTTTATACACAGCGATGCAAGCATGTGGTAGTATTTAAATCTCTCCTAGCTCCACACGAGTCTTTAGATCTGCCAGTTAAATATATTGTTGCCACAAAACAACAGTGCATTTTACTGTCTTCCACCTGTATCAGTCACTTACCTCTCTCCTGGCCTCATTCTCCTTGTTTTCTTTAGATTTTCGACTTGATCCTTTGGGTTTGATATGGCTAGCAGCATTAGCAAAAAAGGCACTACTCACATCCCACTCAGGCTCCTGAGGACCACATAAAAAGCCAAACACTTGTCGGATCATTTGCCATTCAGGCTTTAATGGCAAAAAAAAAAAAAAAAAAAAACCTCACAAGCTAATTTAGGATCTAAGAGTAACAGGGGATGTATCAAACACCATCACAGCTTCGGTACCTCTTCTGTGGATCTGGCCTTTAACTTCTGATGTCCTTTGATTTCTACAGGAGCCATGACTGGTATGGAAACGTATTTGTGTGAAGCTGCTGATTTTGCATCAATAATTTTCTCCTGTTTTTGTGCTCTTTGTTTCTCCTCTTCAGCGACGACGTCTGCTTCCGACTCGCTCTCGTCCAGTTCAGACTCTACACCACCATCTTCCTCGTCATCGTCCTATGGGATCATAAATGTTTAACTCCTCATGGTAAAGAAAGAAAGACTATCTTCATCGTGTTTCTGTAGATGCTAAAGTTGATTAAGTGCGACGGCCGTCTTGAATGGGGTTAACTCCAACAGTTAATTTAAGTGAATGAATGCTTTCTGAGAGTTTAATTAAAATCTATCCACTGATTCTTGAGATATTTTTCTGACAGAAAGAAAGGGTTGACGTCACAGACAAATACATTAATCGCCTCTCATCTTGAGGTGACAACAAAAATATTACCTGTTCAACACTGTCATTCTGCTTCGTTTGTTCTTGCTTCTTACGATTTCGACGGCGCTGAAACAGATGTGGATTGTTACCATCACATCCAGCAAAAGAGTGAAAAATGAACTCCATATGTCTGGGGTGTATCTGAACGCACACCTTCCTCTTGGCTTTCCGTCGCTCTGCTTTCAGTCGGGCTTTTTCTTCCTCGCTCAGATCCTCTTCACCATTTATTGCATCCTAAGCAAACGCACAATCAAATCAAAGTTCAATAGTGCATCACTAAAACACTGATGTGCTGTCAGGATGACACCATTTATTTACCTGTGACAAAGTGCCATCGTGACTTGGGTCAGAGTTTGCCGCACCACAGTTCATCTGCTCCTCTTGCTGCTGGACAGCAGAACCTTTATTAAACGGGCACACAGTTGTTTCAAATGTTTAGAGGTTAAAGACAGAGGGCATTAGCCATGAATTAAAAACACTTGTTCTGTATCTTTTCTGCAACACTTCCCACACTCTTGCAATATTCTATACAATGTTTCTAAATGATTTCCCTCTCTCTGCCACCGCTGCTCTCAGCACCTGCAAGCACTCCTGGCCACGCCCACTTCTCCGTTTCACATGGAGAACAGCTGATCAGCTGCAGCAGGAAGTTTATCCTGCAGTATGGGCTGCACAGAGGTGCAGCAGGTGCTAAATTTATTTTCAATAAAAATTCCATGCAGATCGTACGGCTCATCCATCAATCAGCCAATTTTGTGTCGTGTCCAATTTTATTTTGAAAAAGCGCAATAGTGAGTCCGTGATAAATGAACCGCAAAGTAGCGAGGGACTACTTTATTACAGAATTGAGCTTTTAATCATTCAAATATTCAGATATGAACAGAAAGTACTGCTTATAATCTAAATATTTATTAGTGTTGTTTCAATGACAAGGGAACATGTTTCTGAGACTTTGTTCCTCCTTCATAATCAGGGCAAGGCATTTTTACTCCTAATAAATAAATAAATAAAAACATTGGCAGAGACAAGAAAAGTTTTGTAATGCATGCTATACTGCAAGAGAGAGAATGCAAGATGAAGACTGCTCAGGGACAAATTCAGGTCTTTTCATTTTGAAATGTTTACCCATAAAGTGCAACACACAACTGCTTGGAGCTCTGCTGCTTCTCAGAAACTTGGCTAAGCAGGACAGAAAACAGCCACTGACTTGAACGTCCTGGCATATACAAGCTCAAGTTGTTGGGACATAAATCAGGTCTTATCAAAAACACTGCACCTAATTTGTGGAAGAATCAGAAACAACCAGGGCAAAAAAGAAACGAAAAAATGCACATGCTGTAAGATTTTCCCTTGTTCAGCAAATATTTACTAGAAGTGACTTCCATACTTGGTTTGTGACTCGTGTTGTTGCACGCAGAGAAGTGACGGAGCAGCTTGTCATTTAAATTAATTCATAAATGCATCATAAAATTTCTTCTGAGAAAAAGAAAGCAACAAGCAGCCTGTGGGCTTCCTTGTTCTTTTATGTGCACACACTTGGGCGCACAGGCTTTCAGCACCATTTCAAAGAGTGAAAGAAATCACCCTAAAGTCTGCTGACCAAACTATATTCAGTGCACATGAAATCAAAATGCATCTCAAACTTACATTTATCAAAGTAACTAATCATTAGCTTTGCGTTGTAAACGACAAATGTCACTAAACCAAATCTGTAGATAATGTCCTCTAAACACCACAATGATGTGCCCCCCCACCCCAAAAAAAAGTGCATTGAAATTTAAAGTAATGTAAAATCTTGTGTTATCATTGTATGTTCCCATACAATGGCAAAATTGGTTCTCTGCATTTAATCCATCGTACCCGGGATACATCCAGGTGCAGCAGTGTATGATGCTACTTATGAGTATGCCATGGCAGAAGTATTCAAACAGCTGAAATTTAAACCTAAAAGCATTTGAAACCAATATGCCTCCACACAAATCTTGCACAAGAAACAGGAGTCATAACATCTCCTGATAGTCATGAACAATGGAAAATTTAAATGGCAGCAATCCACCTTATTCCCAGGGATTAAATGATTATGCGTACAACTTCCTGTTAGGCACTGAAAGTAGCAGATTGTTAACTATGGACTGAGGTTTATTTGAAAGTAACTGGTGTTCAGTTTAGCAGCTAAAACACTGTTTTTGTTTTGTTCACATTTATTTAACTGTAAAGTTAACAAAAATAGCCTTGCGGAGTTCGGGTACCTGTTGTGTTGTTTGCGACTGCACGAACAACCAGACCAAACTAAACCAGTGGCTACAACAACAGTGTTTTGCACATGGACACTAAAAAGTGTTCCTGCGAAAAGTTAATACATCTCAGACCTTTTCAGGTTGTTCATAATTCACCGTCGGAAGCAAGAGAGTCAAAGATGTAGCTAAATATGCTAGTCTAAGTAATCTGCGGCCTCTTCTTCACGTCGTCCTCCCATCCCTCATCCGCAGTAGGTAGCGGTATGACTATATTGTCCTATTTGAGCTCTGACATGTGGTGTCCGTACATTCACTCAACCTTTATTCATACAGGTTAGTCTTGTTAAGCCTCGAGGACTCATTTACAAGAGAGACCTGTACATGTTTAAATTAAACCACGTTGCTTGGATAAACTACCGCGCTCGCACTCATACTCTTCGCACATAAACGAACGCTGGTTCCAGTCCATGCTGGAAGTCGCGCCCGTAATTCATGCTAGGCACCATGGGGCCTAGGAATAAGATGGATAGAATGAAGTAATGTAAGATGTAGAATTTCTTTCAAGCATATATCTCCATCTTGTTCAATGGCTGAAAAAGTTGCTTGGAATTTCCTGGGTTGCACTGAAAAACGTTACGTTTGTGGTAAGACATTGTGTCACGTCCTGTTTCCTTTGTCGGTGGTTCAAGTAATTTGTTTGCTTGAGTAGTTGTTTGTTTTCTGGATTTATATATCTTTTGCACAGATTTTCATTCTAGCACACAAACACCCTCAGTTAGGGGTGCACCGATTGCAGTTTTTTGGCCGATCACCGATCACTGATTTCTACAAAATCTGACTTGCCGATTCCGAT
>JARVLU010000001.1:39934666-39945581 GCA_031762415.1 Simpsonichthys santanae | reverse complement strand
ATCAGCGAGTCTAGTCTTCTTTAAGGAGATGTGATGACAGACGGGCTGCCTCCTCCGCGTCTCTTTGTTTTCCTCCTCTGACTAACCAGAGAAATGTCTCTTTCTGCAGCTCGGGGGTGACAAAGCAGGTCTGGAGGGGGGAGGGGGGATGAGCTTGTAATGAGTTCAAATACTTTTCCCTCCCATTTTTTAAAACACGACTTTTCATCCTGTGTAAATTTAGCTCGTGACTTCACTTGCAGTGACAACATGTGCCAGTCTGTCATCTCAATTAATTGCTCAATTAAATGTTTTTTTTTTTATGATCACGTGTGAAATATTTCAAATTTGAACTCATCCTGCACGTTTCAAGTAAATGGTAAAGTTTTAAGCTATCGCCCGCCGCCTGATGGCAAAAGCAGACTCTATTGAAACACTTCCTTTTAACCTGATTCAGACTGATGAAGTCTTCCGGATGGAAGACGAAACGTTTCTCCCTTGAATAAATTGGTCCAGATGAAATGATTTAACCTTCTTTTTGCTTTTTGCTTTTTTTTTAACAACTAGATATTGTGGTGGTAGCTGAGATTAACACCTAACATGTGTTCTGAACGCCGTTGCGCAATATCTTTGTTAAACTTTTTGCCATTTACATGTTGTAGCCAGTGTTGTTTGTCTGTTAGCATAATATCTCTTGAACTACTGATTAGATTTTGATGAGATACTCAGAAAGTAATACATCTACAACTGATTTTACTTTTAGAGTCAATCCAATTCAAAGTAGCTGACGCAGCTCATCAACTGACATGTACCTGTTCTTGATTTTCTACATCTACTTCATTAGATCTGTCTGTTTTAGCAACTTTTGACATCTTTGCTTTAACTTGTGTCCAAGGAAAAGCATTGCTGTATTGTTGTTGCCATCATCCTTAGTTTGTAGCCATGTTTCTCAGTCCTCGAGGCTCAATGAGATTAACCTGCCTAAATAAAGGTTGAATGAATGAAAACTTTAGTCAACACGAAAATGACTACAGTATAGCTCAGTCAGTTTTACAGATGTTGAACTAAAATTTGGTGTGAGAGTATCTGAGTTGTTCGTAACAATTAGAATTGCGCAACATTGCGCGGAACGTTCTTTTCAAGCTTTGTCCAAAACGGCCGTTCTCAGATGTTTTAATTCATGACGCTGCCATCAAAAGCTGCATTTTCTCAAGGACATGCAAGAAGCCCTTTTAAAGTTCATTGTTAAAGAATTAAACATATTTCAAATCGAATTTAAAATAACCTGCGAGGCTTTAAAGGGGAATCAGAACAACTTTTTTGGGCAGACTGCGGTTGCCACGGGAGAGTTTGTGTTTTGGGGAAACTCCACAGCTGTGACAGTTTTGCAGCGATGCGCCCGACGACCTGCTCTGTGGAAGCTGAAGCTGCGCGATAGCGATCGCGCGCGCCTGTCAGGGCACAGCAGCGGTGGGCCGCGCGTCCTGCAGGCATCGCCGTCCTGTCGCCAGCTCTATTTACACTAGTGGCTCTGCAGCACTTAAAGCTGACACCAGGTATGTCCTACCGGCAGCGCGCGAGCCACAGGAAGTGGCCGTCGACACTATCAGAGGAGACAAACACTCTGTTTACTTTGCCATTCATCTCCATTAATAGCGTCTGAGAGCTGCCATGCCTGGCCAGGAGATTTACTTAAATCCATCTCCAGTGCGTGTGTGTGTGTGTGTGTGTGTTTGAGGAAGTAGGCTGTGCGTAAAAATGGAAACACAATATTTAGAGTTGTACAAATTGTTTTAAAGCATAGCCTACATTTTTTTTTATTTTTATTACTATAGATTTGTGTCCCTCTCAGTAATATTTATCGCTGGGTGCTCTCTCTGGTGGTTTCCAGTCTGTGTGTGGGTCCTGGAGGTTCTGTCTGCTTTGTGTCCATCTCTGAATCCTAAGCGCACATTTAGCTCGCCTTTAAATTCTCTCTGCTTCTGGTTCTTGTCTCAGACTCAAGCAGGCTTTCTCACAGGGTGGGGGGGAAATCAACATGCTTTTAGGCTTGAGAAACTATTCGAGATGATGAGAAATGTTGGACTATATCCCAGTCAGTTGCTTCCTTTATTCTTGTAAAAAAAAAAAAAAAATTATCCTGTTTCCATTAATTATTGTACAAATAGCAACACTCACCCAGAGACACGTGTAAAACGTTCAAAAAGTACAATATCTTACAATCACTTGTGTCATTTTGTCTTTTTTGTCTTGTTTAACTTCATCATCAAAGATTATTTTCATCGTTGCTTGACTCGATCCTGCTGAACTGAGGTTATAAACAGATTTATTAAACCTATAATACAAGATTCCCTCAAAATAAAAACTTACAGTATAAACAAAATTTGAACTATTTCTAAAAATGAAATAAAAAAAAAAACTTTGAAAAATAATACTATTACTGTATTTCCGTTTACATTGCTGCGCACCTTTGTGGCTTTATCTGGCAACAATGTTCTATAAAATGATTAATAATAATAATAATAATAATAATAATAATAGTAATAATAATAATGTCTTTATTTATAATAACACTTAAATAAGCAAATGCTAGATTTCATGCCTAAAAATGCATGCTAATGTTAGAGATGTCCAAACATATTCCCTTTGCGTTGTGGCACTTTACATCCATTTTGCGCCATTACGCACAACTAACCGGAAACAAGAAAATCCAACACATTTTCAGAGTTTCTAACATAAATGCACGTGTTTTATTCAGTTCAATGGGCGGATCAAGGTTACTTCATAGATTTTTTTTAATGTTCCTGTCAACTATTCAGTGTCTTCCATATTGGAGGCTTGAGTTCATATCCATCCATCCATTAGGTGCGCCTCTGCAGTCTCAGCTACCAGGCCCGGATCCCCTGCAGGGTTCCTTGGCAGGGGGCGACCACCGGTCCTTGGGGAGCCTGGCTTTGCGTCTGGGCACCGAGGTTCCCCAGATTCATGTTCATGAAAGCGTTGGCTGGGGTGCTGCTCGGAGGCAGCGCGGGTAAACTCGAGTAGGAACAGGAGTAGGTGTTGGAATACACCGAGCTGTTGTAGCTGTAGGTCGGGTAGCCGCTGTAGCTGTACGCGCTGGGAGCTCCAACTGTGTACGGAGGGTTATAGTTCTGAGATCCAGTCAGACAGGGCCTCCCGTCTCGCACCAGAACCGGCACAGCCACTCTCCTCGGCGGAGGTGGCGGGTGGTGGTGATGGTGGTGATGATGGTGGTGGTGACCTGCAATCTCCAGAGTCTTGTCCTGCCGCTGCCTCTTGCATTTGTACCTCCTGTTCTGGAACCAGATCTTGACCTGGGTGGAGGTGAGTTTCAGAGAGCTGGCCAGGTGTTCTCTCTCCGGGGCGGACAGGTAGCGCTGCTGCTTGAACCGCCGCTCCAGCTCGAACACCTGCGACTGGGAGAAGAGGACGCGCGGCTTCCTGCGGGTCCTCTGCTGCTTGGCGGCGGCTTTCTCCGAGTCCGGATCGTCACAGTCTCCTCCCAACGCGCCGCAGCTCTCTGGTGGCACAAAAACTAAATAGTCTCACTTCTGATTTAGTTAATATTTTTCCCTAAAATATCCTGTTGAAACAATAAATAATGTTATAATCATTTCCCCGTTTTGGTCTAGTTTCTATTGATATTTGTGCGTAAAAGACTAATGCGTAAAGTGCCAAAACTGGACAGAAAATGTTTTTTTTTTTTTAATAAAATTAACTAGATAAACGAATATTTACATACATTATTTATTTCTATATTTGTTATTTATTTATATTTATGAAAAACAACAACACAAAAAATGGCATTAAATAAAGAAAAACGCACATTTTAAACTAAGTATTAACCAAATCAATCTTGAAATGTGCCGTTTTAATGTCTATTGATAATTTGTAAATTAGCTCATTTAGAAAATGTACAAATATCCACATCAGTCCAGATGTAAACATTTTAACAGCTGGAAAGCATAAAAAACATGTTGTAACTGCTCATCATGAAGAAAAGTTTGAGTGGCAAATGCTTTCAATGCAAGTATAAGAAATAATTTATTTGATTAGCATTTGGTGGTTGTTTTATTGTTCTCACGTGAACAAATGCTGTATAATTTATTGTAATCATTTGCTTTATGTGTCACACTTATTATTCTGGTATTTTAAACTGTATATTGCCATGATTTATACTCTGTAATGCATCTATCTTTTCTGTCCAAACACATTAAAAAGCAAAGTGTTCCTCACTGCTGTCACGCTCTTCCGGCTCGGCCTCTAGCCGCAGGTCTGCAGGGTGGCTCTGCGTCGTGTTCCCGAACCCCTCCAGAGGTAATCCGGCCTCCGTCAGCCGGTCCTGGACGCTCAGGACGCTGAGGAACGACATCCTCTCCTCGCTCTCTGACAGACAGGAGCTGATGGGACTGGGGCTGTCTCTGCCTGCCAGCATGCAGGAGGGCGGTGAGTGGGAGCTGAAGGCTCCGGGCTGCGACAGCGCACCGGACATATCGAAGCAGGAGATCAGCTGGAGCTGGTGCTGCTGAGATTGCTGCTGTAGCTCCAGCTTCAGAATGTCCTTCACGGAAAAAGGCGTGGTGGAAGAAGCGACCCGGCTGGGAAACATTGTCACCAGCAGCAAATGACGCAATAGGGTCACCAGAAGCAGAAGCGAAAAGTTTTGTCTCCGAACGGCGCGTAAAAGAACCCAAAAGCCCGTGCGTAAAGGTGGAAAGGGCTCGCGCTCTGCTTGTTTTTCTCGCAGCTGGAGGAGGGTTGGCTGGCGTTCAGCTGTGACATGCCTCTCCCCGGGCGCAGCGTCGTGTCTGGAGGGTTGGGAGAGGGAAAGAGAGGTCGATCCTGTTTGGCTGGCTGAATTCAGCTATCTGGAGAAAGAGCTGGCTCAGCCAACATGCCGTCCTCTCCCTTTCAGTGACGTCCTACAGAGGGGGGAGGGACTCACAGAGCCTGTCTTTCTTTCTGAGTCTACCTGTGCGTTTGGAAGACTTTTCTAATTTATGAAAAATTATTGACGCCATCGACTCCTCTGGAAGTAGGTAAGAAAGATTTCATAGCCCGCTCTTTGTTTACTTGAAGATGCTTGAAGGACTGTTCAAGTTGATCCAAGTAAACACTGATATGTGCGGATTTGACCTTAATTTAATGTCACATTTAAATAAATGTGTGACTTTACCCGGGCTTTCGAGTTTCTGGCTGGTCCAATAATCATCACAGCTCTTCCCCTCACCACTGAGGTGGTTTTAAGATAAGCCATATCTTTGTTTCCTGTCTCTCCAAAGCCACGGATAAGAGAATCCCCCCCGGACTCTGAGAGGTCCCCCAGGCGCGTCGTTGTTGGTTCGTGTTTCTATGATTAACTAACTCCATTAAAAATAGTTTTTTTTAGTCTTTACCGTAAAGTTAATCGGAATAAAATACAACTATAATAATAAAATAATTTGTTGCAATAAAATAACATTATCTAAAATGTTTCTTCAAGTGTTGTAAGCAAGTTGGCAATAAGGAAACTTACAATTCCTCACTAATTGATATGTTTATAATATTATTATGTATGATTTTTACATTCCAGAAGGGGAAGCTTTTAAAATAGTTTTCACTGTTTATTTTATCCAATTAGTTTTTATACAGAAGCAGTTCACTCCATTTTGTTGTTCACATGTTCACAGCTCTTCCCACTGAACTTTTCATAAATAATCAAAAGCGTCATTAAACACGGCTAAAGAAGAATTTTTCATAAATTAATAAATAGGACAGACATTTGAAGTTTATTTGTTTTTATTTTCACGAGGAGTCAGATTTTTAAGCCAATTAATCTAAAACAAAAAAAGCTTAAACTTACTGCTCCAAGTGATGATTAAAATTCTCTCAAACAGAACAGGACATTTATTTTACTTTAATCATTTAAACATGTTGAGCTGCTAAAAATTACATTGTACTTTATACATTTGAAAGTTGCTAATTTAAAAATAACAATACATGTCCGTGTTGACCCATTTTACGCAACCCAATAATGAGAAAGAACCAATTTATCCGCTAATGTTTTATTTAAACAAAATAGCACAATATTAATAATAATAATAATAATAATAATATAATAATAATAATAATAATAATAATAATAATAATAATAATAATAATAATAATAATGATGATGATGATGATAATAATAATAATATAAAGAAGAGTGGTGATTTTCTTTCACTTTCCTGCCCTTCCTGGTGAAACAGGACACCTCTCGACTATCTGTGTCCAAGTGCATCAGGCGCCAGCGTCTGAAGGCCTTTTGCTCTTAAACCGCGTGGAAAGAAAAGGAGAGAATGTGCCCATAATCTCATCCGCTCCCCATCAACAGGACCTTGTTTACATTAGTGAACCATCTTCTCTTCCTCCTGAAAAAAAAAAACGCATTTAAAAGGGCTGGAGAGCTGAAGGAAAGGTCTTATTTTTAGTTCAATTATGCGCTTTTACGCACGGCACACGGTTGGTTTTATCTGAACTCGCATGATGTGACCCAACAAAACCCGCACACTTCCACATTTTGTAAACCACCAATAATTTTGTTTATATCTGGAGGTGATTTTCCAGAAATTTCTTGTTAAAATAACTTCTAACATTCACCAAAAACCTCCACACTTAATGATTTAATAAATATAAAAATGAAAGCAGCAGCGGTTACAATTATTTATTAAGTTCTTTTTAATTCTTGTTCGAATTCAATTTTAAAGTGTTTACAAGTAATTATCTTTATCTTGGAGTGATCCTGTGTCGAGCCGCGCGTGGTCACTGCGTCACGGTTCACAGCACCCCCATCTGCCTAATGGCTCACTTAGCTTTCAGCCCTAAAGGCGCACGTGCACGCGCGCATCCTCTCGAGCGCTAAACTGACCACCACCACCATCATCATCATCATCATCCTCATCTTCGGGCTGGCCTTGCGTGCCACTCAGCCCGAAAGCTTCCACGCAGAGGCGCGTGTTTACGCGGAGCGGAAGGGTCTGTTTCCTGCCGTAACAAAACGCAGAGACTCTTTAAAAAGTGTCAAGGAGCTCCACGGAGCTGCGCGCGCCCCCCCCCCCCCCCCCCCACTCCCTAAATTTATCATGCTCATTTCAAAACCACGGATGCACCCCCACCAAGGTCAGGGCGCGCGCAGACGCGCTGCACCGCAGCTTTTTTTTTTTTTTTTGCAATTAAAAAAAAGTGAAAGGCCTGGCAGGGAATACCACCCGCTGCCTTTCACATCAGAACGTCGGGGATGATGCTCAGCTACTACCACACCACATTTTATAACCGTGTTTATGAAGATCAATTTTATCTGGCGGCCATTTTGGGGTTTACTTTCAGTGATTACTCTGAAATATTATCTGGCATGGAGACACAGTTAACTCCAGTTAATGAGACATTTTGAACATGCATCCATCCATCCATCCATTATATTTTCCTGCTTCTTTCTTTTTGGGTCGCGGGGGTCACTGGTGCCCATGTCCAGCAATCATTGTGTGAAAGGCGGAGGACACCCTGGACAGGTCTTCAGTCCATCACAGAGACATACTGAGCCAACCATTCACTCTCTCACTCACACGTAGGGACAATTCAGAGTTACCAATCAGCCTCACATGCATGTTTTTGGTCTGTGGGAGGAAACTGGAGGATGGAAACCCACCCATCTTGAATTGAGATGACTCCAAAAGTTAATCAGTTGTACGTCCAATGAATCATTCACGTTTCATTTAAAAATCCCAGTTACTCATAAAATATCTTGCTAACAAACAGACACGTGAACTCATGAAGAAATGTGCACATGCACACACAGAGGTAAACACTCGATGTCTGCTTTTACCTTTTTGCATCTGACAATAATAATAATAATTTAAAAACAGTCTACTGTATTGAGTTTAAATCTCATTCGTGTATCTTCCTCGCGTCTCTTTCCACTGAGTTCTATAAGTTGAAGTTTGCCAGGCGGTGCTCAACGTGTCTCTTCTTGTTTGCGTCTGTCTCTCCACATCTCTGTGAGGCTAAAAGCTCTAGTTGCAGGTGTATTGTCGTTTCTGCAGAAAGCTGCCAATCTGTTATTAGATGCATGCTGTTCTGCAAATGAGAAGATTTCAGAAAACCAAATGCAGTTTGGATCATATGAGGGAGTGAAATGATTATTAGCTGCTTCAGAATGTGGATGGTTTTACAATCATGGGCCATCAGCATGTGTAGAGGCAACTTCTGGACTCATGGACTGTAAGAGAGTTCCCCAAAAGCACAAAGCATGACAATTAACTTGTCTTATAATAATTTAAAGACCAACACTCCTTGAAGCAATGTATCAGCCACCTTAAATGCCACCCGCTTCGAACGTTATCAACCATTCAATGTGCAAGAGTGCCAGACTGAGACCATCTTAAGAAATGATAGACTCAAACCTTGAAAACAGCATCATCATCTCATGCTAAAATTTTGAATATGAGTTGGTGATGACTCTTGGAGACCAACACGTTGAGTTTTAGCTCAGTATCTGTAAAACTAATGGAATTACAGTACTGTATCCATTTTTGTGTTGACTCATCAGTGGTCATCTTTAACTGGATTAATCCCAAAGATTGATCAAATTCCAATGAATACTTGCGGAAAGTTTTGTTAAAATCAAACCTCATGGGATATTTTGCTAACAAACGTGGTTGATCCCATGCAGGTGTTTCAAGAAACTACTGTATGCAAAGAGCAGCACTTAAAGCTTGTGATGTGACTCTTTCGACAACAACCGCACTCAATTTCAGTGCAATATCAGAAAACTTGTCTGATTTGCAGCCGTTTGTGTGTTTTCTATAGGTCACCCGGCTGTGGCGGCCATCTTGAACTGGGCTGACCACAAATGTTAATCAGCCGTAGACATATTATCTGATTACTTTCTGCTTGTTTAAACATTTGCATGTGGTTCTGATATTTGCTTCCCACTTGTGGGCCATCTAACAGGGCGCGATGGCTTCCAGCAGCTTGAATTAGAAAACAAATAACTATAAAGGCATGACGTTTAAAGGTCCTTGAAGTTATTTTAGAAAAACAACCTGGACAAAATATCTGCCTCATGCGTGGCTTCCCCTTTCTCTTTAATTTCACGGTCATCAGTAAGTGTGGCAAAGGACCAAACTGTTGTGTGTCTTGCTTCTTCTGCGTCCCGGAAGGTGAGTCTTATCAGCAGCCCATGTGATGGTGTCAGTAGCCAGGACCCAGACTGGGCTATTGTGCCCCTGCCTGAGCCCGAGTGACGGATGACAGCGCCTTCTCCCTGGAGGAAATGAGGAGGCCAAAGGCAAGCATGCAGGACCAGATTTGAATTTGAACAAAATCTTGTTCTCACCCACTTATCAGCTGTAAAAGTGTCCAGCGCTCCACCCTGGTGAACGTTTGTGCTCCCTCGGACTGGGACAGAGTGAACCCAAACCCTGCTCGGTGTATCTCGGAGACCCTGAGAGGAGGAAGTCAGGTCAGGCCTGTCTGGGTCCCCTGCCCTTTGCCCTCCCTGGGGTCTCATAAATTAGGCTGCCTTGCCCCAGCAGGTGTGTGTTTGTATATATGAACACTAACAGGGGGATGTAAGGGCTGTAATATCTGTGATCTACGACGTTGGGAATTTATTTTGGGAGGAAACATGCAACCTAAATAACCTTATCCTCCCTGCTGCTGTCGCTCGGGTCGTGGAGATAACGGCACGGCCGAGAAGCTGTCGAGTGAAATGTGTGGGACTTGGACAGGTTCTGTCTCACATGCAGCCGTTAGTTTTACAAAATATCTGTTGGTTTCAGCATCTATTATTGATCATGTAAAATTTATTAGTGATGCTCTGATTGAATTAATGCTAATACCAGACGAACTATCCGTCAGCTGCTTTAACCTGCAGTCAAACCGCCCAAATAACAATGCAGCTAAAACCTGCATCTCTTATTTGTTATTTAGTTTAAAATGCATTTACAAGAAACAACTGCAAAGGAAACTAGTTTATAATTTTAATGCCTTTAAAATATAAACAAATCTGTATTTTAGTGCAAATAAACACAGCAAACAAGTGAAGGAGGTATAAAAAATATTGGAAAGTCCTGACTCATTGTCTGACTGCTGAGTCATTTCAGTGTTTGGACCTTAATTACTTCAGCTTGCTTTTAGCTTTTTCAGCCATTCAGCGATCAAAGTGTTCAGCTCGTGCAGGATTTTGCTCCTCGGGCTTTTTGCCATTTGTAGCGCTTTCAAATTTTGAATTACTTATTTTTATGTACTTTTTTTTCCCTTATATAAATGCATTGAAAACTCTTCAAATCCTTGAAAAAGTTTTAAATTTCCTTCAACTTGTTTATATTTTTATCTTTTTGTTACAGTCATGCTCATTTGAGCTCAGTTGCTGCTTAGATCATTTTGACATTTTAGCATTAATTAGCTAATTTTAGCATCAATCTGTCTTCTTTTAAAAGTGAGTGGCAAATAATTAGCAGTCAGACATTACACCAACAGCAAACAAGCTGCACGGTTGCAGCGAGGAGCTCATTGTTCTATGAATAGTTGTAAAAACTGTGTTGAACGAATCGTCTCATGTGAGAGTTCACAGATTCATCCAGGTTGAATTCTAAAAGAAAGCAACATGTGCATAAGGATTGGGCAGATGTTAACCCAACTGAAAAACTTTCAAGAAGCTGCAAAACTAATCCACCCAAACTTCTAAATGCTGAGATTCTGCATCTTGCAAGTTTATTTAAAAAATAAAATAAATTCAGCTGCACTAATGAGTCAAAACTAAAGGCAATCCAAGAAATTATTGCAGTGTGTGACTTTTTTTTCCTTTGCAGCAACAAATTCTGGATTTTGGGGGGGGGGGGGGGGGGGGGGGGGGGGGGGGGGGGGGGGGGGGGGGGGGGGGGGGGGGGGGGGG
>JARVLU010000001.1:39893021-39905691 GCA_031762415.1 Simpsonichthys santanae | reverse complement strand
ACAACAACAACAACAACAACAACAACAATAATAATAATAATAATAATAATAATAATAATAATAATAATAATAATAATCCTGAGTTTGACTTGGAGGAGAGACCTGTCTTCACATCAGTTGTTTACACATAACTCGAATCCCGCTTCTCACCAAATACAATTTAAATGAACTGATTTGCCAATTAGTAAGAAAAACTTTAACACCAAACAAAATGAAGATGAGCTGCTTATGAATATCTTTCATTGATGCCCTTTGGATCAGTTCCGTTTATTGATCAGTAAGTTTATTGATTTTTTTTTTTTTTTTTTTTTTTACTTTTCAAAACTGCCTTTTTTAAAAACTTCCTTTGCTTTTGGCACGGCGTGCTTTTGTTTATTCTCTGTTTTATTGTTTTTACATCTTTCTTTTATGCTTTCTTGATTTTAAATGTTACAGCAGTTGTTTGGATGTGCTTTATAAATAAAGTGAAGTGCCACGTGCTTCCAGATGTTTTTATAAGGATGGGGTTATCTGTACAGAGAAGTTTCAAAATTACGATTGTTTGCATTGAAAGGATAAAAAATACATCTGGTTCCTAATTAAATACAAAACGTTAGAACAATATTAAGAAAAAAATCTCATTATGAGGAAAATAAACTTTTCTGTTTTGAGGAGAAACTGTGAAATACACGTAATAAAATTAAATTGTGCAGAATTTAGAAAATCAACTTTAAATCGAAGTGAAAGTTCATTAAAACTGTTGTTTTGTTTTACATTTTAAAGGGTTTGAAAAAAGCTCCATGACATTTTGTTCAACAGTGAACAAAAATGGCTGATCTAGTATTTATTTATGGAGATCATGATCTGATATATTCCACAGTCGATGTTTCCTCAGGCTCGATTTTCGTAAAAGCCCCCCCCCCCCCCCACCCCACCACCAAAAAAAAAAAAAAAGATTTTGCAGCCAACCTCTTGAACTTTTATTTATGAGCAGACAAAATAAAACAGAAATACGCTTATGTGAAAAGAACATAAGTATGCTTGATATTTATTCATATTTGGTCCATTTTGACCCGAAGACTCAGGTTCTGTTTTCTGTCGGTCTGCAACAAAACTTGCGCATTCCAAAAAACAGCCCTCATCTTCATTGTTGGACTGTTTTGTGCTTAGAAATATAATACAATTGGCTTTTACATTAAAAAAAAAAAACACTTTTCTTTAAAAGCCTTTCTCTTCTGACCTGCTGTTTCCCTCTGTGAGGCGGCAGTGACCTTCAGCACCAGCTCTCCTCACACCGACCCCTCCGGATCAGAGTTTTGCGCAACGCGCTTTGGAGACGCTCTGCACTTTCTTGGCATGCGTGCAAAGCCATAGTGTAAAGAAGAAAAAAAAAGTATGTAATTTAAAAAAAAGTATGTAATAAACTTATTTAGTTCCATCTGTAGAGCTTTGGATCTAAAATTAGTTCTGGGTGTTAAAAAAAATGTCCATCTCCAAAAAATAAATAAATAAATAAATAAAATAAAATAAAAACCTCCAAATTGGAAGTAAATCAGCTTAAAGCTTTAAAGTGAAGCAGAATATGATGAAGACATTAGAATATTAGAAATATTAGTTATTATTATTTTCATCACAGCTCGCAGATTCCATTTTTTAATTTTAGTTTTATTTTAAAGAAAATGCGCACAACCAGAAAAAAAAATCTAACTAATCTGATCACAATCTGAGATGACCTTTATTGACTCTTGCAGCCTCTCATTCATTTCAATTTATACTTTTTAACCGAGCAAAATTAATGTGATAAATTACAGATCAATACTCTCATCAGATAAAATCATTAATATGTTTTTTTTACATATCTTTGATGGACACAAAATGACTGAATATGTTTGCATAAAGACTTTCAGATAAAGTTTATTAAAGTTTGCATGCAGGTCAGAAAATAATAACTTAATCATGCTGAGCAACATCATCGTTTCATTTTTCAGGTTGAATTTTAAATAAAATAAAATGTAAGGAAATGCTTCCTCCTCCTGTTGGACTCACTTGCTCAGGCCATGATCTGTAAAACCTTAGACTCATGCCTCAGAGATCCTTAGAGGGGCGTGCTGTCTCTTCTCCCAGTGTCTGGATTTCGCAGTCTGGAGGGCTGGATCCTGGATCGGGGCGTGCGCAGCTCCTAAAATGACTCAGTGGGGGCGGGGGATGGTGGTCACGGGGGGGTTGAGGGAGGAAACTAGACAGGAAGAGTGATCCAGATCGATGAGACTAAGTAAAGAACCCCATCTGGACTTTTTTTTTTTCTTCTTTAAGCCTTTAATCCTCATTACGCACACGGATCTCTCCATTTTCCCCAAACCGAGAAGATGCCCAAATCCTCACCGTGCGTACCCCCCCGGCCCCTTCTGTGGCTGGCATCTCTGATTGTTTTGGTGGTGCAATCAGTGCTCTCTTCTTCCTACTCTTCCCCCTCTTCGTACCAGAGACCTGCAGCTGGTGGGAAGCGGCCGGGCTTCATGGGGAGGACGCTGGTCCTGCTGGATGTCAACACCCGCAGTTCGATCCGAGTCCTCAACGACAACTTCCTCTCGCTGCAGTTGGACCCTTCAATCATCAAGGACGGCTGGCTGGACTTCCTGAGGTACCAAACAACTCTCCATCAAAACATTTATCTGCACAAGTGTCCACCTCCTGTAAATGCCGAGTGCTTTCAGTCATTACGCACGCAGCCACGTTGCCTGAACTGTCATGGAGTGATCCGGCACGTTTCTTCCTCTCCAAGAGAACTCAGAGCTGCGAGCTTTTATTTAAGCAAAACATGAGAAATCATTTAACAGGGTGTAAATACAGTCATTTAAAACTTATTCATGAACGCGTCACAGCACATTCACAATGCGCCCAAAGAGGGAATACAACCCTGTGTGCGTCTACAATAAGCTCCCTCACATCTTTATAAATCCAGTTTTATCTCTTTAATCATCAAATAATTTGTTTTGACGTATTTGTTGTGCAATAGCAAAAAAAAAAAAAAAAAGTTTTAACTACAGGAATGGCATCACATGTTTAAGCGCATTTCAGCTTTTATTTTGGTGACTTTTCTGTTCAGCTCATTAAAACTCATTATAAACACTTTAATCAACAATGAACAGAAACACTGACAAAACCATAGTGGCTTGTTCTGAAATGTAGATCCTGAATTTCATGTATGCCAGAAAATTATTGTCAATGGTCAGTGGAGCAAATTGAAAAACAGATGAATTTGATGTTATTTTAACGTTTTTTTTGTTTCTGAATATTATTTTTCCACATCAATGCCAAATTTCTTGTTGTCACATAGCGGATTTGAAATACTGTACAGTATTCTGTTGTGATTATTCATTTGGAAATAATCAACAAACTGCATGAATCGGAACTTTAATAGCACACTTCACCATAGATTTGGAAATATTTTTCCTAATTAATCCCTTTAATAATCAGTCACTATCACTTTTTTAAACTATGAATAATTTACATTTGAATATGAATTGTCTGAAGCAGCAGGAAGGTTGTTTTAAGTTTAAGAAGTAACTTTATCCTGTGTTAATTCACAGTTCAAAGCTGCGGTCAATAACTTTTTACAGAGTGGATCTATTTTTTTTTTTTTTTTTTTTTTTTAATTCTATGTAAAAAAAATAGAACAGGACATGCGTGTTGTAAAAATCCCATCATGGCTTTAAAACACAAAAGAAAAGTTCAATTTGGTTGCGTGAACACAAAGTCCCTGAATAAGAATTAAAACAGAGCAGCTTCCAGGTGAAAACCTGTGACGTCATATTTCAGAAAGTGTCCCTTTTCTCTTCCTGTCCTGTGTCCGCAGCTCCAAGCGGCTCGTGACCCTGGCGCGCGGCCTGTCGCCAGCCTTTCTGCGTTTCGGCGGAAAGCGAACCGACTTCCTGCAGTTCAACAACCAGAAGAACCTCGCCAAGTTCAGAGGCCCCGGGCCCGACTACTACCTGAAGAACTACGAGGACGGTGATGAGACACGACACTTCTTGCCTTCTCTCATGCTTCAGGCCCGCAGCTCGCGCGCTAACTTTTTTTTTAAAAGGAGTAGCGCGTGGCGTTTAATTGTTCCGTCAGTGTAGCTGCTCCTCTGCGTCAGTAAGCTGCCAAAGCAAAATAAATAAATACATAAAAAGTAAAGTAAATAAAAAGAGCACCTTGTTTTTTTTACGCTGTGTAAATTTTTTGGTTAAATAAGTAAATCATATTTAGTTAAGGCGTAAAAGCGAAGAAAACCTTGCGCGTGATGCATTCACGGTCATTTCGTGATTAAAAAAACAACAAACAAAAACGGTTTTTTAATCATTTCTCTCGAGCCTCACATTTTTTAGTTTTTATTTAAATAAGCCTGTCATTTCTAAATTGTGAAAAAAAAAAAAAAAAACTCCAGAGGGTTCCCAATTGCTGGGCCCAAGGACCAACACTGGTCCGTGAATGTTTGGAACTGGCCCCACAAAAATGTAAAAAGAACAAAACTGGTACAGTATTTTATTTTGAAGAAAAAACAAACAAACAAACAAACAAAAAAACACTTTCATCCTCTCCTGTTTCTTTCACTTCACTCAAAGTTCTTTTTCATGTATTCACAAAACTACAGTACAAGCTAACTCAAAAAATGATTAAAAAACAAACCACTGGTGGGAACGCTGTCTTTGAAACATGTCCATGCTGCAAATAAAATAAAATAATAAGTTTGAGACTCCTGCAGCCTTTGTGCAGTAATTTACAAAATGGCTTATACAGGAAATACAATTATTAGAAACACAATTTACTGCAGTGTGATCAAATATAGTTTATCTTATGACGTTTTAAGGACACAACAGTAACAGTTGAGAAATTAAACTTACTAAAAAACAAACAATTTCTTCCTTCTGTGCTGTTTTGCAGACATCGTGCGCAGCGACATCGCCCTGGACAAACAGAAAGGCTGCAAAGTGGCCCATCACCCTGACATAATGCTGGAGCTGCAGAGGGAGAAGGCGGCCACCACGCAGCTCGTCCTGCTGAAAGAGCAGCTCTCCAACATCTACAGCAACATTACAATAACAGGTAGGAGACCAAACACACAGACTGACTTGGTGTGGTTCTGACGTTCTCTGGACTGTGGCTCATGCACAAACCAGTGTAAACCATCAGCTTTCAGAATGACAAATGTAATTTCAGGAGAAGGAATGCAGGGATGGATAGTGGGGTGCAGCCGTGGAGGCTTGTAAACAGTGTACAGACATTTTCTCTCATTATAGTTAAAGCAGCCATGCAGGAGCGTTGGAGTCCTGGTTCTGGGTGGGCTGCATTTTGTACCTGTGATTGACTGGAATGGAAACAGAGAGCTGCAGAAGAGATTCAATGAGGCACATTTAAAAGATGACCGTTTTTGAAAACATGGGCGTGGCAGTGAATTGTCAGAGATGATTTGTTAATAGTATTTTGTGAGGTTTTACAATGCTTTGAATTACAAATTAAACCTTACGGGTTGGGGAGGGGTAAATACAACAATGGAGCCACTTCATAAATAATGTTTTAATTTTTAGTCTTTTTTTTTTAATCTTGTTTTTCCTGTCATCTCAAAGAATTGTGGGTGGGGAGGAGTTTTTCTTATTGTTTTATTTGGGCAGAATTCTTATTCCAAAACAGAGTCCCACCCTGAAAGCGAGTCTAAAACCCAAAGAGCTTGTGCAAACGTAAATTCGAACATGAACTTCAGGAACTTCGGCGTAGAGAATACATTGATTTAGTTCTGGGGAGCCAAAAAAATATTCTTACAACAGCTTCCAATTAAAAGTCTAGATGCAGCAACGTCGTCAGCCCTCGTGTGCTTCGGGTCCTGGAACATGTGAAATATTCGGCCAAGTGTCTTTTAAAAAACGCTGATAAATTACAGAAAACAAACACTCCAGATCTACCTCAAGTGAATTCATCACTCATATTCGGAGAGCGTAGCGTATCTGTATTTCTTATGTATCCACATGGTTCTGCTTTTCTGGGACAAAGTGACCTTCTGTGTGTGGGATAAAGAGAGATATGAGCAGCATAGATCAGCGGTATATTTTCAAGTATTCTCCAGTGCAGCAGTCAAAACATAGCGTTGCATTTATCAACAAAGGCAAATACAGTAAGAATTTAGGCCTGAATGTACGAGGGGTCAGTTCACAAGTTCAGTGCACGAGTTATGTACTGTTAAGTGCTACAAATGTTTTAAACCCGCCTTCAGGAATTTATATAAATAATTTTTTTAATCAAGCTTGAGGATATGTATGAGAATGTGGTGGTAAGTTGTCTGTCATTTAAACAAAAAGAAAAAGTTGCAATGTATAACAAAAGTAATGATAATGCAAACATTGTCATTTTTAAAACTATCAGCCCAAGTCACAACCCTATTTATTTTATTATTATTGGTAAAATAAAAAGTAAGGCTGTTTTGATTAATGATTTTTGAGCGTTGGAAATTTCATTCAAAACAGCTGAGCCATTAAAATAATGCTTTTTATATTTCTCATTTTGTAAAACAAAGCGGGTTTATTAAAATGGAAAAGGCAAAAAACAAAACATAATTTCCTTTTTGCCACCAATATCTCTACAGTGGCTTTTATAGAATTATTTATTTTTGCTTTGGTCTGAATAATTGCACATTTATTTGAATGACAAATGCACACATTTATTCAAAAACTTAATTTTATAGCAGCCAAGTAAATAAAACTGTCTGCAGCCTTTATTTATTTATTTATTTATTTATTTATTGTCCTGATTAATAAATGAGAAATAAAGCTGGTGATCTAAAAGCCGTCCAGAATAATCAACCAAGCAACAAAAAAATTATGTCATATGACCATCATCCTACCTTTAAACAACTATAGTTTATAAGTAAAGCATATGGTTAAAATTAAACATGCAAATGCTAATATTGCTGTCTAATCCAATGTTACTATAATGATACAATGTTGTATTTTAAAAAATTCTTTACACTGTCGTATATTCTCAGATTTGTTTTCCTTTCTGTCATAACTGTTGCTCTACTCAGACCAACCCTGCAGATTTTTGACCCTAACACACCACTTCATACTGAGCTGCACGTTAAAACCAAGTGAACCCTGTGATAATAAATTAAACAATATTAAAAATTCACATTTACATTTTGTTTTTTGTTTTCATGTGAATACTTGTTTATTGTTATATATTTATTTTATAAAATGAACAAAGAAATAAAACTAAAACATAATGACAAAGTGTGCATGCCTCTTTGAGGCTGACACCGGAGATTTACTACTGTAATTTACTTAAATGCCAAAAAATAAAATAAAACTGTATTTGCAAGTTAAAAAAAGTGAATTGAAGGTTGATGCTGTATAAAGTGATGCACAAAAAAATGCAATTTTTACCACGTTGATGGATCAGTTGAAGATTTTGTTTTCCGTATGTTGGGATATCTTGGCCAGGTCGTCAATGAAAATGAGAATCTGAGGTCAAATAAAATAAATATATAGATTATTAGCTCGTTAAGAAGTACACATAGCGCTAAAAGATACAACACAATTGATTTTGAAAAGGTGCTGTAATTGTTTTTATACAGTTTGGTACCAAAGAGTGTGACAAAACCAAGAAAAATCACTTAATTTACTAAAGCACAGCTAACGGTGAAATAATCTTACAGCTAATTAAATTTTTTAAATTTTAATTAAAGTTTTTTAAGCAAATACTTAAGCTACAGATCTGGGAAATGCCTGAAGGATATTTTTGATTGATGCAGGCAATAGTGTAACTGGTTTTTATTTATTTATTTTTTATTCTTATTATTTTGCATAGTGCTGAGGTTTCACATTATTCCAATAGAGAAAACTAAATAAAGGATGACACTGAAGAGGGATTAAAATTGTGAACATGTTTGACTTCAGCTCTTAGTATGAGTTGAACTGAAAACACGCTGCATGAACTAGAATCTGTGGAAAGACTTGTCATCTTTTCAGTGGATGTGAAACGGCTACAGAGGCACTTGGGATGTGTTTTAAACAATCTGGGAACAATTAGTCAAGATATGGTGTACGTGAGTGTGTGTGTGTGTGAAGGCAGGTGGCTGAAAGACCTTTAACAGTCTCGCTTCATCCTTTGCTACTCACCACTGTCTGACCTTTGACCCGGTCTTGTTAGAGCCATCAGTAATGGGGCCACTATGAGTTAGCATGTGCACACACATTCTGCAGGGGAATTAAGGTGAGAAATGAGTCCAGCCTCAAACCAGGTCATGGTCAGCGTCATTTCATGTCTTTCTGCAGAAATATTCATACAGGATCAGATCTTGATTTCTTTTCTTTTGTCTACCCCCTTCACTTTTATGTTTCCTCCTGACCCACAGATAAACACACCTCCCTGCCTTTCTCTCCTATGTCTGCTATCAGTTTAGTTTGTGTGTGATTGTGGCCTATTGTGATTGAGGTAACTCTTCTGATCTCAAGAATATATCTTAATTTTGTTACTTTTGCTAACTAAGGACAGCGGAGCCACTCATCACCCATTTTATTTGGTACAATTTGCTATTACCAGGTTCGACTCCTTTTTTTGCCTACAGATCTGCCTTTTTTCCTTCATGGCATAGATTAAACAAGTTGTTGGAAACAGTCCTCAAATTTTGCTTCATATTGACATGATGGCATCATGGTTTTGCTGCACGTCCATGATGTGAATCTTCCATTTTGCCACATCCTAAAGGTAATTGATTGTACTGCAACCCGATGACTGTGGAGGCCACAGAAATCTTGCGGCTTGAGACTAATCGAGAAATGTGTTTCCAATCTCTTATTGCCAATTTTGGTGACGGTGTAAACTGTAGCCTCAGTTTCCTGTTTTTAGCTGACAGGAGTGACGCCCGGTGTGGTCTTCTGCTGCTGTGGTCCATCTGCTTCAAGGTTGGGCATGCTGTGCATTCAGAGGTGGTAGTCTGCTCACCTTGGTTGTAATGAGCAGTTATTTGAGCCACTGTTGCCTTTCTATTATCTCCAGTCAGTTTACCCATTCTCCTCTGATCTCTGACATTAACAAGACAATTTTGTTCACACAACTACTGCTCACTGGATGTTTTCTCTTTTTTAGACCATTTTCTTTTATATCTAGAGATTATTGTCTATTAAAAAAAATCCCAGCATCCCAGCAGTTTCTGAAATACTCAGCGCAGGCCATCTGGCACCAATAACCACACCACATTCAATGTCACGTAAAGCTCCTTTCTTCCTCATTCTGATGCTCCAGCTGAACTTCTGCAAGTTGTCTTGTCTACGTCACACTTAAATGCATGGAGTTGTGGTCATGTGATTGGCTTTGTTAACGAGGAGCTCAACATGTGCACCTAATAATGAACTAAATGAATGCAGATAAAATGGAAAGGCAAAACCAAAAGGTAGAATGTTATTAGATTAGTTCGTGTCAGATGATTCATGTAAGCAACAGTAATTTGCTAATTATTTAAAGTTATGACTATTTCAAGTGGTTTACCTGAGTTTTTCTGCCACTGATGTAAACTTTTCTGTTCAACCAGTTGTTCAAAAAGTTTCTGAACATAACATCATTAAAGGATGTGATGGATTTGGGAATAAAAGTGAGGGCCACAGTGGTAAAACTGAGACATGTTATCACTTCAGAAAGTTTCTATATGTAGCCAAACTGAGAGAAAATCAGATTATCAGTAGATAGAGCAGAAATACAAGGATTTTTACTGTCATTCACATCATATGTGGTACATGAGGTTGAACGAAACTATGTGCATAGGGTCCCAGTTACATCCAACAAAAATACAAATTGTAAAGAAAAACATTAGTAAGATCCGAGTCATGAACTAAGAATATGCTACATTCACTAAACTAAGAATACACTAAGTACTAATGGTACAAAAACAATGCGCCAAGACAACAGCAGCACAAACATGAGTCTGTATGAGCAAAGGACTAATGAACACAGCAACATGAAATAATCAGCTGCACCAGATCAGCATAATGGAAAGTCAGCAGCACATATCAACAACCAAGGGGCATTACAGCAACTATTCACACTTATTTTATTTTATTTTTTTCCACAATTTTCACAGTGATTTTTCCTTCTTAGATATGCAGAAGTCTTAACAGCCTCAGGGTAGAAGCTGTTCCTCAGCCTGGTGGTTCTGCACTTAATGCTCCTCAGCCTTCTGCCTGAGGGGAGCAGGGCAAAAAGTGTGTACCTTTCTAAAAGCAAAAATTGGTATTGGTACAGGTGTCGGTACCTTCACTTCATTGTCGGTTCCTGGACAGTTCTTTTATCAGTACCAATTTTGTAATTAATATTAATTCTAACAAGAATAAAATTACGTTACACATTACAGTACAAATTGTGAGTTGTATTTTTTTAACTTTGGTATTTTTCCATTCCAAGCAGTTTTCTTACATAAAAATAAATAATTTCCAGGTCAAAAGAACAGCTGCAAACCAGTGACGCGTCAGTGATGGACACATAGAGATAAATGAGACAAACAACCAGTCACTCTCTCACTCACACCTAGGGACAATTTAGAGGTGGCGTCACAAAATTCTTCTCAAAATTCACTAATAATCAGCATCGGCCCCCTGTCACCTAAAAAAATGACAATGTAGATACTTGGGCTGCATGGTGGCTCAGTTGGTTGAGCTGTTGCCTTTCAGTGAGAAGATTGCCGGATCGATTCCTGGCCTGGGGCCTTTCTGGGTGGAGTTTGCATGTTCTCTCTGTGCATGTGTGGGTTTTCTCCAAGTACGGTACTCCAGTTTCCTCTAACAGACCAAAAACATGCATGCTAGGCTGATTAACTCTGGAGAGTCCCTAGTGAGAGTTGGAATTTTTTTTTTTTTTTTTTTTTGGTCTTGTTGGTCTCATGTGTCCTTGTGATGGACTGGACACGTGTGATGTCCTCCACTTCTCGCATAGTGACTGCTGGATATGGGCACCAGTGACCCCCGTGACCAAAAAGGAAGAAGTGGTTAATAGATAATGGATGGATTGATGGATGTATACTTACAAAGTCGGACAAGGGTAAGACACCAGCAAAGGGTTTGCAACTCTACATTTATTTGGTTTGTAATGCAAACAAAAATGTTTTGTTGAAGGTCAGGGGGTTTGAAAAACTGCAAGGCAGCCTGAGCGTATTATATTATTACAGTTGTTTGCAACTTATTTTTGCCAAAGGCAGCATACAGTATAGGTATGCAAGTTGGGTACATAATGTATGTAAGGTATCCAAATTTTACATTTTTTACTTCTTTTTTGAAATTTTAAACTATAAAGACTGAAATGAGAGAAAATGTTATTGTTAGAATTCTTTATAAAGGGTTCATCTGTACCGCCATGCTGTTTGATGGTACTCAAAGAAACACAGCAGGATAATTAGTTAACATAATCATTTACATGATTTATTTACATTTGCATAATTTATTTCAACGTAAACTTGTATTTTAAAACATTAGATGGACTGGGCCTTTTTTTTTTTTTTTTGTGGTCCATTGAGTATAGTGCTGCCAGGTGATATTTTAATAAATTGCTTTTGATGTTTAATCGGTGACATACATTCAAGAGCAGCTGAAATTCAAATGCCCAGATTCCTTTGTCTAAAAAAGAGTACATCACCATTCTAGTGGATTTTCTTGAAGAGGCATCACTTTTGAAAGCTTTAAATGAATATTAAATCCAATGTTGAGTTAGATTTATGATCAAGAAGTTGGTCTGAAGCCTGATGTGATGTTTCAGCTTCCTTGCTTTCGTTATTCTCTAGTCTGATCTCACTCGTGCAGTATCACATGGCAGGAATGTTTACAGTGTTCAATTGTTAGCTTAAAGTGAACCGTGCTGAGGAGAAGATCATATGTGAGCTTTTTGTCTTCAAACCAATAAAGAGGGGTACCAGTCATTTTGAGAATCTAGAGGCATAAGAAAAGTGACAAAAGATAAACACAAAACGGTGAAAATTTTATAGCCAACTCCTACAAATCATTTTATACTTTGATTTAAAGGAGTTAACGCTTGGTGCAATCTTTTCTCCGAGTTTTCTGGGGGTCTTTCAAGACTTTTCTTATGTCTCTGGATGCTTTTTAAAATCATTTTCTGTCTATCGTGATAGTATAATGTTCACTTCACTTAAAAAAAGGGATAGATGAAAGAAGCGTCAGACCCTGTCATAAGTGTCAAATAAAAACATAAAAATAAAACTACAACAGTAGATAAACAGAGCTCGAAAGTTTTAAGAAATATGAAAACAGCTCAGTATACATCTGACACTCAACCTGAGAGATGAGCCACTAAAATATAATTGTGTGTGTCATACTCTATATTTCAGATTAATTTCATTGAATCTTTCAGAATCAATTAAATAAAAAGTCTTTGTGACAGTCTGTGAGTAACAATGTGCCAAAGATTCAGTTTTAATTAGTTTTTTTTTTTTAATTTTTTTTTAATTATTATTATTTTTTTTAGATCTGAGTTAAGTTACTAAACACAACCTGAGTAAAAAGCACCTAATGCCTAAAGAAAAACTTAGACAGGCCTTTAGAAAGTCTGAAAAACTATAAAACAAGATCTCTTCAACAGAATACAGGTAGTCCTCGACCTACGAACGGGTTCCGGACCTAAGGACCGTTCGTAGCTCGATTCTGCCATAGGTCGGAAC
>JARVLU010000001.1:39872923-39883088 GCA_031762415.1 Simpsonichthys santanae | reverse complement strand
TATATATATATATATATATATATATATATATATCTCAAAAGAGACTAGTTTGCTTTAGAAAATTAGCTTTACAGTTGAGATGATGTTGCACATTGACTTTATGATTATATCTCCAAGTTTCAACATTACCAAAGCATGTACTTATATTATTTGTGGACATGACTTGACATGAATAAGCCTGTTTATGTGCACTACTCACCACATTTTAGGGACTTAAATTATCTAGCTCTGTGATTTAAGATTGTCTATGTTGGAAATGCCAGCCTGTGCTTTAGCCCTAACACGGGGACAATATTCTCAGTGCATCAGAGTTCCTTTATATATTTCTGCCAATTTAAAAAAAAAAAAAGCTGCTTGCCTGCAAGTTTGGCATGTTTTCTTTTGGCCGCTTGTGATTCCTATTTAATTCTGTTTTTTGGACTTGGAGCATATGGCTGGTTGGATTGTGTTGGATCTTGTCAGAGGCCATCTATCACTCCACGGTGTCCTGCTGAGTTGCCGATCCACAGCACAGCTCTCCGCACTAAAAATGAGAAAACAAGAGCTTGGTTGAAACAAGTAGCATGGAATGGAAAAATTGAGAAATGGAACAACAACCACAGAAGGACAAAGGTAATAAAGCAAGGAAAGAATAAAATTTAAAACATTTGTGCAGATAAGACAAAATAAAGTGTATTTTCTTTATATTTTTTTGTATTTTACCATATTGGCCAGAGCTAGCAGTCTATATCTATCCACTCAGCCAAAACCTTTTTTTAATGTAAAAATGCCTAAAAGGTTAAGCAAACCAGTAAGTGCTCATGACTCAGGAGCTTCACAAGTGTTAGGCTCTCCAGCTTCCTCAGAGCACAAACAACATCTGTGTTAGGGAAGTATAGTATTCTATTATATTATTCTAACAAAAAAGGCCTTTTAAAAAAAAAAACACACACACAACCTACTCTTACATAATTTTCCAACTTTATCAGGGAAACAAACATTTCATTTTTTTAAATCAGTTCTTTGACAACAAATGTGCATTTCTCAACATCTAATTAGATGCATGCACTCCGTAGCACATCTGAAATGTGATTTAGTCTAGCTTCTCCACTAGAAGTGCTAAAACTGTTTTCTATACAGAAATCAACATCAAAAAGAACACAATAACTAGGAAAACATGTTCATCCTTGTTAAAGGGCTGTGCGTGAAAGCTTTACCTGATCTAAAGGTGTTGCTGCTGGCTGTCCATGACCTCTGACCCTCACATGAAACGAAAACTTGTCGGTGCCTCAGAGGGATATGGGAAGAAGCTACTTCCCAATTACTCAGAATGGAAGGTGTCTGAGACACTTTGAAAGCAAAACATCATATTTATTATCTACAAAGAAACATCTATTCAATTCAATTCAGTTTATTTGTATAGCGCCAAGTCACAACAGAAGTCATCTCAGGGCACTGAACAGAAACATTCGTATATAAAAAGTTAATAGCATTCATTTTATGAGGAGCAGACTGCTTTGAGTTTAACTTAATCGCAGAACTCATCTTGAGCAAGCCTGAAGGCAACAGTGGAAAGGAAAAACTCTCATGAGGAAGAAAACAGAACCAGGCTCAGGACAAGCGGCCATCTGCTTCGACCGGCTGGGTTTGAGAGGAACAGATACACAATGGCAGGTCAGGGATCACATGTTAAGATATAAATAATATCAAATGGAAACTGCAATTTAAAAAAATTATTTTAAGAAATTGGGTCATTTTGTCCTCCAGTAGTTTAAGCCTATAGCAGCATAACAAGCCAGTCCTAACTATAGGATCTGTCACAAAAGAAAGTCTTAAGCCCAGTTACACCTGTCGCAATAAACAACAAACAATAAATCAACTAATCACATGATAAATGAAAATTATCCTCATTTTCATTAATTGTCTATCGTTTCTTTGTGCCTCTCTTTCTACTGAAGACACTGGATGACAAAAGGCTCAACTCTGTTGCTCTTCACTGATGCCCCCTGCTTTTCTTTTTTCTCTTCAAAATCCATTTTAACTATCCAAAATTGAGTTTTTACATGTTAAAAGCAGCTAAGCTGAGAAGCTAAGCTAACATGCCGACCTCAGGAAAAAGCTCCGTCGTCGTAGCTCCAAAATTCATGGTTGAAACCTGTGCCTTTGTCTAAAAAGTTGTTTTCTCTGCAAAAAGAACCTGAAAACTTGTTTACTGATTTTTTTTCATTAAAAGCTTTGTGTGACAAATGTTATTCTAAAGAGCTCAAACCACACTGAACGTCCGTCATTTTGAGAGCCGAAAAATGGGAGGGCGAGACAGACTATGACACGTCAAAGGGCCCTCCCTCCCATTTTGTTAAAGAGACACGCTGCTCGCTCCCTCACTATCCATCCTTCGGTTCAAACAGTCTTATACTGCCATCCAGTGGTCAAAAAAATTACTACATGCAAAACTAATTACCAACATCTATTCTTAAATTTGACAATAATTATTAATTATTGTCAAATTTCAATCCATATTATCATTTATCGCACTAATTTCTGAGACAACTAATCGCTCAGCAAAATTTGTTATTGTGACAGGCCTAAGCCTAGTTCTTAAAACTGGACAATGGGTCAGCCTTACAGACTGGAAGTTGGTTACACTGGAGAGGAGCCTGATAACTGAAAGATCTTCCTCCATTTCTGCTTTTGTAAACTCTAGGAACTTCAAGTAAGCCTGTAGTCTGACAGCAAAGTGCTCTGTTAGGAAAATATGGGACAATAAGATCTGTAATATAAGATGGGGCTATGTTGTTGACAGCTTTGTAGGTTAGACGTCTTGTGTCTTGTCTTTAAAATTTGGCAACGGATTTAATTGTTCTCTTCACACTTGGTAGTTATTACAACAAACGATCCATTAAACTACTCTTTGGACCAAAATTAGCAAGTTTATTTCTTTTTTTTATTTTCCCTACTAAAAGTTCTGTTTTGCCTGTCCTTGTCAAAGAAAAAAACATTTTTTGACATGCAACAGTAAAGCGCTGCTCCATGCACAACTGTACTGAAGCATGTCCTTAATTGTTGAGGGGGGGGAAAAAACGCAAGTACCGGTATGTGGTTATTCTGAGCATTTTAGCAAACATCTACTGGTAATGTGCCTGAGACCAGCAGTCTAGGCAAAGGCATTTTGTCTGGAATCTGTGACCCCACAGGTATCCTGCTACCTTCCAAAACAATGATTCACTGCTGACTATGTCAAATAAACAGCCAAATAACAAACAACTCCAGTGTCTAAACAACAAAATCCAGAGTTCCAGGAAACTGCAACAGTCTTCCAAAGAGACTGAGCGTATAGCACATTTGTCTCCTTTAAAAGTTTTTTTTTTTCTGTTGTGAAATATACAGAACTCTGACTGAACAGATGAATAACATCTTTCGACTCAGTGTGGATTTTTGTTTTCAGAAGAAAAAGAAAAAAAACAAAAACAAAGGCAAAACGAGCTGTGCGTTGTAGTCGGAGTTTTAAATTTTTTAACGCAGAGCCCCGCCATTCTGCTCAGCTGGGACTGATGTTTGTAACGTTTTAAAAAACATGTTAAAGACGTGTTAGACAAGCACATGTGGAAGGGTGGTAATCCACTTTTACTGAGATCAACATCAGATAGTGGTTTGGCTGCAATTTAAGATTACTCACCTTCAACAAGTTTATTGGCTCATTAGAGGAGTAAAGATATTTGGATGTTAGATGTGTGATCATTACAGTTTCCTGCTCATGTTTAATAGTCTGCTTTGTTTGTTGGCATTAAGTACCCAGTAATTGGTACCTTTAGTTTTTATTTGGGGATTTTATTTGACATAGAGAAGATGTTATTTTATGGCCTTTCTTCTTTTGGGCAGTCATGCCATTTTAATTTAGTCTTAAATGTAATATGAAATTGATGATGTGCCGTAAAGAACAAAAGATGAACTACTGTAGTTTGACGTGTTATTGGCCTCAAGCTACAACTTATGTTAGTCTGAAATTTATGGGAATCTATTATTATTAGAAGGCACACATTATGGCCATCTTCATCTGGACCACGTGAGGTCAATGAAACATCAGAAATCAAACGTAAATGATTCTGCTTGTAAATCTAAAAGAAATTGGCTTTTTCCGTGCTTTAACTTTGAATGCTAGTGGGTGTTTATTGCATTATCTGCTGTGTGAATGGCAACATAAAGAGTTGCTTCGCCAGTGAGTTTATGAGAGATTTTAACACACAGTAAAAACAAAGACATACAGAATGTAGAGTAAAAATATAGACTTCTACGTGTTTGTTTATTGAGTTCAGTAGCAAAATGGTGAACTGCGTGGACAATAGAACAAAGCTTTTAAGGATTGTAAATTTAATCAGCACTATCAGATTAAGCACATAAATACAGAGTGTCCCTTTACTGTACGTATATCAAATGCATCACTGTACAAATTGTAAACACATAAACAAATGAAACTAGGCTTTTTTTTTAATCAAAATTTAAATTTCCAGGAATGCAACGGTCTAGACTATAATTGTAATAGTGTACAAAACTGCAAAAATCAGTAGGTTGTATTGTAGTGGGGAGATATTCAAAGGTTATTTGAAATACTCAACTGTGTTAACATACCATCCATCCATACATTATCTTTACCCACTTCTTCCTTTTTGGGTTTCGGGGGTCACTGGTGCCCATGGTCTCCAGTCCATCACAGGGCCACATAGAGACAAACAAGACAAACAACCATTCACTCTCTCACTCACACCTAGGGACAATTTAGAGTTACCATTCAGCCTAACATGCATGTTTTTGGTCTTTTAAGAGGAAATCATAGTGTTAATGTACCTTCAGAATAAAAAAAAAAGACTCAAGAAAATAACTTTCCACACATCAGAAAGCAGCAAACAGCAGCACTGAACCTCCCTCCCTGACAGTCACTGAAGTGAAGCAAACCTTTACATCCATCTCAGGCGAACAACACAACTTCAGTGTACCGGTACTTGTTCAAACCCAGCAAATCAAAGATTTCTGGGAGTGGCTAAAAATACGTTTTATTTTAGTTTGAAATACTGCAAAACATCCAGATTTTTCACAAATGATTTAATCAATTTTCATTAGTTACAAAAACGATCTGAACATTCATTCTCAGAATGACTGGTTCAGAATTGTATTATGAAAATCATACTTATAGCTAATTGTAAATTGCTTAATTGACAGAACTGACAAACTCCATTTTATCACACCAGTTCTGTCCTCCCTTCACTGGCTCCCTGTATGGACTAGAATAGTCTTTAAAGTTCTTCTGTTGACCTTCAAAAGCCTAAATGGCCTTGCACGCATTTATCTCTCCGAGCTACTGGAACCATACGTTCCCTCCCGGGCGGGCCCTGAGATCATCCGATCAGCTGCTTTAGGCTGTTCCTAAAACAAGACTGAAGCTCAGAGGAGATCGGGCTTTTTCAGTCTTGGGTCCCAAACTCTGGAACAACCTGCACCCCAACATTAGGCAGGCCACCTCCCTTCCTCAGTTCAAATCCTTGCTAAAAACACATCTGTTCTTGCAGGCATTTCACACAGTGTGAGTTGATTTAGTGTTGTTTCTTTTTTTCTTTTGTGCTCCTATGTTTTAAATGCTTTTTAAATTCTTCAGTATTTTCATTATAGTTTGGTATTTTTTTTCATTAATTTTTACACCATTGTTGTTGTTCAGCACTTTGATAACAGTTTCTGTTTTAAATGTGCTCTATAAATAAATTTGACTTGACTGGACATTTCCTCAACCTACAGAGACCAAAACGGTTGTGGATACAACTGGACGGCAGTAATGTCACTGAGAGATGGGCTTTAATAATGACCCTTCTTTGAAAACTGCCACTGGCAATCCTGGCAGACACAATTAAAACAAATGAAATATCACCTCCTTCAGGTTTGCCTATATTTAATCCTTTATTTTATTTGATATGCACAAAGTAAGGGAGGTTGAGGAGTAACAAATGGATCATAATTATAAATAGGGATGCACAATATTATCAGCATGGTATCAGTATCAGCCAATATTAGCATTAAAGTTAAATATCGGATATTGGCCATTCCATCAAAATAACTCAATGATATAAAATACGTTGTTTTTATTAGACAACCCAGTAAGACGGATGCCTGCAGCGCCAGCACAACGTGATGATGTCACGCGCACCTACTTGATCTGATCATGGTGGAGAGAAAGAAGTCAAAATGTCAGGGGTATGAAACTTTTTTTTTTTTTTTTGAAGATATTGCATTCCGAAGATTTTTGGACTACGTTGAGCCTCGCTACATCGTCCCCAGTCAGAGATATTTTCTGACGCAGCCTTACTTGAGTTACAAGCCGTCATTTCCGATGTCATTGAGAAGCTAATAGCCAATAGCACTTGGCTGAGTTTTACCACAGACATTTGGACGTCAAGTGTTAGCCCCGTTAGCACGATTAGTCTTATGACACAAAGGATGGACAAAAACTTTGAACTTAAAAAGGCTGTCCTTCATGTACAAGAGTGCAGAGGATCCCACACTGCAGCTATGAACCCGGAACAAGTCTCCACAAGTGAGACAGCATCGCACGTGACTAATGCTAATAAATAACATTTAACACTTTTCATTTAATACAAGTTAAAGTGATATGTATATGGCTGTTACTGAATGTATGTCACCAGCTCTTTCAGCTGTTCCACAGTTTTGGTAGCAAATAAGCCTAAATAAGTGGGCTATGTTCTGTCAAAGGAAGATATATAAAAATATTGGTATCAGTTATCGGCCAAATAAGTTTTAACATATCAGCATATCAGATATCGGCCAAAAATCCAATATTGTGCATCCCTAATTATAAATACATGTATACCACCAGTGTTTTTTTTATTTCCTTTTCAAAAGTGTCTCTGTCATGAATTGCTGAGTTTACAGTAAAAAACTTTTAAGATGCAGCATGACTGGAAGGCCGGTCAAATCCACCTAAAATATTAATTCAACCTTTATTTATACGGGCTAGTCTCATTGAGTTAGAAGGACTCATGGGACATAAAATATGGGAATACGGGACATAAAAGAGAACCATGAGTCCTTAAAGTCTAAATTTCATGCAACAAAGCAGTTTGTTATACCTTTTTCTTGGCTTTTTCTTTTTGAAGAACTTTGGTTTGTAGGATAGCACCATTTTATTGAAGGGATTTTATGAATCTATAAGTGTGTAATGAAATTTGTCTTGGTCTGAGGAGGAAAACACAAAAGAGAAAAGTGGAATTGAATTTTCGGTGGTATTTTGCTCAGACCTGAATTCCCTTAGGGAGCTTAGAAGACTGCTTGCAGTGGCCGAGGCCAGAAGAGGCAAAGTGAAATCTTTCTCTGAACCTTTGCTGTGAATGGCAGGAGCCAACACCTCTAACCAGAAGCAGATGTTTGGCTGACTCTGGAATGACCTGGTCTTTTCTCTGGCAGAGGAGAAAACCTGCGTTTTGAGCCATCATGCCCTGCTCATTTAACCTGGTCCTGCAAACTTCGTCTATCCAGTATGACTTCAGCATTCTTCTGTGCAGGTCCACAAAGACAGAGGAACAGATCTAAGCCAAGCATCACAGCAGCATCAACAACTCAACCCTTCTGAGATTTCTGCACTTGATATCTCACATCTGTCATCCACTTCTTTTAAACAGATTCACTGTGACACATTTTTAATCTTAAATAATCATTTAGTATTATAGAACTGCCACACAATTTTTAAACCAAAACTTATAAAGTGAATTTAGGTTTGCGGTATTTGCTGTATATACATTACTGACCTAGGCAGGATGCTTTTCGGACTGTGAGTGAGGGGAATGTAGTAGCAGAGCAGCGTTCATTACTAATGCCGGTGGGTTTTGGTGGTGGTGGTGGGGTAGTATTGGTATTTTGGCATGGTGGGACACCCTCCTTGTATATTGGTAAGGGAAACACTGGGTTTGTCGTAGCAAAGGAGGCTCATTGTTTGCAGACCGTTTTAATTTTTCAAAGCCAATCTAAGTTTTCTCTGTCTTTCACATAATATAGTTAGAAAACATAAAGATAAGAACTTTAAAACAATCACTAAATTTGTATAATTTTAGATGCTTTTTGTTAAAAAAAATTATTTAGAATATAATTTAACTTTCCAACTAAACACTTTTAAAACTGGATTTTATTCTCTAGAAGTGAACAAGTTTCTCTTTGCTGACAACAGAGTTTTATTTGGTAGCAAGTTGGAAGTCAGTTGAGGTGGTTCGTTCATCTGATTACGGTAGGATGCCTCCTGATGCCTCCCTTTAGAGGTTTTCCAGGCATGTCTCGCTGGTAGGAGGCCCTGGGGAAGACCCAATATTCGCTGGAGGGATTGCGCATCTTCTCTAGGAGGAGGAGGAGGTTATCTCACTACACTGAGAACATCTCGGGGTCCCCCAGAAAAAGCTGAAAAGTGTCGCTTGCGGGAGGGATGTCTGGGTTTCTCTCCTGGACTTCTTGCCTCTGCGACCCAATTACGGATAAGCAGTAGAAGATGGATGGAAGTTATATTCACCAGGTTCTACGTACTTGTTTTGACTCTTGTGCTCTGTTGAATTTGTGATCTGCTATAGAATAATCAGTCTCCACTAAAGACACATTATTAATTTCTTAAGTCCAACTTGGTTTCAGAAAATCTACCACACAGGCTTCTTCAGAGTGATTCAGGACTTGACGTGCGTTTTGGTCCACGTCTGTTTTGAAGCCCGTGAAGAAGCTGTGAATTAAATTAGGTGGATATTTTGCTTGCTTAAAACACTTTAGCTTCTTAGCTTCAGAGTCTCTGAATTAAATCATGTCATGTGTCCTCTCAGGAAACTCTACCCAAACTTCTTTGATCAGAGGATTCATCTGAATGTTTTCCATCAGTCCACTTGAGCAGGAATAGACTGAAAATATTGTTCAGACTTTAAAAAGACCAACTGTGAATCAAATTTTATTAACTGTATTTCTTTCCCCACAAGCCCAAAAGCCAATGTAATTTTTTTTCTTGGTGCTTTTTTTCCTCATATTGTGTTTGGTTTTTCACTACAAGTGATATTTTTTTTATTTGTATTAGAAAATTAACCTGCAAATTCTGATTATTCAATTTATACCTTTAGTGTATGGCATGTGTTTGTGACATTTTGTAATTAATTGTCTGACATCAGTCATCCAGGGATTTTTCTTTGAAATACTTTGTTGAAGATCCCTGAACACAAATGATTTTACTGTCATAAGCTGCTTCACGTAATAACAAATAATTCATAATCATCATTTATTCCTACATAGAGTATTACCTGTGATTGTTTCTACTGTTATCAGAGTTGCTAGACGTCAAATATGTTGCTTTTAGCTAAAATATATTTGTCTCAATTTATAGTTTAGATAATTCTCCTTTCACCAGCTTTTTTCATTACAAATAAATACATTTTCAAGTATGTCTTGATATTTTCATCAAAACATATCACAAGCCTTCAAAAATCCCACCCCTCATTACACAGTACACCCACCTGCTCTCTCAGGTCCTCCTCCACCAAGCCACCTGCTTGTCTGACCACTAATGGTTCAAGAGCTCAGTCGCTCAGTAACCCCACCCCCCGCCCCCGTAACCGTCTCCCCATGGACATCAAAACCACTCCCACCATATCCATTTTCAAATCCTGCTTCACAACTGTTTCTTTGAAATGCATACTCTCTCTAACCTCCTTGCTGTATTTATTTTATATTTATGTAACTAGAGATGCACGATATTGGATTTTTGACCGATATCTGATATGCCAGTATGTTAAAACTTATTTAGCCAATAACTGATACCAATACTGATTTTTGACTTTTTTTCCCCCTAGACCTACTTACAGAGACTACATAGCTTTCTCTGCTTTGGAATTAAAATACTACATTATTCTTCATGGTCTTTGTCATTTTGGTCTGCTACCAAATGCAGATGCCAAAAAGGGGGGTGAAAATGATGTATGGTAACACTTCAACTTGGTTTATGTTTAATGTCAAATTTATTCATGAAGTTTACCATCTCTAACACAATGACAACGCACTCAAACAGTGCAAAATTGTAAATTAAATTAAAATATATACAGGTAATCCTCGAGTTACGAACGGGTTCCGGACCTAAGGACCGTTCGTAGGTCGATTCTGCCGTAGGTCGGAA
>JARVLU010000001.1:39861655-39872823 GCA_031762415.1 Simpsonichthys santanae | reverse complement strand
AACGCCCCCCCCCCCCCCCCCAAAAAAAAAAAAAAACGAAAAAAAAAGAAAAAAAATAATAAAATGCTGCAAAAAAAAAGGCAACGAACGGCGCAATGACGTCACTGGGGGTGGCGCCGTAAGTCGAGGACAACCTGTATACACATATATGAACAGCACCTTTTATATTGGTGAGTTTGCCGGGTTAAATAAAGGTTGATAAATAAATAACGTTGATGGAATGGCCAACGTCCGATATTTAACTTTATTGCTAATATTGGCCGATACCAATACCATGCCGATAATGTTGTGCATCCCTTTATGTAACTCTATGTATGATGTTTATATCCTGATGTTTGTGTTTTACTTTATTTTACATTGTAGTTTTACTATATGGTGTCCTCGAGTACCATGGCACCTTCATAAACTTTATTTATTATTATTATTATAACAACAAACAATTTTCAACAAAATACAGCACTGTATCGCCAATAGTTTACAATAGACTGGTGTAAAATTACCATCTGGTACAGAATTACACATTTATAAAATATCTAAATGGCGAGAAGGGTTGAAATGAGTATAAATGCATTCTACATAAAAGCTCTTTAACCTAAGTACTGTATTATTGTTTTTGGTGATGGTGATGTCACTACAGTATATAGGATACTTGAGCTCGTAACCCACTTAATACTCTTGAGCTTTATATCAGCATCATTTTGCTCGTATTTATAACTAACTATATATTTTGATTATACAAGTAATTAAGTCACAAATAGGACCGCTCATTCACAGTTGCATCTTTGTCAGCTGGCGAACTGAACAGAATGACGTGCACTGCCACATCAAGTTAAATTAGCTGCCCTAAATTTGCAGCTTACTTAAGGCACTGATCATTACGCTACAGTAATGCAAACTGCAGTGCCACTATTTCCCCTCTCTGCCTGCGGCGAGGAATGGGGGTGGGAGACACAAAGATTGCTCCCACACAGAGAAACTATGGTTTGTTCGGAAAGTTGCCAGACATTTTGTTGTGTACTTTGCAGGAAAAAAAAATGCTAATATTGTCTGTAAAGCCACACAAAAGGTCAGTGAGTAACAGTGTAATCCACCTGCCGTCCTGTGTACAATCATTTATTGATTTGGTGTGCTGTGCACATATTGGGGAAAAAATTAGGCGTCAAATAGACTGTACTTATATAGCGCATTTCTATCTTATCAAGATACTTAAAGTGCTTTACACTACAAGCTGTGCCCTCATTTACCCATTCATACAGCACTCTAATAGATCTCCACAAAGCTTATCTGAATCTGTGGAGACTAATCCGTGCTTTATCACATTCATACACCAATGGGACACACATCGGAGGCAATGAGGCATTCAGTGTCTTGCCCAGGGACACTTCAGCATGTGACTGCTAATGGAATCGAACCCCCAACTCTCCCATTGGAAGATGACTGCTCTAACCACTCAGTCACAGCCAAGTTAAGTTGTTACACATGCACGTCTGTGTGTGTGCTACAGTGAGTTTGTACACTTTGTGCAGCCCAGCAGTAAAATAAGATTAGACTATTTAGTACTGTAATAAATAACAAATATTTTTGTTTTAAACTGCCAGTTCCAATCTTTAAATTGTGTTTACAGCCATTAGTTGTGATCACACACATACAGCTCTTGGAACAGCCTTGTCTGGAGGCTTGGAGGCTTTCTTTCCAACATTTTTCACAGCATAAAGTAGCTGACAGGTCTTTGAAGGTCATCATCACTTCAGTGATGACCAGCCATCATCTGCTTCATGTAGTTTCTCTTTAGATCATCATTGTGTAATGTTACACACGTTCAAAGTAGGGATGGACATTTCAAGCAAAAGGACTCGTAATTCATTGGTCAATGCTTGGTTATTCATTGCATCTGGGTTGGTTGAGGGATACACGTGTAAAAAGTGAACAAAATTTAAAAAAAAAAACTGTTATGAAATATAATAATAGTGACTACGAAACAAAGTGCAGCTTGATCATGAGTTTTCACCCAGAGATGGTGTTTATGTGCATTTTAAGTCCCTGGGACATACTGTATATGGTAAATGTTAAATGGGCTGTACTTATATAGCAACTTTCTATCACATCAAGACACTCAAAAGCGCTTTACACTACAATCTGTGTCTTCATTTACCCATTCACACAGCACTCTACTATATCTCTACAAAACTAATTGAACAAATCATTCTAAAGAGACTAATCAGTTCTTTATCACATTCATACACTGGTGGGACTCACATCGGAGGCAATGAGGGGTTCAATGTCTTGCCCAGGGACACCTTGGCATGTGACTACTGGTGGATTCAAACCCCACAACCTGGTGGATTCGAAACCCCAACTCTTGCATTAGACGACGACTGCTCTAACCACTCAGCCACAGCCGCCCATACACAATTGTCCTTTAGCGTGAAGTGGTAATTTCTCAGATTCATGGGTACAAAGTGGCAATTATTTATCACCTGGATGCAAAGCTGTAATGATTTTGCATCCAGGTGGAACCAAATGACAATCACAAGGAGTAAAGTGACACATGTGGTATGAAGTTTAGGTACGATTTGGCCAAGAGACAAATTGACCTGCTCCCTTATTTTGCACCTCAAGTGACCCTGTAGGAATTTTTTGTTTGTTTTGTTCTTGTCCTAAGCACCAGTGGGTGTGTAATTGTTTACAAGTTTTATTGCAGATTAGTTATTCAAAAAAAAAACTACATCAATTCTCAAATTATTCCATCATTCAATTATTCATATTTAATCAGGACCATTTTCCATCATTTTGCTGGTATTGCAAAACAAGCGTTTGACATTGAGCATCAAGTACAGAAGAGTATGGTAATATCAAGCATTTTGCAAAATTTCCCACCACACCAGATCACAAATGTTTGGTTTGATCTTTAAATGATCTGCTTTAATGCATCATTTCGATTTTGTAACTGTTTAATCTGGCTCTGCATGCTCAGCTGAAGACAGACCCTGGGTTTAACTGAAGCAGAAGTAATGTGTGTGGATATAGTTTGAGAGCGAAGGATGATTGCTGTGATTACGGTGATTACGCCTGCAGTGAAAGGGAGTCTGGAATACTGTGTTTGCATTGCTGCCCTGCTTGGGATCTGCCTCATTCATCATACAGCCTGGGATCAAAGATACCCGTCTTGAACTGCAAATGTATCAGATGTCCTTCATACTGAAACAAATGTTTTGCTTGCCCTTGATTTGCAAGTCTTGTAATTTTTGAACAAGATGAATTTGAAGGTACTGAAAGAGCCATTTGTTTCAAACCTGAGCAATCACTAATCTGTGCCGTGTTTGTAGTTTTAGCAGGTGTTTTAGTGTGAAGAGCTGCAGATATTGTTTTAAGTGCAAACTCTTTGATGGTTCGGGGCTTGTACAGCCTGAGGTTAGCCACCCTCCTTTTTCACCCTATCTTCTGAGCGGCGTCCTGTCTCTTAGCAATTACAGGGCATTCACTTTACAATTACAGCATAAGAAGAGGTGTGTGACCAGATGGAGGAGCAGATAAGAGGTAAAGCTTTACAACATGGCTCTTTGGAGGTGACGATGTTACTAATTTCTAGTAGTAAAAATGTCAAGTGTGGCACTCATGCCCCACTCTTTAACTCCTAAGCCAGAAAAGCTGTTTTTATTTTATTTTGAGTGTTAAAAAACAAGCTTTGAAATTTTCAAATTTATATAGATTCAAACAAATCTGATAAATTTTGTCAGAAGTTCTTTTCAGACAAGCCTTTAATATTTTTAAGCCTTCTGTTTACCCAGCTTTAACCTTAAAAAGCTGCTTAAATTATAGTGTTATTTATATTTCACATTTAGATTTACAGTAGTCTTTTATTTATTGTGGGGGATCCGTACCCTGAAAACCCGCAATAAGTGAAAAACCACGAAGTATGAATAGTACAAGTAGTAAGTACTGTAGTAGTTTATTTTATTACTTAAAACTATATTTAAATAAAGGTGTTTTAAACTCTTCCCACACTTTTGCAATATTCTAAACAATGTTTCTGAACTGAACTGAAAAGAGCACAGAATGTCATGATTTCAGCTACCTGCCTCCTCTGCTCTGTCACCTGCAAGCACCCTTGGCCACGCCCACTTCACTATGCATGCTGAACAGCTGATCAGCTGCAGAAGGAAGTTTATGCTGCAGCTCTGGGCTGTACCTCTTTCAAGAATTTTATGGACTTTTGCATTTCCTGCATATTCTTATGAAATCTGACTGAACTAAACTGCATCCCACTTGTAAATCCATAACAACATACCCTCTGATTATGCACATTATCATTGCATTTCTTGGTTGCACGTAAATGTGTATCGAAAGTGGAGCACATCACACACTGCAAACATTAAATACCCAGTATTGTATTATTGAAGCAATGCCAGTAGCTGAGTTCTGTTAACATATTAGACCAATAAATGAGCTTCTGATTCTGATTCTGACTAATGCCAGGTCCTGTAAATCCCATAAACGAAGTGAACCTTAACACTATCTAATAGGTTCTTTTGCTCCGCAGTTATTGATTAAAATGTTGAACTTATTTTACAAAGATTGTACATCTTGTTTATGTTGCAACTCTAAAGTGTAACTTTCAATTTAATAAAGAGGAATTAAATTTAGTTTAAAGCCAGACAGTCATTAGCAACTTGTTCTAACAAGATGGCATCATACCCACTTGGGAGATGTCTGTTATAGCCAACAAGATGTAAACAATAAATAGTAGGAGAAGGACTTTAAATTTTTATTTTATTTTCACTGCTTTTTAGCTAGTGTTTCTTCACCATTTGTTTCGGACAGTCATTAAAGCTGTGTGTTTTTTTTAATGTATTTTATTTTTGCGCCCAAAGCACTCAGTAGTCAAACATTTTTTGTGGATTGTCCGATCTAGACACCACAATGGTCAATGAGCACTTTTTCTGTTTTGTTCTTTTCTTTTATTAATACTGTACCATGATATTCAGGCAAAACCATGATTGTGACCTCTTTTTAAATTAATGGGGTGGGGAGGGGGGCGTGATTTTTGTTGTTTTGCAATGTGAGAGATGATTCTTTGAATTGTATAATGGCCTTTAGAGTGCTAATAATTAAGACGTACACCGATGTCCACTGTCGCTAAGGGATTTGATAGTGAATGTTTTTAGGTTTTGAGATTGTTTTTCTAGAATGGAACTAAACATTTGTTTTTCTAGAATGGAACTAAACAGGGAATGCATGTAAACTTTAGTAATTTTGGTGCACGATATTAAAGTGGGCAATTTTCTTCACCACCAGAAATAATGATGGTGCCAGGGGACAACCAAAGATTAATCTTCAGCTACCCCACCTGTCACCCCAATCATGTTTAGAAAGTAAACTAATACAAAATAAAAACTAGAAAGCATTGTTTCCTCAAATGATTTAAATTTCAGGTGTGTGTGTATGCATGCATGCATGTGTGTGTGTCTGTGTATATGTATACAGTATGTATATTGTGTATATATGGTGGTGGCCATGTTGGATTTTGATGTGGCAATCCAGTTTTTGATAGTGATCTTTCTTACGCCTATGCAGCCACACACCAAAATGAAAGCCAGTACCTCACTTATGTTTCAAATTATCATTTGTCTGTTTCTCCTTCCTGTCTTTTCAAACCCCAGCCAGTTGAAGCAGATGGCCACTCGTCCTCAGTCTGGTTCTGCTGGAGGTTTCTTCCTGTTAAAAGGGAGTTTTTCCTTTCCACTGTTACGTTTGTGCTTGCTTAGGACGGGAGACTGAGATGAAGTGAAGATTCAACACAATCTGCTGGGCTTTCTTAGATAAATAATGCCTAAATGGAATTGATACCTCACTTAATTTTCAAGTTATGCTTACAACGTGCACGGATGAAGGGCTGGATGGACGGACGGACGGACAGACAGATGAATGGACAGATGGTATTTCCAATTACTGGGTACCCCCTCTGTGACTGGGGATAACAAAAGCAAAAACCAGCATTATGGGTGAAACACTAGGAACTAAAATTATTCAGCCTCAAAAAATGTGTCTCTTGAGTTGGATTAAAATGTTATTAAAATTTCAATAAATCAGTTATTCGTAAAAATGTTTTATTCAAGGTTTTATCTTCTAAATTTCTTCTACCTTTGGTGTTAGGCAGCTTCACATAGCCCCACAAAAATGGATGTTTCTCCCCTGGGAGAAGAATACCTCTGCACACCTTGTCTCTTTACAAGCCAAACACATTGAGGTCATTAGTATCTAAAAAGCGTACTTTTCCCATTAGGGAGTGATAGACAGCGACCACTGCCAAACAGATGTGAAAACCACTCACACCCCATACACATTTCCCTCACACCCTCTTCAACAAATGGTTTGAGTTACAGGGTCCAAAACTAGCGAAAGACAGTTGATGTTATTTTGTCCACTTCTCTGTCTTTGATTTGTTGTCTGCTGCCCGTTGCCTTGGCTAGAGCGCGCGCGCACACACACACACACAGCAGCAGCACGGAGGGCTTGTACTTTACATTGAGCGCAGTGTATGTTAACATACCACTCATCTTACTCACCAGCCTTGTCGACTTGCCCTGCATCTCCTTACACAGGATTCACAGAAGGGGGCCACACGCAGGTCTAGTCGCAGCAAATTTGCAGATTGATGGAATCCCTCTCACATTCTGGTTTACACACACACAAATACACACACATATATTGGTCCCCCTCTACTAACAGAATTGAAAACAGGTGCCCACCACATATCTTGCATTCTTCAACAATACAAAAGTGGTTTGACCTGAATGGTTTTGCTGGATTTGGAGCCACTCTGTATGACAGAAGAGTCCATGTGGAGATGTGTGTGTTTGTGTAAATACGTAGTCATTGGGTTCTGTATAACACACTGGTAGAGCAGCACAGACTTGCACTTTATTATAACCACATTTCTCTCTGTGCAACCCTAACGTAAAGTGTCATGTTAACTTCAGGATGAGCCGCATATGCGCCATGCTAACCTAGCCAAACACAATATTTAGTAGCTCTCCTTAAAGTGACTAACATCATACTGTTCTGGTTTTTGTTAGGTATGGATGAAGGATCAAACTGCACTGACAACGCTTCATAAACCTTTTTGTGACTATCTGCTGAAAGAACTGCAAATTGAAAACGTCAGGCTTGAGATGACCTTGCCTCAGTCGCAATGTCTTGCTCTGCACCCGCCAAAGAATCTAGTTAGCAGTGGAAATGCTCCAATGAGAAACAGAAGGCAGAGAGTTGCTGGATGAACCACTGGAGCTGTTAGAGAAAAGGGACTGAAACTGTAATGGAGGCACTGATGATAAATGTGCTGCACTTGGATTTTCCTGGATATTTGTCACTTCTGAATCGTTTCTGACTGGTCTTCCCTGTTGTCAGTGTGTGGTGTGTGTTTAATAAAAACATTGGATTAATTTTCATCCGTCTGGTTAAATCTCATATACTGTCATCAGCAATTGTCCCCGGTCCTACTAGAGCTATTTGATTAATGTAAGGAAAGAGTAGCTATTTCCAACATTCATTTCTCACTGAATGGGCTTTAAATGGTAATTGGAATGTACTGTACTTATATAGCACCTTTCTATCTTATCAAGACATTCAGTGTTTTACACAACAATCTGTGCCCTCTTTTACCCATTCATACAGCACTCTGCTAGATCTCTACAAAGCTAATTGAACAAATCATTCCAAAGAGATTAATCAGTGCTTTATCACATTTATACACTGATGGGACACACATCAGAGCCAATGAGGGGTTCAATGTCTTGCCCAGGGACACTTCGGCATGTGACTGCTGGTGGATTCGAAACCCCAACTCTTGCATTGAAGGACGACTGCTTTAAGCCACATCTACCCTGAGCTTACAGTGCAGATTTCTTGACACAGTTCATAGCAGTGCTCGCTCCAAATGTAATATAAATCACATTTTTTTTGCTTCATAATTAATGTTTTTATTAATAAAATATGGCTTTATTTTCCCAGTCTACATTTTCAGTAAAACTTCTGAAATCACGATAAGTGAATTATTTAGGAGCTCTGGAAGCCTGAATGCACCTAGTGTAATTTTTAAACATGGAAAACAATTTATATCCACAAACAGGAAAAAAGACACAATTCATTTCTTTAAACAGTCTTCTCTTTAGTCTGCAGATGTCTTTCAGGGATTATGTTGTGAGTTGGGTTTTAAACCAAGCCAGAGTTCAGTTCAAATCTTTTGGTGTCCATAGATGTGTGTGCGTGCTTGTTTGGAGGCTCCAGTTTGACTTTGATGAGACTCAACCACCAACAGGACGTTTTCCATGGCTGTCTGGTCACAATTCATGATGTTGTGTATTCACTCAAGTCAGAAACGACAAAACAAGGGTTGCTATGCTTTTCTCTTCTAAGGTGCACTATAAATGATGAGAAAGAAGGAAGGATTTAGTGTAAAAAATTATGTTTTTCCGTTTGGGTTGCTGTAGGGATGCACAATATTATCGGCATGGTATCAGGTTAAATATCAGACATCGGCCATTCCATTAAAATAACTCATCGATATGAAAGGCTTCTCTTTTAAGTCCATTTTTAACTTAAGAAACCGTCAAGTTTATCTATTGATGTACTACTACTTGTGCTCTTTTCACTTGTGAACAGGATAGATTTTTGAAAATTTACAAATTTGCACTGTTCAAGTGTTGTCATTGTGTTAGCGAGAGTAAATGTCATGAATAAATTTGGCATTAAACATAAACCAAGTTGAAGTGTTACATAATTTTCAGCCCCATTTTTGACATCTGCATTTAGTAGCAGGCCAAAGTCACAGACCATGCAGAATAATGTACTATTTTAATTCCACAGCAGGGAAAGCTATGTACTCTGAAAGCAGATCTATGGGAAAAAATATCAGTATTGGTATCGGTTATTGTCCAACTAAGTTTTAACATCGGATATCCGCCAAAAATCCAATGTTGTGCATCCCTAGGTTGCTGTGGTTGGCTGTTTGTATACACATGCACATGCCGCAAATCACATTTGAAATAATATCTTTAAACTTTTCAAATATAGCTTCTGGCAACGTCAACATTATATTATGTTCCTAAGCTGAATGAGTGAGAAACCGGCACATTGGTGTGTTGATTAGCACGGTCCCCTCACAGCAACAGCATCCCCAGTTTGAATCTTGGCTGTGCATGCCTTTCTCTGTGGATTTTACCTGTTATCTCTAGAATAAAGTGAGTGTAGCTAACGACAGAATAAATACATTTATGATATTAGGTTAATAAACCCTGTCTTAGATTTTTATTGAACAGTTTTTGTTTGTGCTCTTTCTCAGTTTGATTTTTAAGTGGTGCAGGTTTTAGGCTAAATACTTACAAGCCAATCAAACTCTTGGTAACAGATGATGCTGTTTATATATCCATGGGTACAATTTAGCAAGGTGGCACTATATCAGCAACTGAACACCTGTCTGAAATTAGCTAATTGACGGCTTAACAGAGACACGGGTGGTTTTGCTTGACATGTATAATGTGTATCTGTTTCACGTGGGTGGCAACCAGCAAACACTGTTTGTGTGAGCGCATACAGAGTCAGTGGATGTGGATGTATGTGCCTCTGTTTGAGGGAATCTGCAGAGCTTTAGAAATGAGGCATAGCGCTGACTGATGCTGCGGCCTCTTTGCTTCACAGAACTGACTTTTCTATCAGATAGACAGCTTGACAATATCCAGACCCCACTCTTTCCGCTACACACAAACACACAAAGGCACGGCAACGGATGCGTGTGCGCACACATGCATACGCGCATGTACGCACACAGCTTTGTTGGTTTCCTCTGCTTGTTTTTGGCTGTACTGTTTGTAAGATGAAAGGGGAGCTTGAGTTAGTACAGTAATGTCTGACCTCTTAGACAGGCCTTCGCTCTGCTGTGTGTGATTAAGACATTTTCAGACTAAATTTAAACAAGATTGCAAAAAAATATATTTTTCATACCAAGTGAAAAAAACATCAAAGGTTATATTTTATTTAAAAACATTTTTAAGTGTCTGGCATGAGCACCATTTAAAGGAAAAGTAATTTCATGTTTGCTTGACAGAATATGTTTGTGTTCATATATTCATGTTTGTGTTTAAGAAATGGAGATCAATTGAATTGCTCCCATTTGAGAGAAGTGTTATACGTTAACTAAGTTCTTTCTTTTCAACATAAAACTATTATTTTTTTTATCTTCTAAGTAATTAGTGTACAAACCTTTATTTTTCTTTTTTGTCTACAAATATTTAATCACTTTTAACTTAAGAAAAATATCTCATTCATTTCAGTGGTATGTGGAAATTGTGGAAAAATTTTGTGTCCGTGGCACAAAGCAAATATTACATTTTCTGTTTTTTTTCCATTGTCTAAAAATATTGTTCACTTCTATAATTACAATAGCGGGGATAGATCCATTCAATTTTGAAGCTGTAATCAAATAGGGATGCACAATACAGTACTGTATTGCATTTTTGGCCGATATGTACTACTACTACTACTACTACTATATGTACTACTACTGCTAGACCTACTTACAGAGACTACATAGCTTTCTCTGCTGTGGAATTAAATTACTACATTATACTTCATGGTCTTTGTCACTTTGGCCTGCTACCAAATGCACATGTCTTAAAGGAGGCTGAAAATGACTTAACACTTCAAATTGGATTATGTTTAATGTTAAATTCATGCATTGCATTTACTCTAACACAATGACAACACGAACAGTGCAAAGTTGTAAACTTTTACGAAGCTAAAGTCAACGGCACACGTGCCGTCAAAACGTGTTGGCGCTGCAATAAAACTGTCATTGCTAACCCATACCTGGAGCCTGGCCCGACCTAGATTCGGGCCGGGTCGGGCCATAATAATATGCATAATGTGTGGGGCGGGGTGGTGTTGGGCTTTTGATTGTGTCAGCAGACACGCGCAGCCGACGGTCCATTTATATGGCAACATGGCTTGCCATACAATCACCACGCACGCAGCCATTTGACCGTGTGCTTACCGGCCTTGAAAGAGATAAAAATTTCAGTTAAGCTTCAGATGGACTACTGCCAGCAATCCATCACGCCCAAATGGACATTTATTCAGCTGCTGCACTCTGAGGACGCACGCAGCCGACAACC